>CANSGD010000295.1:0-388556 GCA_947645195.1 Patellifolia procumbens
TCATTAGATAAGTCATTGAAAGAATCTGCAAAGACTGTGGACGGAACATAGTTGCAAGATACCCTAATTTTTGTAAACAATATTTTGGGACTATTATACAATTGGGGCCCTTTGATAATTTAAACAACTTGGATCGGTCGGTGTGATGGGCTAGTTTAAGTAATATTTTAAATTGAATCTTGTCCCATATTTTTAGTAGCTTTTGATGCTCTGCTAAGTTACAATTGAAAGAAAACAGAGTTACGAATAATAAAAACATTTGTAAATTTGCCAGCAAATAAATTCTACACATTGCATTACTACCTAGTTCGGCCAGCCCAAGTACTTGAAATGCCCGTTGACAGTTGCTCGAACACCTATGAAAGGTGCAAAGTTGAAACCAACTGATATTCAGATCAAGAAGAGAAGTAGAACGTTCCATTGTTTATACTACATGGATCCGCCTTCGGGTACAAATTGGATAAGGATTAAAGCCCAACTTACTTGATCGTGCCAATAGCAAATACCAACAAAATGGTAGCATTGTGAATGAACAAATCTATCGTTTCGGTATGTTTTATAGGTCATTACTAATATTTAATTTTATTGTATGATGGTTCCAATCGAGCGTCAACTTGACATGCATTTTTAGGAACACGATAGATTAGGGAAATGTTATGCTTACTTAACGTGGTTCCAACACTTTATAGTTGAATTAACTTATCCTACTCGTATTTAAATGATGTCAAATCCATATTCATTAGTTATTATTATAATCCTACCTCTAAAGCACTTTAAATAAATTGATGACAATTATTAAATAGCATAGAAAATATTCATTCATTAGAGAGCATGCAATGCACGTGCCACATGGACTCGTACTTAGGAATGGCAGAAAACTATGTTAGAATTTCCATGTCCAAACATCCTAACTTTTCAAGCAAAAATAGCTCAAGAGGGTTTGGGGAAGTGTGGGCATAGAATAAAATAGCTCACGTGGGAAAGGGATGAGTCCCAATGATAGGGGAGGTAAAGAAATAGCTTTGAATGGGTATTTTAGTTTGACTCGAAACCTGTTGTTGTCAAACCATGGGATGTAGATACAAATGTTTGTGATCAGACTATTAAAAAAGTTCCTATTTGGGTCAAACTTCCTAAACTTAATGTAAAATACCGGGGTGGTAGGAGCTTAACCAAAATAGTGCAGCCTCTAGGGACTTTTATTATAGTATATCAAGCAACTGAGAAGAGGGACAAATTTTTGTTTGCTAGAATTCTAATTGAAGTTCAGATTGATCAGAAAAACCCTTGATAATGTTGCTTACTTAAATGAACATGGATGATTGAGAATTAGATTATTGAAGTATGTGTGAACTGCAAGAAGATAGGACACACAAGTGAGGATGTTGGGTAGTTAAGAAAAATAAGGAATGGAGGCCTAAGGTTGTGAATGCTCCACAACTGAATAAGAATTTACAGGTTGATGACGTAGATTCAGGCAAGTTACTGGTAGATTCAAGCAAAAGCATATTGAACAGCTAGATACTGCAAGAAAAATGAACCGCCAGCCCTAATAGATTCTAGATGTTACAAAAAGAGAATGACTTAGTTCTAGATGATGTAGCTAAGAGCTCTCATAGGAATGATATCAGAGGTGCTGAGGGAGTTGATAGACAAGGGGCTGATCACCCCTGTAGTTGCTTCCTGGAAACAAAGATCAAGGCTAAGAAACTTGGAGCCTTGTATCAGAATCTGTGTCCAGGTTGGAATATAGCTACAAATTTGCCATGGAATGGAAAAGGATGATCATAATTTCCTGGGATCCAAGAGCTTTTCAAGTAGATATCAGGTTATGTACTGATCAACTAGTTCATTGTATTGTATGCTCTTGTAGCTCTAAAATTACTTTTGCTTGCTCTGTTATATATGCACATAATGATAATGCTAATAGATGCATTTTGTGGGAGGATTTGAGAAAGATTGGTAGTTGCCTAGTTGGACCTTGGGTAATGATGGGGGATTTTAATAAAGTATTGAATAGTGATAAAAGAATTGGTGCTGTAGTTACTAGAAGTGAAGTGGAGCCTTTCCAAAAATGCATGTGGTTGATGTGAAATTCACTAGGAGGTTTTATACATGAAATAATAAACAAGATAATGAGGATAGTGTGTTAGCTAAATTGGATAAAGTTGTTGCTAATGCTAGTTGGATATCACTTTTCCAAGCAGCTGAAGTAATTTTTCTACCTGAAGGATGCTTTGATCATTCACCTTGTCTGATCAAGTGTTTCTCTACACCTCAAGGGAAGATTCCCTGCAGATATTTCTCAATGTGGAGTAATTGTGAGAAGTTCATTGAGGTTGTGACATAGTTTGGGCAGAATCAGATCTCTGGCTATAAAATGTATCAAATCTGGTAGAAGTTGAAGAGTTTGAAACAGCTCAATAATAATAGCTTTGGGGATATTCAAGCAGCTTATCTCAAAGCAGTTACTAAGCTTAGAACCTATCAAGAACAGCTACACTTGGATCCAGGAAACTCCAGCTTAGCTCATGAAGAGTTCCTTCCCAATCAGAAATTCAAAGAGGTTCAGGTAAATTACACTTCCTTTTTACAGCAAAAAGTAAAAGGTGATTGGATTGTTGATGGTGATAGTAATACTAAACTATTTCATAATAGTGTTAAGCTTAAAACACAAAATAATAGGATTAATACTATTATGAATAGTGATAATGTATGGGTAAATGAACATGATACTGTGATGCAGAGCATTTTTGGTAATCACTTTAAAGCTTTTGTAAGTGATATAAGATATGAGATACTACCTGCTAAGAGTAGGATTATTCAACAAGGGCCTGTCCTGTTGGATAATCAACATGCTCTCTTAACCTTTGATTTTACAGATGATGAGATTAAACAAGCACTTTGGTCTATCCCTAATGTTAAATCACCTAGGATAGATGGTTATGGTAGCAATTTCTTTAAAAGTGCTTGGGATGTAGTTGGAGAAGATGTAACAGATGCTATTAAGGAGTTTTTAGCTTTGGCAAGATGCTCAAAACTATAAATACTATAACAATTACCTTGATCCCTAAGATAAAGTACCCATCTCATGTTGGAGATTACAGGCCTATAGCTTATTGTATTGTCATCTACAAGACCATCTCGAAGCTCATATGTTCAAGGCTAAAAAGAATACTACCTGGTTTGGTGAGCCAGAGTCAAAGTGCTTTTGTAGTAGGTAGAAGTATCATGGATAATATCTTAGTATATTAGGATCTAATCAGACATTATACAAGGAAGAGAACAGCTAGGAGTTTATTAATGAAGGTAGACCTCCAAAAGCATATGATACTATTGAATGGAGATTTGTGCATGATTTATTGAAGGCTTTAAATTTCCTCAGAGGTTTATAGATATTCTTATGGATTGCATGACTATAACTAGATACACTTTGCTTTTTAATGGCTCTTGTATTGATCTCTTTGAATCAAAGAGAGGATTGAGCAAGGAGATCATATCTATCCTCTTGTTTTTGTCATTTGTATGGAGTATTTGACAAGGATACTTAAGTATCAGGGTTTAAAGAAGGATTTTCACTTTCATTCAAGATGACTTGATGATATTCAGCAGAGGTGATTATAGGAGTGTGTATCTGATGCTCCAAGGTTTAAAAATGCTTGAGAAAACTTCTGATCTTGCTGCAAATAAACATATATCTGAAAATTTTCAGGTTAGTTTGAAATAAGCAGATGTGGTGAGAAGTCGCACCCTCTCTGGTTTCAGCATTGGTAGCTGGCCTTTTAAATATCTTGGTGCACCCATTAGCACAATAAAGTTCAGAGCTAGTGATTGTGATAACACTAGTGGAAAAATATTTATTTGCAACGCGCAAAATCACCCTTTTGTAGCGGATTTGTAGCGATGTAACAGCCATAGCTGCAATTGCTAAACACCTTTTGCAACGGCCGTAGCCCCTACTAAAAGCAAGTATTAGCAGCGGGCTTTTAAGAAAACCGCTACCAATATGTACATTATTTGTAGCGGGTGTGTGTTAGCCCGTTGCAAATGCTCTTTTGCATCGGTCCACCTCATAACCGCACTAGTATAGCAATGGAATTGCTCATTTTTCCACTGGTATAAGCTGGTGGACAAGATTTTGTGCAGGATCAGATCTTGGCAACATAGAAGTCTCTCCTTTGCTGGTAGGCTACAACTAGTAAACTCAGTTCTGATGAGTACTTATAATTAGTGGATGCAAATATTCATCTTGCCAGAGGCCATAATTAAGAGGATTAATCAGGTTTGCAGAACCTACCTTTGGCAAGGTTATGACCAGTATATGAAACCTGGTTACGTGAATTGGGACAAAGTATGTAGTAAAAGAAATATGATGGCTTGGATGTGAGGGATATTAAGCTCTGGAACATGTTGGCTGTTAGCAAACAAGTGTGAGCTATTGTTGAAAAGAAGGACTCTCTTTGGGTTAAATGGATGAACTCAGTTTACATTCAGGATGTATACTGGTGGCAGTACCATCCTAGTACACATGATAGATGGGTTTGGAAATACATGTGTAAGGTTAAGGAGCAAATTGCTCAAGCAGCTTGGTTGCCTCTACCTGGGCAAGTTTTTTCAATTGGAAAATTGTATAAGAAAGCTCAGGAAGTGGATATTAGTGTTAATTGGGATAGGGTGGTGTGGAATAGACTAACACTCCTAAACACAACTTCATTCTATGGCTAGCAGCTCATCTGAGACTCATGACAAGAGCTAGGCCAAAGAGATATGGTGTGTGTAATGATGATTAATGTGCCATCTGTGGTAATCACACTGAGAATGTGGACATGTTGCTGTTTCATTGTGAATTCAGTAGGAAGATCTGGGATGAAAGTCTGGGCTGGGTTATGATCAACAGGAGATGGAGAAGTAGGTATGAGTGTGTTAGCTAGATAAGTAGAAAGGTGAACTTTCACAAGCAAGAAGGAAAGTGGTGTTTGTCGTGGTTGTTGCTGTGATCTACACTATATGGACAACCAAGGACAAAACTCTTGGAGTAATTGTGTTCCAAGTGTTCCTAGTTCAATGTCTTTAATTTAATTTGTAATTAGGACTAGGATTAATATAGTTTATAATTCCAAGACCTACACTAAGACACAACATTGGCTAGATGAGCTCAAATGTAATTGACTACTCTTGGTTGTATGGGGAGCCTTCCTAAAAGGGTTGTCATCCTCCTTGAGTAAGTGTAAAAAGTTTGTTTTAATTTGGTGATCTATATATTTTTTCATTTACAAAAAAGGGGATCCAAACATCATAACTTGACAAAGTTTGGTTCTAAAAACAAATTATGCCTCTATAAGTTATTTTTAACACAAGGATTGCATATCACTCCCTCTATTCTTCCTTGATGTATCTAATTATATCAACAATAAGTAAAAAGTGATAAGAAGTTACTACATCCGTTTCAATTTATATGCTACATTCACTTTTTCACACTCTCCAATATACGATTTTTAAAACTAATATCTCAAATTAGGTATAAAAAAGTAGAAAAGTATATATTTGAGAAATACACATTGAGACGAATCAAACAAGATCCCACATGAATATGTTTTCCATTAGGAAAATTTGTGAAGAACCCCCTACAACTTTCCAGTTTTAGTGAATAACCCCCGTCAACTTTTTTCTGCAAAAATAACCCCCAGGAACTTATTAAACTTATTGGATGCACCCCCTAAACCCTGACGCCGTTAAAATCTTCCGTTAAGTGGGGCCCACTTTATTCTTTTCCTCCCAAAAACCCTTTAAAATTACTTTTCTACCTCCTAATTAAACCACAACTGATTTTCCTCTCCCTCTTTCCTTTTTCCACCTTAATCTCTCTCCTCTATCCTTCCCATTCCCACCTCCAATCTCTCTCCTCTTTCCTTTATTTTCAGTCATCTTCTTCCTCTCCTCTTCACACCATTTTCATCTCTTTATTTTCTTTGCCTTCATCCGCCAATCAACCATGAGTGTAATCAGTCTTGTTCCCCCCTCCATTTCTATAAATAGAAGGTCACAGAACCCATCTACTTCCTCCTCTTTCCTTCACCGATTTTTCCTCCATTAAAGCTATTACAAAAGGTTCACCCTTCTCCCTCAACCTTCCATTAAAGCCACCACTAAAACACCATTTTAACTCCTTCCCTCTCCCTCTCTATCCGCATTTATTCTCTGGAAAACTGACCTCACTCGCCAAAATTAATGTTGTCATTACTCCCTCCCCTCTGCTTTCTTTTCTTGGTTGCTGCCACCAAGATCACCACCTAGAAAGCACACCAAAACTCTGCCCAGAGGAAGAAGATGACAGAAAATAAAGGAAAGAGGAGAGAGATTGAAGGTGGGAAAATGGGAGGGAAGGAGAGGAAATCAGTTGGGTTTAATTAGGGGTAGAAAAGTAATTTTAAAGAGTTTTTGGGAGTGGAAATAATAAAGTGGGCCCCATTTAACGGAAGATTTTAACGGCGTTACGTTTTTGGGGTGCATCCAATAACTTTAATAAGTTCTTGGGGGTTATTTTTCCAGAAAAAAGTTACAAGGGGTTATTCATAAAAAATGAAAAGTTACAGGGGGTTGTTCACAAATTTTCCTTTCCATTATGTATATAAACTTAAAGACAGTCAAAGTGGCAAAGTGAATAGTGCTCAAAGTCAATATGTAGCAACTAATTTAGGACGAAGCGAGTATTATTTTGTACTATATATATTGGACGCATAAGACCCTCAAGACTATATATATATATTTTTTACGGAAACCACAAATATTGGTCAAAATTTAATACAAACTACAAAGTGTGTACTCTTGTCATAACTTGAAAGGTAGAGATCCCTTGCCTTTCCCCCATATCTTAAGTACCTCCAAATTTCTTTTTTGCGAATGTACGACCAAAAAAAACTATGATAATAAAAGTCTAAATACGATATTTACTTATTCAGAACGATTATATTGTTTTTTTTACTCCTATCTTGTGCTATTTTTATTAATAAATACTTTGTCTCCTTTTTAGCCGTACGCAAAGGTATTGACACGTTTGACAACGCGCAACTACAACTAAGAATAGTTCGATCACACACTGGTAAAAATTATAAAAAAGTTGATACATGTAAACTACAATCGAGACAAGACCCCGACGTATAAGGTTAGAAGGAGGTCAAAGAGGAGAATATGGATAATGTCAAAAGTCGATATGATACAACTCTAAAAATGGAGGTACTCCTTCTATCTCAATTTATTTGTTACATTTGCTTTTTCACTTTTTCTAATACAATTCCAAAAACTAAGGTCTCAAATTAGGTATAAGAAGAAATTACAAAGAATTATACATTCAGAAAGTAGACAAATTAAACAAGATCCACATAAGTATATATTTTTCTACGTATTGTAAAATCAAAGACAGTCAAAATTACGATATAAATAGTGTTCAAAGCCAATACGTGTGAGTGTATTACTCCCTCCGTCCCATATTAGATGATACACTTCATTTATTCGTTCGTCTTACATTAGTTTATATACTTCTATAAATAGCATATGAGTATAATAGAAATATTATTTTTTAATATTAATGGGTCGCATATATAATTAATTTAATAATCCCACCAACCCCAACTCCACCAACATGTACTTCATGTACTGAAATAACTACAAATAATCAACTAATGTCAATAAAATAAGTTAGTCAACTAACACTTTTAAAAACTCTATACGAGTCAAGTGTATCATATAATACAGAACAGAGGAAATATGGGGGGTGTTTGGTGAATGACTTTTGGGTGGATTTTTCATTAGCTTTTGGCTTTTGGCTTTTGGCTTTTATATTTGGTCAAACCGCTAAAAAAGTGTTTGGTAAACGCTTTTGGAGTAGTTGAAAAGCATACTTTTAAGCCAAAAGCCAAAGCTGCTTTTACCAACTTTTGTTGCTGGCTTTTGCTTAATTTTGTACTTAACAACCAACACTAACAGTCGTTTTTACCAAACACTTTTATATACAGCAAATAATTACACAACCAGTCAAACAAGCCACTAAAAAAACCGGTCAATCCAGCCACAACAAAAGGCTACTAGACAACAGCCATCGGCCGATTGCTAAACACCCCATTATATCTCTATTCTATAACAGAAGAGGTAGGGGACTTCAAAAATCAATATTATTTTTTTTTATTATAATCCTAATTAAATGGAACAAATCTCTCTATATAACTAACTTTTTTCGTTTTAAACAACACGTGTAAATAAACTGTCGATTTTTCATTTCAACTTTCCATTTTATATGCTTTACAGGCATCGCGTGCATTGAATCCTAGTACTACTCATAATACTTCCTCCGTTTTAATATTTTTTTTATAAAGGTAAGGGAGAAAAAGATAGGATGGTTAGGAGACCCTCCACTCGAGGGGAATTCCTAACACATTATTACAGAGGATTTTATCTAATTGGGAACCATTCCAGTCCGTAATACAAATAGAAACTACAGCTAGATGACCCGCATTAGCTATCCAGTCGGCTGCTTGGTTTGCTTCTCGGTAGACATGCTGAACCTTGAACTCTTGAAACGCTCGTAGGCTGATTTTGGTGTCCTCAATGATGTTGTCTATCTGCCACGGAGAGAAACATTTTCCATTTGTTGCGTTGATCACAAAAAGGTTGTTACCCTCGACAAGTACCTTTGAACATGGAAGAGTAGTTGCTTGAAGAACACCCCTATGTAGAGCCGTTGCTTTTGCAATCATGAAGGACGATAGGCCTAGGTTGAAAGCCTCTGCTGCTAAAACCTTCCCCTCATGATCTCTAATGATGTAACCCGCAGCTGATAAGTTGTTTTTGACCGACCCGTCGAAGTTTATCTTGATAGTACCAAGAGGTGGAGGTAACCAAGCTACTTGAATTGTATGGTGTGAGGTTGTTGTTTCTTGCATAGATGGGGGGAAGGGGGAATCGTAACTGGAAGGGTTCAAGGCGAAAACATCAAAGTGAGTTCTAACCCTCCATTCGTAAGCGTAAATTCTCGCACGATGGAAGATCCTGTAAATATTTAGCTTGGTATTACTGAAGATCAAATCGTTTATTTCCTTCCATACACTCCAAAGTAAGAAAGAAAGTTTAGCTGATGTACTCTTCTCTCTTAAGTGTTGACGATAAAGGGTTAGAACATTAGGACTACTGATAGAGCAACCTAACCATTCTTTCACTTAAGGTAGTGACCATATGGTAGAGATGTTCGGACAAGCGAGGAAAAGATGATCAATTGTTTCCCGGCTATCGGAGTTGCAAGCTGGACAATTCTGAAATGGGAGTATATGTCTCTTGTGCAGAGATGCTCGAACGCTAATTCCGTTGTTTAAAGTTTGCCAAATGAAAATATGTAGTTTAGGTGGAATTTGCAACTTCCAGATACTTCTGAACTCCCATTTAGGGGTTTCGAGATTGATATTGTGAGCCAACCAGTTGGCAGATTTGACTGTGAAATCACCGTGGGATGACATACCCCCAAATTGGAGTATCCTCATCTAGGTTCTTCAGGAGGGTAATACCCCGTACTTTTTCCATTAGGTTGTGTGGAAGGATAATTCTCAACTTGGCTAGATTCCACGTTCCTTCCTCAGTTATGAATTCTTCAAGTTTGAGAGTAGAGTTGACCACATGAGGGTCTGGATTTATAATTTCAAAGAGAGACTTATTTGTGAGCCAATTGTCTAGCCAGTAAAAGATTTTGGACCCATTGGCTATTTTCTAGCGGATCCCTCGTCTTATGAGATCTCTTTGTTCCATTATTTTCCTCCAAATGAAAGAGTGGGACGGTTTTGGAAGGTACTCGAAGAAACTGGTCTTTTTTAGGTACTTTTTGACGTACAATGTTGGCCCAGAGGTTACTAGGATCAGAAAGCACCTTCGAAGCTAGCTTTGCCAGGAAAGCCTGGTTTAAGGGTAACGTTTTTCTTAGGTCTAGACCACCAATGTTTTTAGGTGTACATATTTTGTCCCAGACAATAAGGGGGATACCCTCTTTTTGAGGGCCTTGGTTCCAGAAGAATTTTCTGTGAATGGAGTCAATGGTGGATGCTGTCTTTACTTGTAGTAAGGTTGCTGAGCAAGCATAATTAGGAATTGCTTCTAAGGTCGCTTGTTATAAGGGGTTGTCTACCTGCTTTGGATAACAAACCTGGCTTCCCAAGATTTGACTCGTTGGGTCGATTTTGGAAAGCAAATGGGGCCAAGTCATCCCTAATAGGACGGAAAGAGCTGAAGTTTATGCCAAGATAACGCCCAAGGCAAGCTTTAGGAGTCATGTTAAAGTGGCTGGCCAAGCTAGCTTTGTGTGCATTAGGAACATGCTTACAGAAGATGATTGCCAATTTATGGAAGTTTACTAGTTGGCCTGAGCTTTGGCAGAAAGTATCAATGATATTCTTGAGATTGGTACACCCAGTCTTGAAGGCTTTGCATAATAGAAGACTATCATCTGCAAAAGGGAGACAGGGAATTTTATTGGTGTTTGGGCTAATCTGAAACCCTACACCACTATTCCTTAAGATTGTTGCTGTAACATCCCGTCCAATACAAAGAACAAAAGAGACAATATTAAATAAAATAAAGCAACTAGTGGTAGCGGAAATACCACTAAGACGGAGATAGAATTAAACTATAAATAAACATAAATCCTCCAAATAAGATAATCAACTTCCGATAATCATATATAAAGGGAAATGAGGTCCCATACCCTCATTCCAACCAAAGTTCCAAAATATCAAAGAAAACTCCAAAAGAAACCTCAAGGTAACGTGATCCAAAATCCAAAGAAACGAACCAAATCCGTAGTTGAAAACGTAAGACAAAACATAAAGGAAAACTACTTAAAACCCTCTAAGTAGTAAGTCCTAATCACTGACTCAAAATGCTCATCCACTATGACAAGCACCACCTTCTTGCTCACAAGGCCAAAACGTACATTCCCGGTCCAAACCGTAACAATCCTAAACAACATCGTCATCTGCATAATAAATCAACAACTTTCACAATCAGTGGGGAGTAACTAGCAGTTCTCCCAGCACAAATAGGAACAAATAATAAACTTAAAGAAATTAGAAGCACGCCAAAGACATACATCACAAAGAAACATAATCACAACATGAAATACATGTAACTACGAGTCATAATCATCAAACACACATAGAGAGAAAACTAAATTCCAATGATCGAATAACACACACAACCAAGCACACATCAATTCAAAGACAACAGACCATACCGCCTGTGAGTAGGACTCATTGGACCATACCGCCCAAGGCCTACTATGCATATTCGAGGACCATACCGCCCTGCCGAATAGCAATGCACATTCGAGGACCATACCGCCCTGCCGAATGGCATACTCAACGAACCATACCGCTCGTGAGTGAACCAATTGACCATACCGCCCATGGTTAAGTAACCAAATCCTAGGACCATACCGCCCTCAGGATACAAACAAATTACTAGGACCATGCCGCCCTCAGGAAACAAACAAATTCTTAGGACCATGCTGCCCATAGGATCAATCAAACACAAATTCCTAGGACCATACCGTCCATAGGATCAATCAAACACAAAGAGCAATGTATACACGCCAAGGCATACAAGGAATCCAAACAACAACAAACATGGGTATACACGACAAGGTACACCAAGCAACTCAAACAACCAACATACGTATACACGCCAAGGTATACATAGTAAATCCAAACAACAACAAACATGGGTATACACGACAAGGTATACACCAAATCCATCTAACCAAATCATGAGTATACGCGTCAAGGTATACGAGGCAGACCAAACAACATTCAAGGTATACACGGCAAGGTATACGTGCAAAACAATTCCATAAGACAAGTCAAACATGTTGAGGCGTATAACACAAAAACGTTATCTGAGTTTGGGTACGAAGTCAATTATGTCTAAGTCACAATATTCCCCGTACATAACTCTTGGCGAAGAGATGCTAAGGACAGTATTATCCTCCCCCCAAGCATTTCAACGTCGACAGCTCAAAGTATAGGCCCACAACACCAACAAACCGAGCAACAACAAAACTACCCAACAAACTAGGGTACAATCCCTTAATATAACAACTTAAACCAACTCAACGTACTAAAAAAATGCTTAACATACATGCATAAACCCAACACCCAACATATAAACATGGTGCGAGGTCAAGGAAAAATTCAACAAAAAACGCAACCAAGAGGGCAGGCCTTGGTCGCGAGGTGCGACAGAGGTCGCGGGTCGCGAGCCTGCTCGCGAGTCGCGAGCTGCCACTGCTCGTGGCTTGCGGGCTGTGCTCGTACGCACTCGCTTCGTCCATCAAACGTACATCAAGTCTCAAGCACCCAAACCAACACCAAATCACATCCAACTCAACCAAACAAACACCCTTGCATGATACTAAGCATCACCAACAACCAAAACTCAAACTCCAACAATTAACCAAGTTACTCTAATCAACATAACAACAAAACATCAAACTTGACAAACCGACTAACAAGAACTAACAACATGAACATAACCACACGTTCACACATGGAAATACCACAACACAACCTTCCTAATCATGATACTACACCAAACCATAATCATACAATCATCCAAGTTCCACCTAACATGAATCTAGGTTCTCTAACGCGATTCTAACAACCTAAGTTCAAAATCTATTCTCTATCGAACTAGAAAAATGCTAGTTACCTCGATCTTCGAGAGGAGTGCCGAAAAACATTATATAAAAGCCTAGAAAACGTGCGGATCATCAAAACCTTCTTCTCCCTTGAAGACTTCTCCTCCATTGAACAAAGTATATCCATCTTAAACAACTTTAGGGTACTCTAAAACAGTCAGTGGCGTTCCGACCCTGATTTCCGGTGCTCTAAAGCTCGGATTAAAAATTTCTCCGGTCAAAGTGAAGGTCTGGATGTTAAGAACATGCTGTCCAAATTGGAAGACGATCCAACGGTTAGATCTCCGGCAATGGCCATTTTCGTGAGGGTGTGCAGGGGAAAACGGGAAGACTTTCTCTCTTCTTTACTTTCTTGAGGTGATGCGTGTGGGAAGGCAAAAAGGGAAGAGAATGGCTCTCTTAATCTGATTATATGGACAGCAAAAGGGAGGGTTTAATAGGGGGTTTAATAGGTGTTAATGAGGGTACATTATGGCCATGATTATGGTAGTTTATGAGGGTAAATGAAGGGGTGTAACCCTTGGATTGCATTAGTGTTACAAAGCAAAGGATGGACAGCTTTATTGGAGTCTTCTAGGAGCCTCTAGATGGCCAAGCTTTTCGGCCCTAATGGAATAAAGTGGTGTAATAAAGTTCGTTACATGGTTGGTCGGCAAAAAGGATGATTAAGCTAAATCAACACATTAGCCTAACTAAGACTAACTCAAATATTACACTCAATAATAATAATAAAAATAATAAAATGTATGATCACATTTTTATATATCAAAATAAGTTCAACTTAAAATAAATAACATTAAGATATAGTTTAATTTACAGATCAACTCGTCGGAGCAATTTTATAGATAGTTACTCCGTATAAAATATAAGTTTAAGGAAATATGATATAACTAAATAAATTAATAAAAACATAAAATGAAATCAAAGAACACAAGTTAAATTAAGAAGCAAGGGTCTAAATTAAAATTAGTAGTCTTAAAGATAATTTAGCTTAATAGGTAAAACCTATGCAAATTTATAAAATAAAAATACTATGAGCATCGTAAAATAATTAGGCGTCCACCGATTAAACACATTTTGAAATTAAGGTACGTATGCACAATACATTGTCCACCGAAATATTTTCCGGTTTCAGATACGACCATTTATTTAATAGAATATAGTTTTCATAATATATTTAGATTTATAAATAAAAATGTAAACCAAATAAATTAACGCGCGAAATTTCTAGTGAAATTACGGGGTGTTACAGTTGCAGTATTCTATTGTTTGATAAAGCCTTCCATGAATGATGAAAAGGTAAGGAGACAGGGGGTCACCTTGTCTTAGGCCTCTAGTTGGTGTAAACCAACTTGTGGTGTGCCTATTCACCTTTACAAAGTAAGAAACTGTAGTAACACATTGCTTGATGATTTCTATCCAATTATGGGGGAAGCCTAGGTTTTACAAACACCCCCATAGATAATTTCACTCAATCATGTCATATGCCTTTTCCTTGTCCAGTTTAAGGGCGCACCACCCCGTTTTGTTGTTTGATTTGTTAAAAGTATTAAGGATCTCTTGGACCAAAAGTACATTGTCGTGAATAGAACGACCTTTGGTAAAGGAATTCTGGTATGGACTTATGATTTTATCTAGGATCGGTTGAAGTCGTGCCACTATGATTTTCGAAATGGCCTTATAGATTGTGTTTACAAAGCTGATAGGCCTGAAATGGCTTGGTTTTTCCGGATTTGGGACTTTTGGCAGCAATGTGATGATGGTGTGATTTATGGAAGGTGGAAGATGGCCATAATCGAAGAAACTTGCTATTGTTAGGCATATATCTTCCTTGATTATATTCCAATACTTTTGATAGAACCTAGGTCCAAAGCCATCGGAACCTGGTGCTTTGTGTGGGTTCATATCAAAAAACGCTTCTTTAATCTCATCATCCGAGACCTTGGCCATAAGGTTTTGCTCATCCTGGTTAGAGACAATGGGTATAAAGTTGTCGAAAGTTGTGGTTGTAGGCCTTGTCTTTGCGGAGGTGTAGTTTTTTTTTTGAAAGCATTTTTAAAAGGTCCTTGATGCCTTCTATAGTGTCAACCCATTTATCATCGTCATCCCTTAGTCTATAGATAGTATTGAGGGATATCTTTTGTTTCATCTTGTTGTGAAAGAATCTAGTGTTTCTGTCACCTTGGGATAACCATTCCTTTTTAGTTTTCAATCCCCAATAGGTTTGATTGAAAAGTAAGATCTTCTCCCTCTGGGTGACTAGTCTTTTCAGGTGTTCAACCAAAATAGGATTAAAAGGTTGATTCCACAGTCTTTCCTCAACATCTTGAATCTTAGCTACATTCTGAATAAGTCTGTTGGAAGTATGTGAGTACTTCTTTCTTGACCAAGTTTTGATGCAATTCTTTATTTCTTTAAGGCGAGCTTGTACTCTAAAGAATCGTGAGCCCTTCGGTTTATTGTTCCAGATTTTTAAAATGATGTTAGAAACTTCCGGGTCCAAGGCCCAATCTTGTTGGAATCTGAACTAAGGCGGGGGTCTGTCTGGGTTAGTATGAGTGTCACAGAATAAAGGTGCATGGTCGAAAACTGTAAAAGAACCATAATTGACACTTGTGTTTGGGAAGTGATCAATGAATTCTTGGTTGCAAATGGCCCTATCAAGTTTCTCGTAAACAACGTAAGAATCGTAATGCTTTTTCCATGAAAAGGCATCTTGTTGAGTCGGGACCTGAAAGCAATTAGCTTGGCCTAGAAACGTTGGGAACCGTTGTAACTGGGTGACTGAGAGAGACCTCCCCCAATTTATCGGAAGGAGATAGCATTTCATTGAAGTCTCCTAATATTATTTTTGGTTTTTGTTGAGCATTGAGATAATCTAGTAATTCATTCCATACCAAGTCTTTGTCTTGTTCTTTAGTTGGAAGATAAACTCCAGAGACTAGCATATCTCGTTTGTAATCTTGGAGTGAATGTGAAGATGGGCACATAATCTTCTAGCTTGACCTCCCCCGATCCTTGACCTTCTGTATGGGACGAGGCAGCCCCCCTACATAAGGAGCCACCACATCAAAAAGGCCATCATTAGGGCAAACAAGATTCGAATCTCGATCCGGGGAGACGTTTCAACGTTAGCTCCTGTATGTTAAACGAAAGCGCCGCTTTCTCTCTAGTGTTGTCACACAGCTGCCCGTATGAGTACCTCTATTATATAAGTGAAGAGGTGGGGGTGGACACCAAAAAGAAAAAAGGAAAAATAAATAAAATAAATCAATGAGTTTATTAAGTAATTAAATTTTATTTCCAAATTTAGCCATCAAATTTTTAACAAAATATGTTCAAATCTTCTAACTAAAATATCTAAAAACCTACAAAGTAAAAATAATTAAAAATATCAACGATTATATTTTCTTGAGATCTATAGATAGACACCCACTTTGTTATACTTTACTTTTGAATTTTTTTATTTTGAAATACATGAGTAATTGATTGTTCATGAGTGAAGGCACATTTGATCAAATTGATCCTCATAAAGTATTTTAGCATGAGTGAAAAATATGATAAAATATTTTCAAGTACTTTTGAATATTTTCTCATTTGGACAATGAGCAAAAAATACCTTACCGGATACTGTATAACAAAAATTATAGTTGATGGTGGAGAGTAAGGGATGTTTTCAAAGAAAAATGAGCTAAAATGAATTTAGCTTGAAAATAAAATAGGTTGTGTATATTCATATTTTATCATGTTACAGTAGCCAAAACACACATCATATGCAAATAAACTTAGGATTTTTTTGTTCAAAACCACCTAATTTTTTCACGTGTTTAAAAACTCCCATCTTAATGAATTTTTCTTTTAAATTTCCACCTATCATTCCTAATTTTATTAGAAACTCCCACCACTTAATGATTTTTGTTAAATTCCGTTAACAAAATCGTGAAGTGGGCCCCACATATGCATTGTATTATTAGTTTATGCTGAAATTAAAGTGAATTTCATCAATTTAAGAGGCATATCCTCAACAAATTTAGAGCAAATTTGGGACGAATTACAACTATTTGGAAAAAATTGCAACTATTTCAATTTACATTTTGTTAACGGTTTTTTATTAATAAAATTTGACAAAAAACTATTTAGTGGTGGAAGTTTTTAATAAAATTGAAAATGGTAGGTGGAAATTTAAAAAAATCATTAATGTGAGAGTTTCGAAAAACATGAAAAGTTTAAATGATAAGATACGACTATCAATAAAATTATCTACTATAAATTATAAATTTTTATAATAAAATTATTATCACACGCATCGTATATATAAAAATCTAGTTACTTGAGTATAATGAGTAAAAATGGTCTGAGGTCCGAGTGACCACATAATCACACGAATATAAAAAAACAAACGGGAATGCAGAATATTTCAAACAAGAATCAAAATTCAAAAACGTTGACGTGTCGCATACGAACAATTCATTTGTCAGTTTAGTTTTTATTACATGAACGCTTCCTCTCTCTCTCTTTCTCTCTCATCTTTCCACCATTCTTGCCTGCCTCTTCGACTCTCCCCTTTCCTACTTTGCCCATTTGTTTTCCAGGGCGGGAACTCACACTTCACTTGCCCCCTTCAATTTCAACCCCCTCTTTCTCTCTCCTCTAGGGTTTCTACAACCTCTCAATTTCCCCAAATTCAACCTCCAATTCCACTTCAAAATCATGAATTATTAGGTTATTTTGTTTGGTTGATTATCATAAGTGAGAAAATTGTGAAGCATTTATGAGGATTTTGAACCTAAATCAAAGTGAAGATACTACAATGAGTAGTAGTTTACGGAAAGGTGCTAATGTTTGGGTTGAAGATAAAGAATTGGCTTGGATTCCTGCTGAAGTCGTTGATTTTGTTGGTAAACAAGTTCAAGTTGTTACTTCTTCTGGAAAGAAGGTTAGTTCGTTTGGAATTATTCTGTTTTTATGGAGTTTAATTTAATTCAAGTCAATATTGTTTTGATTAGAGGTCCAGTATCACGTGTATATAAGACTATATAAGACTAGTATGTAGTAATTTTGGAAAATGAATTAAATGCTAAAGAGCAAAAACTAAGGTGAAGGATTGACAATTTGGAATGTTGTATTGCTAATCAAGTTCAAGTTGTTACTTCTTCTGGAAAGAAGGTTAGTTCGTTCGGAATTATTCTGTTTTTTTGGAGTTTAGTTTATGAATTGATTTAATTTATGTATAACAAGTCAATATTGTTTTTATTAGAGGTGCAATGCAGCACGTATCGCGTGTATAGAATACTAGTATATATGTAGTAATTTTGGGAAATGAATTTAATGCTAAAGAACGAAAAGTAAGGTGAAGGATTGGCAATTTGGAATGTTTTATTGTTTAAGGTTTATGTCGGTGGAGAAATTATATGAAAATTCTAGTAAGTTAATGGATGTAGCAATTTGAGATGGAAAAGGTGATTAAGAATGTTCTAAAAAGTAGAAGCAGACAAAAAGATGAAGCAATTGTTGAATTTTAGGCGGCAATACTTTTGATCATAATTATATTTGTGCTAATGTTGGATTGGGAGAGTGGTCAGATAAGTGCTCACATCAATGCATTTTATGCTCATTATTTTTTAACTTATTATGGTGAAACCTATCTAAATACATTGAGGAGAACAGACCTTAAGAGTGTTGAGCGAAGTGCTCACGCAAAATAAAGTTGTGTAGAGTACGTCTTCCACGAAAATATAGTTGTACACTTTTTTTATGCAATCAAATTAGTTGTAACTTTTGAAATTGTGAAGTTATAGTTACGGGCCATTTCATTTCTGCGTGCAGCCCAAAAAAATTTCTAACTGTTTTTCTTTGCATTTGACAGGGTCACGTAGTATATACAACGATTATGTAGAAAATTTTCGGAGTTGGGGATAATTTTTTCTCTCAATTTTCTTTAGTTTTAGTGACACAAGTAAGAACTAAATGGAGAGCTGACATTGGGTTCTATTGGTAGGCCGTTTGAAACTAAACTGGTTATTTGCAACTTACCTGGATTTGGGGCATGCTGTTTGATTCTGATGATATTGGAAATTGTTTTAGATGAATTGAGTAGATTGCATTACAAGCTGAATTAAGAATATATAAGTGGATATTACTGTTTGATCATAGCAGGAGAAGATTTTCTGATTGTGAGGAAAAACTAATTTCTTTGTTGGATTGGTATTGTGGGATAATTTGAAGTTGAAGATCTTTCTTAGATGTAGGGTCTGTGAGATGCCAATAGCCGGAAAAAATTTAAATAATTGGCTTTATTTGGTTGATAAGATTGAGATGAATGGTAATGATAGTTAGTTAAGCATGTCATTTTTGGTATTAGTGCAATTAATTGGGGTTTGAGATAATTGAACTTATTGAAGTGTTCACGTGTCTTGTCAACAGCAAGAAGATTAGTCATCTTCGGTCGTATAAGTGGCTATCTGCTTATAGCATGAGCTTAGTAAAGATGTTCTTGTGGAGTGGTTTTGTCTTTGGGCTTTTTTGGAGCACTTTCAGGTGTTTGGATGTGAGTTCATGAAAGTATAAAAGGTGCAGTTTCCTGGGTAATCAGCTTATTTGGGTTTCATTTGTTGATGTAGTTAAAGAGGAATGCATTTGGACCTCTATGTAAATTCCTTTGTAGAAGAGAGCTGGGTAAAGTCTTTTCTGGCTTATGGTCATGCTTTTTTGCCTGCAGGCTGGAATAGCTTAGTCTAATGTATAACTTGACTTGAATAGTTCTCCTTTTGTTAATAAAAATGATTTTATTCGTAGCAAAGAATATCTTTTGTCAAGACTAAAGTCTCTCATTAGTCATTACCTTAATTGCAATCTCAGTTCAGAGACTGTCTGTTCTCCTTTACAAGTTGAAAAACATCATTTTATTTAAACTTGATGTAATTCTTTTGGAAGTTTCATCGTGGACATACTTTAGTTGTATCATCTCCAAATTTTGGCGATATTGGTTTTCTGTGTCAGGTTCTATCTTCTCCAGAAAAGTTGCTATTGAGGGATCCGGATGCTGACCTTGGTGGAGTTGATGACATGACCAAATTGGCGTACTTGAACGAACCTGGAGTGCTATATAACCTCGAGAGAAGATATGCATTGGACAGCATTTATGTAAGTGTTATGCATTTGTGGCTTTTTGTACCCTTGTTACAGTAAATGATGTAACTGTTGCCTCAAAAGAATGCTCCTACCATTCTATACTTCTTACCCTTTTTTCCATTCTTCTAGTGAAGACATTATTAAATGAGTTCACATTGTAATATATCATATCGATTTTTAGCCTATATTATTTCATGTAAGAAAAACTACCTTTTCTATCCCTTTTTAGTTGCTACGTAGGAGTATGACACAAGCTTTGAAGGAGAGTGAAAAAATAGAGAAAAAAGGGGTGGGCTGTGTTTGCGGCCAAACTTTTAAGAGTAAAACTGGAGTGCTATATAACCTAGAGAGAAGATATGCATTGGACAACATTTATGTAAGTAATGTGCATTAACCACTAACCACCTCTCTTTTCTTGCTACTGTCTGCTTCTTCGTCTCTTCTTCTGATCCATCGCCCAACTATTTTTCTTCTTCTTCTTCGGATTCATCTGGATGAGTCATGGGTGTCGCCCGGAGTAGAAGAAGAGTGGCAGAGATGGAGAGGAAATAGAAGAGGGAGAGAAGAGAGGATGAGATTCTCAGATTAAGAGGGAGGGTTTGGAAGAAAGGTTATAGCTTGGGAGATGGGAAGTAATTGGAGGAGAAATGGTTGAAATTGGCAAATAAGAAATCTCATGCAAATATTCAGGTTGGATAAATAGAATGCATTTTAACGGAGAGCATAAATCTACATCTATCTATCGAATCAATTTCTAAACAAAAGCTAGCTCCGTGGAAGTCCGCTACTATGCCCTCAACAACCAAAACTAAATTCTACACAAGAACCTAAGCATAGAGAGCAACCCTACACCTGTTGTGATAGACTAACTAGTAGCCACGAGTTGCCTAACGAGAACAATAGATGGATGAACAAATGTGTGTGGCTTGCTGTTAGATTAAGCCGTCAGCAATTTTAAACTTCCTCAGCCTTTTGTGACCCCTTTTCTCTTCTTTGCACTCTTTTGGGACTTTGACGCACTCTGAATTTCAGATGCTTTTGCTAGTTCAGGTGGGATGGGGACGGATGGGGCGGGGGTGGGGACAGGTAGGGTGTAATGGAGGAAGCTTTGAAATATGCGTTGATGGAGGTTAGGAAGGAAAGGGGGTGGGAGGAAGAGTAAATAAGAAGTTAAGGGAATAATTAACGGTTTTTTTTTATCATTAATGCCACTTTGCCAATTATGCTATGATACAGGCTACCAATGATAATAGAAAACTTTGGTTGCCAATGAGATTTTAAAAAAATGTGGTTACCTATGAGAATATCCCAAAATTTTTTAAAGGTCTATAAAAAATTACACTGATATAACAACATCCCAGATCATAATATTTTTTCTTATAGTAAAATCATGGTCGTAATATATAAACCCTGACCTTCAAATAGAAAATGTAACATATAAAAGAAAGATAAGGGGAGCAACTGTATCACTCGTTAAACAAGGAAAATTTAGTAATTAGAGAAAAAATTGCCACAATTCTGTTAGAAGTAGATTAGTAAGAGGGTCAAAGAATAAAGTTTGTAGCTTTAAGACCCACTAAACAGGCTGACTTTACAAATTGCAAACCTGGTTGCACGTCCTGCAACTATGTGCCATGTTAAGTAAACAGATTAACGGGGACAAAGTATATATTATTTTAATATTATTAGCTTCTTTTTCAATCAAAACTTACAATTATTGTTCTTCATTTGAATTTTAAGTTCGATTTTATTACTCTATTCTCAGTACTAAAAGTTCAATGTTTTGCTTACTTTTTAAATTCTTTAGCCTTTTCTTACAAAATAATAGTATAAAGTTTAAGGGAGCCTCTCATAAACAAAATCTTCTATGGTCTTTGTTAAGCTTTGTCCATCACTATCATAAGACATTATGGCTGTTATTTCTTTTCCTCTTTATCTAAATGGGGGAAGAAAGATCACTGTTGTTCCCCTTAGTGGATCAGCATCAAAGACATGTGTGTATGTGACTTTTATGTGTCATATTATTGAATCAAAGGCACCTTTATAACATGAATTTCTCGAGGCTAGTATTGTGGTTGTGGCTAATTTTGCCTTCGTTTGTTTGTCAATGAGCCACTTCTCTTTGGATTTTTTTTCCCGATATGAATATTTAAGCCTCCAAAATAGCAATTGATATTTCCTTAGGGAATATTGTAGGTATTTTTTCGACAGACAATCATTTATTGGGAAGAATAACACATTTCCCTGCAATCCATAGATTGTGACACCTGTTTCAACCTTCTATTTGTTCTTTGATTGGGTTTTCAGTCACTACTATGGGTATGCTGTTGGGCAGTAGATGAAGGTCTGTTGTTGCATTGCACCTACATGCATTTGGCATACTCTTGGCGATTCAAAATTAAAGCCTTGTTGTGTCTCAATATTTTCGCTCGTCTTCCTGTTGGAGTAGATATATAATTATATGCACAATCTATAATTGACTTATTCACCAATAAGGGGCAGTAATAGTGGATATGTTGAAGTCCAGTAACAGTGTGATACTTTCTTGTTTATCGTTTCTCTTTTGGTCCGTCCTGATGACGAGATGTTCTTTTGTACCTTATTTTGCTCAGACTTACACCGGAAGCATATTGATTGCGGTGAATCCTTTCACTAAACTTCCACATCTTTATAACTCGCACATGATGGAACAATATAAGGGGGCGCCATTTGGTGAGCTGGATCCCCATGTCTTCGCAGTGGCTGACGCTGCATATAGGTATAATCTAATAGAGCCTTTTTGTTAGACTTGTTTAATTTTGGTATTTAATGTATGAGAATGAATAGTTAATGTGTGCTTGGCCCTTGTAAGTCGAATGACTTCTATATATTACTATAGAAATCTAATGTGTTTGGATTTCGGATTGACTTTTGTGATGCAGAGCAATGATAAGTGAACATAGGAGTCAGTCTATATTGGTCAGTGGAGAAAGTGGAGCTGGAAAAACTGAGACAACAAAACTGATCATGCAATATCTTGCTTATATGGGTGGTCGAGCTTCTGGTGGTGGTGATAGATCAGTTGAGCAACAAGTTCTGGAGGTTTGTGTGTTTTTTTATTTAATCTTTGTCGTAATGAATTGTCAATTTTCCAACATGTCAATAGTTTCTGCTGGATTTTTTTTTATATTGAAAGCATTGCAAGAACCTTACAATCCCGGTAGTTATTCTGCACACATTTGACCCTTCACCCATGTACTCAAGACTTGAGAAAACGTGGAACATGAATGAAATTTCTTTTTAGTGACGCAGTTGCATTGCTTACAAAGTGATGGATTTAAGTGAGTTTTAGATTGGTCAAGTGGTGGGATTGTAGCCTTGTACGAGCTCCAGTGGTCGAATCTTATTTTAATTTGGCAACGTGAAGTTTATTTCAAAAAAGGCCTAATACAATGGGTTGCATTCCTCTATTTTTATTTTATTAGTGAAAAGATATGGTAAAACTTTATAAACTTTAATCTCAAGAAAGCAAATGTTGCTACTTATATTGTTTTATCTTTGGGGAGGGGCATTAAGTACATTGAGTTTATTAACTAGATACCAAGGGGTGTTTGTAAACTCTATGTGGAAGGTAGAGCACTGAATAAATCAGTTGTTCAACCTTTAATTATGGTTTCATCTACGACACGAATTAAGGATGAGTTCTGGTTGATAACTATAAAATTAGGCTCCAAATACATCTGCCAAGAAAGATCTTGGGTGCTTGATGCTGAAACAAGGGCATAAGTATATAGAAGTTTATTAATCTGATTACAAGGGGTGTATTAAATATCAACGTGGAAGGCTGGAGGTTGGAGCCCAAGATAAAAGTCATTCTTCAAGGGTTAATTTGTTTCATCCATGATAAGTGATAAAGGGTTAGTGCTGGTTGAGAACTGTAAACAACTTAATGCTGCAAAGAAAGGTCTTTGGACATTCTAATGCGAAATTGCTCCCCCCTTGGAGTACTTGTTTTCTCTTTGTACCTCCATATCGTCAAAGGATGATTTATGATGCCTGTGTAATATGACGTACCATCATTCTTTTTCGTTCTATAAGAATTTGTACAGACTTTTTGGTAGAAAGAATCCAACTCATCAACAATAAACGCCTTATTCTAAATTGGCTCTCTAACTCTTCTGTTATTATCTTATAACTGAGAGTGAAGTTCTTGAACATTTCTCAAATTCAATATAAACTCTTATTACCTTGAAAATGTTTTGGAATATGATAACACCATGTAGGGGATGTTGCAGCATGACTTTAGACACTATGGCTGGATAGCAGGTAGAGTATGTTTCAAATAACATAATAGGTAATTAGATGGTTATATTCTATCTACCTTTGGCAATGGTTTCAGGTTACTTGTTAGCACCTTATAATATTTGTCTGGGCTATAAAATATTTCCTAGCTTCACTTTATTGGTCCAACTCCTTTAAGTACTCTTCTAATCCTCCTTTGTAAGTGGGTGAAACTCCTTCTTGTCTTTCTACTTACTGCGTTTATACTTGCAATTTTAGGACGTTTTTATCTCTATCTCTCTCCAATCACATGGGTACCAATAAAATTTTCTTTTCTAGTATCCTTCGAGTAAATCTATTAAATGTAAGTACATGACTAGGAAAGTATAATTATATATTTAGCATGGATTGTAGACTAGTTATAGATAGTTTCTCTTTCTAATATTTCTTGCTTTTTTTTGCGAACTTTCTATGTAGTGTAAATATATCTTTTGAATTTGAAATTCACTCTAGGAAAGTTTCAACGGGGGAGAGTAATAATCGTCTCTGAAGTGATGTTAAACTCTCTAATACTTTGCTTTAATAATATTAGATTAGATTCACTTATATATTCAGGTCTTATCTTATGGTGCGGTTTTTAGGGACAGAGTAACCTAATAAGCTTCACTATTAGTTGGAAATATGGGGCTGCAAAAAATTATTTATTGATGGTGGATATCTATTACAATTTGGTGTTCTTGCATTACTAGTTCTTGATTGAAAAAGCTGGAGAAGTAATTTTTTCAGGTTTCATGTTGATATCGGAATAGAAATGCAAAATGTTCATGTTACATCCTGTCATTTTAAATTCTGCT
Source organism: Patellifolia procumbens (assembly GCA_947645195.1). Taxonomy (NCBI): domain Eukaryota; kingdom Viridiplantae; phylum Streptophyta; class Magnoliopsida; order Caryophyllales; family Amaranthaceae; genus Patellifolia; species Patellifolia procumbens. The sequence continues at coordinate 24,973 of CANSGD010000295.1, forward strand.
AGCAATCATTCTATGGATCCAAGATTCAGATTTGGATTCAAAGTAGTAAATTGTTTGATTCAATTGAAGTCACTTAGGGCCTGTTTGGTTCACTGAACTGGAATGGAATGGTATGGATGTCCATACCAATGTGGTATGGATTCTGAACCCCATACCAGGTTAAAATTGTTTGGTTCAATCCTGTAATGGATTCTATATCCATTTCTACTGTTTGGTTCACTTTAGGAATGGATTCTATGTCTAGTTTTTATTTTAATATAATTGTACTAATTACTAGGGTTATGAATAATCATGTTACTAATAAACATAACAAATCAAATACTTCAAAAAAAAACATAATAACAAACATTACAGATTTTCAATTTCAGAATATCAAAACAAAAATCATGTTACAAAGATAATAGCCTTATTCTATTCTAAAATATTGAGAGATGAAACATTATTAACAAAAAACGGCAAACTTATTTTGGATAATTTGGTTTCATTCCATTTCATGATTATCATGGGAGATGAATGGGTTACAGTAGAAAATCAAAATTTGTGCTACTCATCACAACTTTGAGATATCTAGCAAAATCTAAACTATGAACTAATCAGTAAGTGGGTAAAGACAAAAATTCTTCCTGGTACACACTTAATCCTTTACCAATGGATAGCTTCATTTTCTAAACAAACCCAGACAGATTACAAATACAAACAATGGTGGGTGCTCGTGGTTTCCTTCTCTTATCTAGGCTCGTTGCTTGCCGGTGGGTGGTCGCTCGTTGCTCGCCGGTGGGTGGTCGCTCGTTGCTCGACAGTGTGTGGTCGATGGTCGCCGGTGGGTGGTCGCTCGTTTCTCGGCAGTACGTGGTCACTGGTCGCCGGTGGATGGTCAATGGTCGCCGGTGGGTGGTCGATTACAGCCGGTTACCGGAAAGTATGAACAAAGGCTTTTTCACTTCACCCTAAATTAGGGTTTGATAGTAGAGTGGAATGGAGTTAGAAACTTAGGGGGAGGGGAGATTGGGATTCTAGGGGGATGGAATGGAGATAGAAACCATAGGGTATGAGATTCTACCCTAAAAAAGCCCAACCAAACAATGGACTGGATGTCATTCCATTCCATACCATTAAAAAAACCCCAACCAAACACCCCCTTAAAGCTTTTGATGATGTTGACACCTATAAAATAGAAGCTTCTATTGGTATCTAGAATGTGGTTTGATCTATCAACTGACCCTGTATTCTATATGTGGCATATCACTGAATCACACCAATTTACTTGTTTTCTGTGTGTTACAGTCAAATCCACTCTTGGAAGCATTTGGTAACGCAAGGACTGTGAGAAATGACAACTCAAGGTCTGTGTGAATGTTAATTTTTTTGGTATTCTTATGGGGTATATTTACATTTCATTCTGTCTTGTCCTAGCTGTTGGCTTGTAATTTTTTCATTTCATGTTTAGTGAAATTCTTTGTTGTCCATTTTGATATAGCTGCAATTGAGTTAATGTTAATGGCCTTTGCAATGAATATCTGTCCTATACTCCTATAGCACATTGTATGTCAATTTATACACAATTTCGATGCTCTTACCTCAGCGTATAAACTTGTACCCAAGTGGGCAGTTAGATTTATCTTTTGTAGAGAGGAGGCTATATGTATTTTTAACTGTATACATGACAATCTGGCTCTATTCATTGCAGAGATACTCATTTTTTCCTTTTATATGTCTTTTTTCTTGATTCATATGGTTGATGTTTGATTCATATTAAAGCTAAAAGCCAATGAAAAATCCCCCCAAAAGCCAATTGCCAAACAACCCCAAAAGCTAAAGGCCGCCCTGGAGGTGTTAGCTAAGCAGAATACAAAGTGTCTTTTGCAATTCATATAATTTAGTTGTCCCCCACTCTTTGCTAGAAGAATTAATCAAGGAAGAAAGAGAAAAATGTCAAGTACTCTTGCATTGGAATTATATATTGTTCTATTATCTTGTATAGACATAATTCATTGATCACCAATAAATATATGAGTAGTTGAGTACAAAACATATTTCTTATCTAGCGTCTCCAGAGCATCCGCTAAGTGATGCAGTTGCTGCATTATTTCAGCCTGACAAAAGTTGGAAAGCCTGCTGACAGTCTTAGAGTCTTTTCACTGTAGCATCCTTTTTCTTAAACACTCTTGCTAGTAGAATTGATTAATAGGAAAGAGAAATTATTAAATACTTGTGTTGGAGTTATATATTGTTGTATTCTTTCACATAATAATCTCATCCATTAATCACTAAAAAATACTTCCTCCATTTCTTTTGAAATGGAACAGGAAAGGACACACAAATCAGGAGGGAAAGTTGGGTACTACTGACCAGTCGACCAAGTAACCCACTTCATTAAACACATATTAATCTCATTTAGGCTCTGTTTGGTAGGGTGTAAAACATTTTCCTGGAAAACCGTTTTCCTCTATTCTTAGTGTTATATTGTTTGGTTGGCAAAAAAGTTTAAAACCATTTTCCTTTGGAGTAAAATAATCCTCCCAATTTTGGAACACCATCTTTCTTCCCTTCAAAATGAAGGGAAAACTATTTTCCTTCTTTTTCCTTACCTCCCTTTTACACTCCTCTCACTATCTCCTTTCTTACCCTTTCATTATCCTTTTTTCCATCATCTTTCTTACATGTTACCAAACAATGGAAAGCAAATTTCATAATTGTGTTTTCCATTGAAATTGTTCTCCGTAAAAATTATTTTACATTGAAACTACACCCAACCAAGCGGAGCCTTAGCCTAAACCACCCCATAGTAACTAAGAAGTACCAACCTACCACCTACCGACAACCACCCACCAGGCCACCACCACTAACGACCCTACCATTGCGAGCGCCACTGGCACCCCCTCTTCCTCCTTTACACAAGGATCCTCTCTCTCCTCTTCTCGGCGTAGCATCACGTCGGCCCTCCCTCTGGTTCGCTCTCTCTCTTCCTCCTTTGCACAAGGACTCTCTATCTCCTCTTCTTGGCGCAACACCAACTCCGCTCTCCATCTGATTTGCCCTCACGACTCTCTCTCTCTCCTCTTCTCAGCACAGCTCCGGCAGACCGGCATTGGTGATGATTTACCCTTTCGCTGCTACGTATGGGTGAAAATGTTACCTGGGTTTTTTGAGGCACACAATTTTGTAGTGAATTTTAAATAGAACTATTAGTCCTTTCAAAAGCAATAGTAAAAGTTGAGAAGTTGTTATCTGTTTCTTTTTTATGGTTGTTATCATGATCTTTACCCATCTCCGCTTCCCTTCTCTTACTTGAGCTTGGTTCTTCTCCTCCATTGTTTGCTGCAGTCGTTTTGGCAAATTTGTTGAAATCCAGTTTGACGTGAATGGTAGAATATCTGGTGCTGCAATCAGGACCTACCTTTTAGAGCGATCTCGTGTTGTTCAGATTACTGATCCTGAAAGAAACTATCACTGTTTTTACCAATTATGCGCATCTAGAGAGGTATGTTTTAGATATCTGGTTGGCATTTGATATATGTGAAGATCTATTGGTAACTGTGAAGAGGTTTTGGGTTTAGTTATTTGGACATGCACTAATGTCTACCTTGTGAATTGTGATTTTATTCACGTGCTCTTTAAGAATTGATTATTCTTTATTAATGTTAGAATGCCAGTATGCCACCAACATTCCATTAAGAGAGAACAACAAAAAAGAATTTCAATAATTGATAGCTGTTAGGGCCTAAGATCAGTAACATGCTGCTAGCTCTGGGTTGAGCATGGTATAATGTTATTAATCTAGCGTTCTAGTTCACTTATGTGAGACTTGTGCTCTAAGATGGATTTTCCTTTTCTATCGGTTTTGGGATAAGGTAATTAGTAAGAATGGTTTGATGATCTCTATACTGTAAGGGAAGAGGGGTGGGACATCAAACTTAATGTATTGCTTAATTTACCCTTTATTGTTTAATTAATAATTTACATAAAAAAATAATTTATCATAAATAAATAATTTAATGAGAAAAATTGCATAAATAAACCACCTATAATCATCCCACAATCCCACTTCATCACAAAAAATAACTACCCACCACCCACTCACCCACTCACCCACTCACCCACTCACCCAACCTCAATAAATAAATAACATAAAAAAAACTGATTCAAAATACCAAAACTACTATGATATAATTTTTGCACACATTGTGTGCATATAAGGCTAGTATAGCTGGAGGCTATCAAGTGTTGTGAGTTTTTCTTCTGTGTTCCTCAAATGTTACAAGGGATATTAGAACATTAAGCAGTGTCTGTAGATATTTTGGCAGGATAGTTTTGAGATGAGTCTAGAAAGATGTGCTTAGGAATATGGAGTCTTTTGGGGTTTACCGTTATTTCATTGTGTACTTGTATAAGACTTAAATCTGCTTTCTTTTACTATGGTAGTGACTACTTTCCAAAAATGTACTTGCCTTACTGGCATTTGAATAGGGTTTTGAGTCTTTTGACTTTAGATGAAGTTTCTGGAGCATCATTTTACTGGTTAAAAATCCGTAAGGTTGTTTTTATTATTTCTTTCCTTCTTAGCTGGGCATTTAGCTTTTGTTCCTTTTCAGATTTATTAGTGTTCCTTTTCCAACTGATTAGACTACTAGAAATATGATTTGTTGTCCTTTTCGTTTGGTAAAGGTTCTTAAGACAGTGGCTCAGACGAGCAGTTAATAGATCTGAGGGAGTTCTCTCGATAATCTGAGATGTGTTGATACCAACAGATGCGAATGCTTTCTGTGTAGTCTTTTAACGCTGCAAATGCAAGTCCCTTAGATTGAGATTCTTCTCCAATTATAATTTTAGCGCTGTGGGTTGCCTTCTATGGAATTTGTGGCTCGCTCAGGGTTAGTTTGTCGTTTTCTAATGTGTTAGGTACAACAAGTATTTGTTTATCAAAAGGAAAATATCCTGTTGATATGTATAAGCATTTGTGTTGGTATTACGATGTTAGGATATTCTTCTTTTGTTCTTGATTTAGTTATCCATGTGTCCCGGTTATGTTCTTACACTTATCAAGGCATATGGTTTTAGATGATAAGTTATTACTGGATTTTCAATTGTTATCTTATTTTCGATGTAGATGTGATCAAAGTTCATAGGTATTATTTTATTTGGATGAGAGAGTGGTGGTCATAGTTGAAAAGTAGATAAGTTAAATTTATAGTGGGCCATGTCCAAAAATAAACATGTAAAGTGGAATGTGGGACGGAGGAGGAAGGAAAGTGTAAAGAGTAAGTTGGGACGAAAGGATTTTAAGCATTTGTTTTGACATGTAATCAGGATTCAGAGAAGTACAAGCTGGAAGATCCAAGTCTTTTCCATTATTTAAATCAAAGTAAGATATACGATCTAGAGGGAGTCAGCAATAAAGACGAGTACATGAAAACACGAAGGGCAATGACCATTGTTGGCATAAGCGAGAATGAACAGGTTAGTATTCTCGTTATCTTGCATTTTCCTCTCTATCCGTCTATTTTTTGATAATTTGTATTATCTGCAGGAAGCAATATTCCGTTCATTAGCTGCTATTCTCCATTTGGGTAATGTAGAATTTTCTCCAGGAAAGGAGCATGACTCCTCAAAGATAAAGGACCCAACATCTAGCTTCCATCTTCAGATGGCTGCCGATCTTCTTAAGTGAGTTGACCTTTGGACAACTAGCTATGGGCTCTTCTTTCCGTGTCATTAGCTTTTTCTCATTTTTTCAATGCCTTCCTATGTTTACCTTAAGTTTGTTGACTTGTATGGCACAATCTTTTTATAGGTGTGATATTAATCTGTTGCTTTCATCACTATGTACACGATCAATTCAAACACGCGAGGGCACCATTGTCAAAGCTTTGGATTGCAACGCTGCCTTTGCTAGCCGTGATGCTTTGGCTAAGACTGTTTATTCTCGTTTGTTTGATTGGTATGCTTTCAATTTTTTAAAGTAGATTTTTCAAAGATGTTACTGGTGAAATGAAATCAACTTTTACATGTTTGGGACTTTCTCAGGCTTGTTGAGAAGATTAATAAGTCTATTGGTCAAGATCCCAATTCTCGTGTACAAATTGGTCTCTTGGATATTTACGGCTTTGAGTGCTTTAAGCATAACAGGTATTGTCTTATATTTGGCAACTTTGCAATTACTTCAGGAGAGGCTATTATAGCCTTTTTTCCAACGAACGATGCAACTTAGTTTGTGTATTTGGTTTCTAAGCAGTAACATAGCTGGATAAAGAATTTACTTTTTCTTTTCATTTCTTTTCTTTGATAAAAGCTTCTGTGCTTTTGATCTGCAACTATCTTTCTTGTTAAGCATGCACCTTCATTTTCAATATGCACTCCATCCATTTGGAAACATAGGCCATTTAAGGCTTTAGCTCGTAGATTAAGAATTTCATATATTTTAGGAAAAAGGAGAATGTTTGATGAGTACCGCACTCTTGTACTAAGTGTATTAATATATGCTTATAACTTTATAAGTGAAATTCAGTGAATTTAAGGAAACATTGAAATTTTGCATCAGATAAATACATTTAATTATAGCGACTTCTATCATCATATAAAATTAAAACAATTAGTGCCCTTTATAATGAATGGTTATGCTAATAAGAAACGTGCAGATTATGAAATTTAGTCTCCGCGCTTCTTGTATAATTACATTTTTACAGGCTGGAATAGACTGATAATTTGATGAAGGTGAATAAGAGACAATTATGGTGTTTTTGATTGAATAAACTGAAATACAAAAATTAAAGGATAACTACAAGCTTTTGAGAGGCTTGTTTAATATTTTCATGATAATTTCCTCTTTCTGGTATCTCTTATTTATAGAACTAGCTAATTACTTGCTTGCTCTCCAAGTTAATTCTAATAGCTCCTAGTGAAATGCGAACATTAGCCTTCCCGCACGAGGCTGAGTCATTACACAGGCCTGAGAATTCATTCTGATTTTTGTTTCTCTATGTGTAGAATTCTATGGTTAAAACTCTGCAGGTAGCTCAAGGGCTTGAGCTTTTTGTCATTAGCCCTCTTCCTATCAATGAGAGACACCCCCTTGATGACTTTTGAATCTAAATCTTATATCTCTTCAGAAAGTAATTGCAGTAAGCCCATTGCATGGCTTCTTCGTTATTTGATGATTGAATTTGTCTTACGTTTATATGCCGTTTTGGTTACATGAGTGCTATGTAAAACATTATAAGGTCTTTACTCTTTATCGTCACGCTTTTCCCTTTTGAATTCTTGTTATGATGTATCCTTCTGTCTTTGCGCATGCTTAGATTATCTACGCTTTGACTCTACAGTTTTGAGCAGTTCTGTATCAATTTTGCGAACGAAAAGCTTCAACAACACTTTAATGAGGTCTGTAGTGATGCTAAACTGAATCCCTGTGCTGTCAGTGAAGCACTTTTTTGTTTTTTAACTGTCTAACTTCTTTTCCCTTTTCCAGCATGTATTTAAGATGGAGCAGGAAGAATATAATAGAGAAGAGATCAATTGGAGCTATATTGAGTTTGTTGACAATCAGGATGTTCTCGACTTAATTGAGAAGGTGCTTTTCCCACACTTCCATTTTTTTGTTCAATTGTATTTCCAACATGTAGTTGACCTAATCTGAAGTATCAAATGCATTTAGTTCTGTATTTCTTTCACTGTTAATTTGTTCCGTTTTTTTTTCATGGTTCCCAAATCCCATGTATCTTTTACTTTAGAAATTTATTACCTCCTCCGTTCCTGAATAATAGTTACACTTTATCTTTTCACGCTTGCCAATGCAAATGTTTGAACATTAATATCTCTTGTTGTGTATTTTTAAATATTATAAAAAATATATTTCTCAAGTACATGTCAATACGAATCAATCAAGATCCTATATGAAAGTATTTTTCCTTACCTGTAAATCACAAATGATAGTCAAAGTCTTCATTACTTCGACACCCTCATTTGACTCATAAACCGAGTGTCGTGTCGTGTCGCGACACTTGGATACTTCTTTCTTAACTAAAATCTCGACTTTTTCCTACAGGATAGCTGAGTAGGATACTTGGACACTCGTATGCGAGTAGGCACTTAATCCGTGTCTGAGTAGCATAGGTCAAAGTGAAATTTGTGAATAGTGCCAAAAGTCAAAGTGTAACCATTAAAAAGAAACGGAGTTAGTACGTTACGAAGTTATATAGCTCTTACCTGGCCCTTTTGTAAAGGCATACAAATGTTAAATAGAACAGCCCTTGACAAGGCTAAAACAAGTTTCAATTAAAGAAGCATGCCTCTTCCAGGCACAAGGATGCTTTTGTAAAGGCCTACAAATGTTAATTTGAACAGCCGGCTTTAAACAAGTTTCGATTAAAGAAGCATGCCTCTTCCAAGTACAAGGATGCTTTTTGTGTCAGCTTCTTTGGTGCTTGTAACATTATTTTGTTTACGAATAGGATTCCTGTGATGTGCTGATCTACTTCGGGCTCACAGATCTGTTTCCTTTGCTTATCTTGAACAATGTATGTATTTTGCAGAAACCAATTGGGATAATTGCTCTTCTGGATGAAGCTTGGTACAGCTTAAGCTTCTTGCTGTTTATGCGTGTCCATTGTTTAATGGAATTTTTTTCTTCTAATTATCCTTTTCCTCGTTGTTGCTTTTATGCAGCATGTTTCCGAAGTCAACACATGAGACATTTACGACCAAGTTATTCCAAAATTTCCCCTCACACCCAAGGTTGGAGAAGGCAAAGTTTTCACGTACAGATTTTATGGTCTCTCATTATGCTGGCAAGGTATGTCGGATACTAGGGTGCTTACGCTCTTATTATCTTTCTTTGGATCTTTTCGTTTATTTATGTATTTATTGTATCTTTTACCATCTTATTGTTTTCCCTTTTTTGTAGGTTAATTATCAATTGTTTTTTTGTAGGTTAATTATCAACTGTTTCTTTTGTAGGTTAATTATCAACTGTTTTTATTTGTAGGTTAATTATCAAACTGAATCGTTTCTTGACAAAAACCGTGACTATGTAGTCGTGGAGCATTGTCACGTTTTATCCTCTTCCAAGTGCCCGTTAATTGCTGGTCTTTTTCCTTCAATATCTGAGGAGGCATCACGTTCATCATACAAGTTTTCTTCCGTATCTTCTAGATTTAAGGTAATTTTTCGGATGACGGATTGTGTACATGTCTGTGCTGGGCTTCTAGCAGCATTTTCTCCCGACATAATTTTCTAAAGAAACATATAATATCTAGAAGGCTTAACTATTAGTATCTCAAGTTGGTATTGTGGTCAAATGTCGTTATGTAGTTGCTCTTTCCACAGTTTTTAAACAAGTGGAAAATCCCTTGTTATGTATTTTGTTGTCGAACTAGCCTCTATAACTATAAGTATGGTTTAGAAGCTTTTAAATTGTCTTTTATTACTTTCCCATACTTTAGTAGCGTCGAAAACAAAGTGGAAGCATTATTCTTCGCTTTTAATTTTGTTCCAAGATTTTATGTTTTTGTATACTCTGTGATATTAATACAAATAATATTGGAAAACGGTGATTCACTGATAGAAACTGAAAATACAGGGAAGATTTGGCTGCTGTATCAGACATAAATTAATTAAAAGTTCTCTAATGAGGACATGAAATTGGTCGTCTAAAGTTTTTTCAATTGGGCAAGAGTGTGAAATTAGAGGTTTCAAATTTCTTTAAAACAAATTAATTTTGTTACAACATTGGTTTAATTAGGATTATTATCTACTTTTGACATTTTTATTTGAATTGAAGCTGAGATTTTTCTGATCACCTTCTGCATATAAGTAGAGTTCTTCTGACCATGTTTTTTGTCAATCTATGCATGATTTAGATTATGCTTATCCAACTATGCTTCTAAAAATGACGCTAAGAACTAATAATATAGAGGGGAAGGGTACAAATAGGAAGCACAGTATAAATCAGCCATCAAGAAGTTTGCGAAGGAAGAGAGAGAGTTAGTCAGTTAGAGAGAGGAATCAGAATGTTATAAATAGCAGAAATTAGGAAGAAAAGATGATCTTGAAAAAATTGAAAAATCAGTGGTTTCTTTTGGGGTGATAAACAACGCCTCTGGGAAGGTTATTTTTTATTTTTCTGTATTCTCAGTTTATTAATAGAAAAATCGTATTCTTTCTTGCATCTTCACATCTCTTCTAAATAAATTCCGTCCAAGCTAAGTTCTTAGCAAATGATGACTTGTTTCTATTTTGCACAGCAACAACTTCAAGCACTGATGGAGACCCTTAATTGTACAGAACCTCACTATATACGTTGTATCAAGCCAAACTCGTTAAATCGGCCTCATATATTTGAGAATCAGAGTATCTTACACCAATTGCGCTGCGGGGTTAGTCTCTAGAGCTATATACTGCTTTGCAGATGATACATAATATGCATTAAAATGAATCGACTCTATCGTTTGAATAATGAAAGCTTATGAGCTGTTCTGTACATCTGTTTGTTACTTGTTAGATAAGGATTCTACAACTGCGATGTGTTACTGTTTGATCTATTTTGAGCTCCAACACACTGACTTTTCTTATTCACTCCCATAAAGCATTCGGCATTGCGAGTATAATATTTTTGCCTTTTGCTTCGAGGACAAAACAAACCCATCATTATAGTTTAGTAATTTAGTTGTTTTTTTGGGTACTGTATATATGTTCTTTTTCTGTCACTTGGTCTTCTTCCTCTAGCTTGATTAATCTTGATGTCAATATGAAATGCTTTTTTGGGGGGTGCTCATCTTTTTTGATAGCTTGTCTTAGCTTTTAGCGATACCTGCCTGTTTTGACCTAAGCTTCTCTTGTTATTTGATAGAATAAAGGTTGCTGACAAGCAATTGAAGCCCCCAACTACATAACTTACCTCCACCTTAAAAGTTATTTTCAAGTTGTCAGCCACTATCTCTCTTCTTCTAGCCTTAGTTGAGGGCTCATTATCTGTATATCTAATAGCTATTAAATAGTAGGATTCTTTGCCAGAAACTACTTTTCTAAGCAACGACAAAACACCATTTATAAACTTGGTTGTAAAAGTTCAAGTTTAGGTGGTTTCGTGCCCAAAAAATTAATTAAGGTTATCTCTGACAAAATAATGCTTATAAAAGGTGGTCTATGACAAATTTTCCGTAATATTATGCATCAGCTGTCTAGATTTTTCATCTCCTTTTATATGAGGTAGAATTTTGACCTTTGAAATGTATCACTACTTTTATGTCAATTTGTTTGACACCATTTTCTTCTTTGAGTTGTGTCAGTATATTTGTCACATACCCTTGTGGTTAGTTTATTCTCTCGCTACCTTTTCTGTATACTTTGCCAATACATCTATTCACTAATTTGTGCTAAATTAGTTCTTAAACTTTTGAGATTTTTTTTTATGGCAAAGAAATTGGGAAGAACGGAGTAGTAAAAAGGTTGGAAAAGAAGTTTAAAAGTCATTAATACAAATATATTTCATTTTATAATTGTTATCTGTTATTTAGATTAATTAGTTCGAGAAGATTTTGCATTCAAGTAACAAAGAATTCATGATGGATTGACGGATTGAGTAGTTTCTTGGGTACGTGAGCTTCGCAATAGATGAGGATGTTGTACTTGGCCTTTCTCATGGATCATTTTCTTTCTATTGTCTAGTAATTGGAAGCTGAATATGTCTGAGTACATATTAGAGTATTTGAGTATTTGGGTACCTGACATTGGTATTGAAGATGCATCAAATAGTTAATGTAGAATTATTTTTAGAATGGTTGATCTAAAGTGTCAAATTACTTATATGCAAATATATCCTCTGCTCTCTAAGACGTACTTCGTTTGAAAACATGTTAGAGAAGAAGTTAAATTGCATTAGACAATAGTCCATAGCTTTTTTTGGCAAATTTGTTTCCCTTTTTGTATTGTTTAAATTCAAAACCCATTGATGCCACCATTTCTGTTTTAGTGTTTTTTGCTTTTGAATTTTTTATGCTTTTATTGTATGAGGATTGACTTGATGGCAACCCACATATTTAGAGAACTTGGAGTTCCTTCAAGGCCCCATGGAGAAAGGACGGGATTGGTTCTAGAGAATACACTAACTGTATTTCTTTCAAACAAGTGGTCCATAAAATATCCGAGGGAAACCTTGAGTGTTGCCAGTTAACAACCGGAGGCTTTTAATTGCACTTATGATTTGTTGTTTGCATTCTGCCTATACGTCATGCTTGAAGTTGGTTAATGCATTAGTTTTATGCAGGGTGTCCTGGAGGCAGTACGTATAAGTCTAGCTGGTTATCCAACTCGAAGGACTTATGCTGAGTTTGTGGATCGCTTTGGACTTTTAGTACCGGATGTTATATATGAAAGGTTGTGACCTGAATTTTGTGCTTTATTACATATTGGATCGGATGCCTCCCATAACGGTTGTGTTAGTCGTCATTTTCTGATTTATTGAAATTTGGTCCATGATAGACATCTTCACTTGATGAATTATATAGATACTTGAAAGGGAATCAGAATCTATTTTCTGGGAAGATGATCCATGTTCTAGATTTGAACGTAATTGCATTATAAGATCTATATGATGGGTGTTCTCTTTTTCCTTTTTCTATTGGGAAGGGGAAGACCAGCGTGTTATCTCATTCCTTGCAAAATAAGCAACTTCGTAGATCAAAAGAATCATATTACGTAAAGTTGCAACTCTTGTTGCTGAACATTGTGATATCCGCATCTTGTGTTATGCACTGGAAGAGTGATCAATAACTCGCTGTGAGTTGGCATCAGAGTCCATCCATTTATGAAGTTCTTGTTTTGCTTAGGCTAGTCTTGATCACCCAATTTCTCTAGGCGAATGACGTGGAAAAGGATCATATGATTTTTTTTGACAGAATGTGTTTGCTGCTATTCTGTGAGCTTAGTGTTACCGAAGCATTTGAAGTGACATTGTAGAGCAAGTGGGACTTGTGACTTTCTAATAGAATAAAGGGCTATTCTTGTTGAGATATGGTGTGAATAATGTCATCATATTGTGTATGCCTGTTTTATTCTTTACTTCATGCGGACGGGACTTCCAGGTATTTTTTTTATTTGGATGGGAAAAAAATGCTTGGTTCCCGCTTCCTAGTCATGTGACTTGACTGCTAGCTAGAAGCATGGTTCCAGAGAATTGGAGTCTATTCTTCCAGTTGGACCATTCTACTAGGGCTTCTTGGGATGTTCCTTTCCTAGCCTTTCACGCTATATTTTATAGTTGACTTTCAAGCTGGAGGGCTTAAGCATTAATGCTCTTTGCTTGTAAACTATCTTTAATATGTGCGAATAAAAAATGATATTAATCTTCACCTTATTTTGGGGGCAGAGGGGTGGGAAGCCTGGGACACAGCTTATGTGTTTCAATTCCAGGTGAATGTTTTGGTGACATGAAGCCTGCTTTGTTCATGGTCCTACAACTTTAGAAAGATTAAGTTGATTCGAAATTCAATTTATACTTGTAAAAAATCTCATGAGCATGAAAGACGTGATGGGACCTAGGAAAAGGAAAAATGGAAAAAGAATTAGCACCTTGTAAATATAAAATTTTGAGAAATTATCATAACTTTGTAACTTGATTTTGACTTTTTTTTATTCTATAAATGGTTTTAGACTTTATATTATGCTATCCTCCTCATTTGAGAGGTGAGATAAATGTCTTTTACTTTGTTTACTGAGCTGCTGATGTGTTTCTTTCATATATTCTGCAGCTATGATGAAAAGGCCGTAACATTGAAAATTCTGCAGAAGCTGAAGCTTGAAAATTTCCAAGTAAGTCCTCTCTCTGTGTCTATGTATGCATCATGTATGTACATACTACTTGGCAAAGTTTTCACATATCGAATCACATTTAGTATTTTTCATGTGTGGCTGTATGCTTTCAAGGGAACAATATTTTTCTGAATTTGCAGTAATGTTTGCAACACAGCATCCTTTTTTCCCCTTTAACCTTCTGTTGTATGGCTAGTTATGTCATTGCATCAGCTTGAGGTGGCACCAATGTAGATAGGTTGCATAAGGTTGAACATATAGTATATTATATATGAAAACTTTTATTTTTGATCCTAGTCCACATAATTCCTTTATAATGAAGGAAGTGATAATCTATGCTTGTCTCTTTTCTTGCATTCTTATTTCCTTTTAAAATTACAAATTGTATCAATTTTGTCAATGTTCATGGGCAGAATGCGTAGCGAATCATCATTGATTGTGCATGTTATTGTACTCTTTTAGCTGCTATGTTTTTTTGGTTGGCTCTCTTCTTTGATAGTTCATTATTCAAAGATTTGTTATTGGAAAAGTGGAATCAAAGAAAAGGAATCTGTTAAGGCCAATTAATCTATTTTAGAATTTTCAAATGTGGTTTTTAGTTACTTTAGTCAGTAAGAAAAGATTTAAAGCATGGACATAACAACATCCAAATGTTTTTGACTAAGATAAAATATCTTACATGTTTTTTTTTCACTTTTGTGTATTGTCATATTATTTGCTTCCATAAAATGTATTTCATTTTTTCCTATCCTTATCCTTTCTCTTGTTCTTGCAGATATATATTTGCACTTCTTTAAACAATTGGTGCAAGATATGGTTATGTTTTAAATTCATCTCTCTTTTTTGTCCCATTTCAGTTAGGAAAATCAAAAGTTTTCCTTCGAGCTGGCCAGATCGGTGTACTAGATGCACGAAGGACTGAAGTTCTGGATTCTGCTGCTAGACTTGTACAGGGCCGTTTTAAAACGTACACAGCACGCAGAGATTTCATTTCCACTAGAGTTGCAGCATTATCTGTCCAAGCATATTGCAGAGGTTATATCATATCTTATACTGTCTCTCTTACAAGCATGACTACATCTTTCTGCCACAATCATAGTTTTAGTCTATCATAATTGTTGTTGGTTGGTCGATGGATATGATAATTTTCAAGGCTCTTATGTAGTGTGGCAGTAGTTTTGCTTTTGACTTAGATTGTTAGAACCACTTATTTTATTTTTCGTGGTTAAGATGTGCATTGCTCATATATTGAAAGAATTTTCATAGTTAATACTGAGCTTTAAGCCTTTAAACTGTCGTAGAGTTTCTTAATTTTTGAATGTTTGATTCTAAATATTTAATTATATGATGTAATTATGCTCTGTATCCGTCACGCTTCTCTTTTCTTTTCTTCATGATAGTATATATTATGTTATCTATGCTTTTTCCTTCTTTCCTTATTTAAGGCCTATTTGGGACTTAGGAGTTAATATGTATGTGATGTAGTCTGCATGAAAGAAGTGTTTCAATCTTTTTTTAAGTTTTTGAGTGTTGGTGAGTGTTTTACTTAGCTTAGATACTTGCTATTGAATGTATTCGTAGGTTGCCTAGCTAGAAGAATGCTTGCCGAGAAAAAGAAGACACTTGCTGCTATGCTTTTGCAGAAACACGTACGTGGATGGCTATCAAGAATTGCCTACTTAGAGGTGTACAGTACTGCTATTATACTTCAATCCTGGATTCGTGGGAGCTTAGCTCGACAAAGATTTTTGTTTGGCAAGGAACATAGAGCCGCCACCCTCATTCAGGTAGCTCCATTATAAATTATGAACTGATTTTTGTTGTCACGTCAGTCTGCATTTTGGGATCTGAATTTGGTAGGAGTATAGGGCGTGAACCCCCTAAGCGGTGTAGTCCTTCTAGAATGAATTGCATTTCAACGGAATACATCTTTTACTAAAATTTTTGCGTGTCAAGGTCCTATGAAGCAGAATTGGTTAAAATAGCTACCTTTTGGGCAAACTTGGTTTAGTCTTGTAAAGTTCTCCTCTTGTTTTCTTTTTATAAGGCACAAGTGTGTTTTGAGTTCTCTGATAAGTGATACTCTTGATACATATTGGTTAAAATTGTGAGAATAAATCTTATGAATAGAAAAGAAGAATCTAATGCTGTACTTATTATTAAATTTCTTCAAGAGAGATCAGTTGTCATAAGAAAATTCCGACAATTCTGCTTAGAAAAAAAGATCAGGTGTATAGGAACTTGTTGCTTGTCATGCTGTGATGTAGTACTCAGATCCCAGAAAGACGGGAGAGTTTTTGAAGAGTGTTCTTGTGGCTACTATCAGGCTAATGGATTGTATGCATCAAATTCCACCTGGTTCCCCCGATTGGTTTATGGAATCTATTGCATGACTTATGATATCTTTGGTGCATGATGAGTATTAAAGGTCGACTAGTTGGGCAGATAGTTACTCATTTTTCCTTTGTGCATGATGCTTAACTTCACTGCAAATGCAGCAGTGTAGCTTTAAATAAATTAATCTTCAGTAATAAACTTTACGGGCAAAAGAGTATATATAGTTTTATGTACATTTAATTTTGTCTACCATCAATTTCTGCTTAAGGTTTTCATCTTCAGTATCAAACTGGCAATGTATTAAGTTGCAATATCGCACTTTTTGATGATAGGGAATTTGCTTCTAGTGACTATGTATTGTGGATAATTTAAAGAAATGCTACATTAAGGAGCATCATCCTTAAGAGTACAAACAGTATATTTTTATTTAGTGTTAACTGTGTTTTTGCAATATAGTCTCTGCTATCATCACGATTCAGTGCATGGATCAGGTGTATAGGAACTTGTTGCTTGTCATGCTGCTTAGAAATAGATTTGAGTACGTCACTAAAACAATGTTCCTGTGCGTCTGTATGTGAATATCAATAGGCACGATGGAGGACGTTCAAGGTTCGATCAGCATTCTTTAAACATCAGAAATCAATTGTTGTAGTACAGAGTCTTTGGCGGCGTAAGATGGCGAGACAATTGCTAAAACAACTAAAGCAAGTATGTTTGAATGCTTTTCAAGTGTTCTGTCAGTGAGTTTTTTCTTTTTTATTATCTATGATTGTTCTTTTTCTCTGAAACTCCATTGATGTTACTTCCTCCGTCTCGCAATACTCGCAACATTAGCATAGTAACCACTAATCATCTATCAATCTTATTTTATATTTTTTCACAAGTGTATAAGAAAAAGTATAGTCAAGTGGGGTCTTTTTTGATTCGTCTTTATGTGTATTATCATAATATCAATTTTTTATAATTTTTTCTTAGCAATAGTTAGAGATATTAAGGTTCAAAGTATTGCATTGGATAGTGTATAAACAAGAAACGTTGCGAGTATTGCGAAACGGAGGAAGTATTAGTTTTCACGTGACAATTAGCTTTGGATAATTAATTGCCGATAAGCTATCTTGAACTCTGATTTCCTCATAGATCTCATGTATTGAGTTTTATTTCTTTTTAAAGTGATATGAATTGCTGCTCAAGATGTTGAACTAGTGGGTGGAATAATGGTGGGAATCCAAAGAGGGAAATTTTTTTTCTTTGCTATTAGCAAATTGAGTGAGTATAAGGAGTAATGCATGTTTTTCGTGTGGTTGTTTGCATTGGGATTTTTTGAGTTTATCCAAAAGCTCTTGATTTAACAAAGTTCGAAATAAATTGAATTTTATTCTCTTTTGTCCTTTTCGAACACTTTTTAACTATATCCTTGACAAAATCTTTAGGTTTTCTTTTTTGCTTTCTAATATGTGATATATTGAGATACAGTGCTGAAAACTTTGAATATAATTGAATCATCTAGGGTTTTTGGGGGAGGTATCGGGTTTCCTCCTTTCTTTTCCTCTTTGGGTAATATGTTTGAGTAGGTTATTTTATCGGGGAGAGAATGATAGTGTCTCATACTCTCATTTGCTTACCTAATGAGAGTGTTTAGCGTTTGACTAATGATCGGGATGGATTTGAAGTGTCTCATTTGTTTTCGTTTGTTACTTGCGTTCAGGTTGTAGGATTTACTTGTACTTGTCTAACGTTATTGGGATTAGTGTAAGTCTAGTGCCTTTGATAAATTATCATCTATGGCTTGCTGAGTAATCCATAGTTCTTTATTGGTGAAACATGGCCTATCTATCTCTCCCTTTTTGGGCCGGTGGAGTGTGGTTTGTATGACGCTAATATGTCTAGTCCACATTTTGCACTTGCAATTCGGCATATGTTTTAAGATATAGAGGATTAGTACAGATTAGGGTTGTTCATTTCGGATCGAGAGAAGTGTGATTCGAATCCGATCCTCCGAAATTTTCTGATCGGATACTCGGATTATCCAATCCAATATTTTTTTGGGGAAAAAGTTTGAATTCAATTTTATTTAATAAAAAAACGGACATTTATCCGGGTATCCGAAATATCCGTTTTTTAAAACATATTTCGGAGATCCGAAAAGGCCAAAAGGGTGATCCGGAATTTTTCGGATATCCGAAACAATATATTTCGGATCCAATTGACCGGATTGCGGATCGGATCAATCGGATATTTTTGAACACCCCTATTATAGATGGAGGTTACCCTGGTAATGGCTTCGACTGTGTCACATTTTTTTAGAAAATCGCCTCTTTCTGTTCTTTGCCTCTTTTCAGTTTAGTTACATATCCTATCGCACTTAGAAAAATTAGAATGAATAATGAGGATTGGTGGAGAAGAGGGGAAAAGAGGGAGAATTCTGTGTTGTAGTCATAAGCTTTGGTGAGGGGAAATCTCTTTTGTTCACATTTGAATATAATCTTTTTAATCTTTGACTGTTCAATTTTCAGGAGGCCAATGAAGCTGGTGCCTTGCGTAAGGCCAAGACTAAACTTGAGAAGCAGCTTGAAGATCTGACACTGAGGTTGCACTTGGAGAGGAGACTACGGGTATTATATTTTCTACTACCCCCCATTTTTCTTCACTTGAAGGACAGACACCGTCACACACAGAATCACAGACGCACAGAGATATGTAATCTAGGCAACGATTTACAATAGTTGCCACCTTGAACATGCCAGGGCAAAAGCTCCATCTTAATTTTTAACTGTTGTTGCATTAGCGTTTTTTTTTTATGCCTTTTGGTACTTCTGGGATCACTTGTCATTTTTTTCAGCTTTTCGGCTGAAGCTCTAGGAAGAATGTCACTTCTAAATAAATCAAGGATTATAATTTACTTATATCTTTCCGGAAGTCTTATCCTTATTTCGTCTTTCCATGAGGGTCATCGAACATTGGTGCTGTGACTTGGGGAATTGTAGCTGCTATAAATCTTGATCTATCATATTATATCATAAGGGTGTGTCCTCAGAATCTTCCGTAATTCTGGAATACAACTGGTACTCTGCTGTTTGAGTAAGTGGAGTGAACCTGTTTAAAGAAACAAATTTACCTTGTAACATAACAATCCAATACCTCATTGGGTTGGTGTTTGTGATGATTTTGCGTCTGGAAAACTTCTGTGGATTAATGGATTCACCAGTGCTGTTATATTTTGAGGCTGGAGCTAACATCTCATTTGGAGAAAGTTCTGCTGAGTGTGATGATGGTGTGGCATATCCCCTGTTTGTTGAGCTTAGACTGGACAATTAGATGTTCTTTTTACAGTAGAGTTGTTTGTGGCTGAGTGAAATGCAGAAAATCTCTCTTCCCCTGTCTCGGTCTGTGTGTGTGTGTGTGTTGATGTACTTTGTTTGTAGATAAGATGCACAGTTAAGTAGATGTATTAGTTATTGTAAGTTGTATGCATCTTCTGTTCTGCAGTTTTTGTTACTAAATTTATTTCATTTACCTAAATTGTAGGTCTCAGTTGAAGAGACAAAAGTGGCTGAACTAACAAAATTGCAGAGGATTATTGAATCTCTCAATTTTGAGTTAGAGGAAGCAAAGTTGCAGACTGTTAAACAGGAAAATAAAAATTTGCAACTTCAGAGCGAGTTAGATGTTTCAATGAAAGAAAATCGTGAGCTGCAAAAGCAACTTCAGAACATCGAAGCTTTTAAGAAGGAAAATGCAATTTTGAGGGTCAGTTCCTATTGTTGTCCTTTTGTTTCGTGATTGATTTAGCCCTAGATAGTTTCATAGCAAGAGAACATAAATTATTTTGGCAGTCTCAGAAAGCGTGCAGCAAACCACTGAGTAATTTTTGGCTTGAATGATTACATGGGGTCCATGGGAATTAATAGTTTACAAAGTAATCTACCAATGTGTGAGAACCATCTGGGTCATTTTATGTGCATGGCTCAAGTTAAAGTTAATGTAAACCTCGGGCAATATTCTGGATTAGATGTGATGTGAATCCAGATAGTACATGTAAGAGATTAGTGCGAACAATTATGCTTTCTACGAATGAGTTATGAGCAATGATCTTTCAGTGTCCATTTTTCGCAATTCTACCTGTTGACCTTCGTCATCACACATTAATTTACATTATCTTGTTTGCTAATCGAAGACTAGATCTTTTTTAACGAGGGGGATTGATGAGTCTGTTATCTCTTGGGTATGTTTACCTAAATATAATTGAGTTGACTTTTGTGGCAAAGGGCTTTTTACTGTCTTGAAGTGATTTGGTTGAAGAGGAATGATATAATCTTGCAGTATTAGCATGGAGATTGAAAGGAGTATTCCTTGCACTTCAGTTTGGTCAGATAACAGATCATATATGCAGGGTTCCTAGCATTTACTTCTCGGAAGTCCAGGATAAAACTAACATTTCTCTAGATTTTGTGAAGCATCTGTTTGTTTCCCATGCCAGTTCATTTCAGCAGTGGCTCTATTCTGCTTAAACACACTTGTTTATTCCTTTGGCTTGAAGCTCTTGTTTCTCAATAATGCAGAGTTCTGTAGCAGATTTGGAGAAGAAGAATTTATCTTTGGAGGCTCAGCTGAGTGGTGCTCAGAAAGAGAATAATCATACCATGCAAAAGTTAAAAGATGCTGAAGAGAAGTGTGAACAGCTGCAGCAGAACTTGCGAAGGTCCGTCTCATTGACTTGCCATGTTGAAGAGATTTTTTCTAAAGTTATCTTGAGACGCATGTGTAATTCATGGCTACATAGAAAATCCTTTCTATCTGCAACTTGTGTGAGGATTTAACTCCTGTTGCTAAATGAAATTAGATATAGTTGACATGTAGAAGAGGAGCGCTGAATTTTATTCTCTCATTCTCCTTCACCAACCCGCCCCCCCCCCCCCCTCCAAAGAAAGTAAGAGTGCTGTTTAGTTTTGGGGTGGGGGGGATTGACTAAGGATTAACATTAATCATTTTTACGTAATTTACTGGACAAGGTGAAATTCCAGTAACAGGAACACAAAATATATTTGGAAAAGCATGGGTGACTGGAATATTATGAGAAGGGAGTATATTAAAAGGATCAGGATACTTGACATTTCTCTCATTTCTTTGAAGTTATGGCTAGAGGCTGTCTTACCAGGCCTTAGACTTAAATTTCTTAAATAGATCATAGCTCTACACTTTGCACCCGTAAGCCAAAAATATAGTTTGTTAACTTTGAGGACCCTTCCAAAGATTGTTTTTAACCTAGAGATATTTCACTTATTGTGCATTGATGTCTCCGTGTTTTGTTTCGAAAAATATTGATTGAGGGGAAAATACGAAAAACCTCTAAATCAGCAGGTTTGTGTTTTACTTTCGTGCTAAGGAAAATTTGGATGTTTGCTTGCTTAATCTTAATTTCTTTGTTGACGGCATTCTGGAGAAGTCAAATATTTGCTAATGATGCCAAGCCTTGCCACTAATACAAAAACAATCATTCTGCTGGCTGTCGTATGGGTTTAGTGTTATCTACTTATTCGACCCACTTAACTCAAGCTTCGTTATGTTTGTTATTATGCATTTTCAATAAGTTCTGGCAAGTACTGTATACTGAGATGGCTTCTCTTTTGTAGTATGGAGGACAAATTGTCAAATTTCGAGAACGAAAATCTTGTATTACGGCAAAAGGCTCTGAACCTATCCCCAAAGAAAAATCGTCCGGAATTTATGAAATCATTTTCTGCTGTAAGTATCGCATCATGGCTTATTTTATGCGTGCATCTAAATGCACTAAATAAGTTTTGACACGGGTACCTAAGTAAATTAGAATAAAGTCGGAGTAGCATTGATGCTCATCATTTGAAATTATAAAACCCACATGTGAGTTGTCTCACATTGAGGAACAGAAGTGAGGATGACTAAAGTGTCACTTTTTGCCAATTTGTTTAAGGATGGAAGTTGGGAACCCACTGGTAAGATGGTTCTCTGCAGGCGTTCTTTGTAGAGTCTAATTAATGATTGAATTGTTTTTAACTATAAAATCTTTTTTGTGCTTTGGCATGACTGTAGCTTTTCCCTTCGAATTATTTTTCCGTCCCAAAATTTACCATGCTTTGAACTTAGGTGATTGTTATTTCTTTCCCTCAGATTTACTCAAGTGCATTGGGTCTTCCATATGCTGAAAAGAAGTCCATATATGTAAGTTATCTAGTTGCTGTCTTCAATTTAAAGCCATTTGTCCAATGGTACTGTTTCTAAGCTTAATTATTGAATTTACAGGAGACACCTACACCAACGAAGCACACCCCAGTTTCTCAAGGACTGTCAGAATCACGTTGGTCAAAATTGACTGTTGAAAAGCATCAGGTTAATGTTAGTCGTGATCGTGATAGAGTTTTTTTATTATTCTTGGCATAAGTGAACCCATCAATTCAATGCAGTATAGCAAAAATTCACTCTGCAAGTTAAGTGCTAGTGCTTAAATATTTGGTTTGTTTGCAGGAAAATTATGAGTTCCTCTCCAAATGCATCAAGGAGAATATGGGATTCCAAGATGATAAACCTGTGGCTGCTTGTGTCATCTATAAATGTCTTCTTCAGTGGCATGCGTTTGAGTCGGAGAGGACTACCATCTTTGAGCACATTGTTGAGGGCATCAACAATGCCTTGAAGGTATTTTATCTGCTGTTTGTCGCATCGTAATCTTATTTTGGACGGTAGCTGTAGATTTTCAATGTGTACGAGTGACATACTTCTTCCTCATAATGGTTTCAGGTTGGAGATGAGAATGACACGTTACCGTATTGGTTATCTAATGCCTCAGCGCTTTTGTGCATCTTACAGAGATGTTTAAGGTCAAACAGCTTCTTGAATGCAGCTTCCAATCGGGCTGCTGGGTCTGCTAGTATAAGTGGAAGGTTTGCGCAAGTGAGTGCATTGTTGTTATGTAACCAATTACCATTGTATCTTGAATTTTTTTGTCTCCCCCTACAAAGAAATTTATGGATGCGATTATGCAAAAGCGGCTTGTAACGGGAAAAAACTTCAAATTTGCATTTTCAAGAAGTATCCTCATAACTTCATATGACCAAAGCTTACGTCTAGCCTAAAAAAAGTTTTCATAGAGCGAGCTACTCATATGTCGACGCTAGCGTTCTTGTGGAAACGAGCCTATAGAGGTTTGTGGAAGCATGAGCACTCAGTATCCGAAAGGGCACTCTCGCCTATTGTCCACAAGAGCGCGAGACGAGGGTCGATTGAGGCGCTCGTGTGCACAAGCCGAATACGAGTGGGGCCGATGAAAGGAAGTACCTATTTCTAGATAGGGTGGGTGCTTTATAGTTTTTAATATGTGGCGCCACAAATTTTAGGTTGGCCAAACAACAACGCACAATATAAAAAAGCAAGACAACAAATGATATGAGGGTCAACTTTCATTCATTTACCATCACTCTTTCACGAGAATGTGGGATATTACAAAGTGGAAAATTCCAACGTATGAAAAAGATCTTAAGCATAAAGAAAATACAAGGTAAGGTCGTTTTATTCTAACATCCTTCCTTCCTTAAGGAAAATACACCGTGGACTTGTATGACTCTCCTGTATTTGAAAAAAACTCTACTATGTTTGATTTTGTGGGGATAGTGGAGTCTTTTTTCTTCTTGTGTCTCTAAGCAAGCTTTCCTTTAGTTTGTGGTATGGAGGCACTCGATTTAGGCTTATGCTCTTATGGAGCCTGATTCTTCACCGTGTTTGTATTCTCGCTCGTCACATATAGGTGTCTCTTTAGTGTAGCTTTTGATTTCTTACCCGACAAGACGAGTTTGGAGCATAAATCTTGTATCTAGTTTTAGTTATGAAGGGGTCTCTTTGATGGTGTGTACCTCTATGGATCCCAAGGTAGTGTTTCGGGTGCAAGCTTGTCTCTTGAATATTGTCTTCTGCTGATGTTTCATCACTATGCATGGTCCGTCGGACTTCTTCTAACGTCACTTCTTCTTCTAGCACAAATCTCATTGCACCTATTCTATAGTTGACCCCTATTTGTTGCCCCGTCGTCTCATCGAGTGCTTCTTCAATATACATGGTGACTACTCCGTGTTGTATTTTGTTGATCTCCTCTTTGTTCTTCCTACTGTAAATGTGAGTCTCGACATGACATGCACTTTAATGTGATGACGCGTCGGCTCTAAGTTCTCTTGTGTTTTTAGCAGAAGGCGATCCTTTCTTTGGGGAGTCGTTTCCCATACTTGCATTCTTTCCCGCTTATTTCTGTTGAGTTCAGTTTTGAGTTTCAATACTTTTACTCTCGCATTTTACTTATGATCTTTGAGGTTTGATCGTCAAAGTATAAAGAAAAAAAGAAAATCCTTTCAGTTCAGCTTAGTTTTTTTTCCAGTTCTGGGCAATTCATTCATAAATCATTTGAGTACAATTCAGTTCACATCAGTTGTTTCCAACCAAAGATACACCTCAACCATTTCTTGCGCTTATGAAGGAGCTCGGAGTCGGGACCTGTAGAAAGATTCACCTTTTCGCCGTCTCTTCGATCGCGTCCCTTGCGCCGCTATACCACATGTGCTTTTACCTACACTAGGAAGCAAGTATTAGTGTGTCGTGGTCTCACACTTCTCTGGTGCTTCTTTCGCCAGCTTGAGCACAATTCACTTGCTCGCAGAGCTTCTCCGTTACCTCAACAAATCATCGATTGTTGTCTCTAGCTAGTTTATCTGTTTTGGTGCTCGTGTACAGTGTGTATGAGTTGCTTTTATCTCGTGGCACTCCCGTAGCTTTGCCAATCTTTCTACAATCGCGTCTATCATGGATCACTTGATAGCTCACAGTCCCAGTGTTTCACCTCGAATCGTGTAGCATGGCCTTGCCCTGTTTGCTATGTGCGCACTCGGTATCCGAAAGGACACTCTTGCCTGTTGACAACAAGAATGCGAGATAAGGGTCGATCGGGCCGCTTGTATGCACAAGGCGGACATAAGCGGGGCGATGACGGGAAGTATTTATTTTGAGATTGGTTGGATGATTTATTATGTGGCGGCACAAGCTTTAAGTTAATCAAATAACAAAACACAATATTATAAAGTATGGAAATCACTTATAAGAGCCTCAGCTTTCATTCATTTACCATCACCCCTTTAAGAGGGATAATTTGTCAAATATTAGAAGTTCCTACTGAACACTGGATTTATAGTTACTCAATAATGGAAGCTTAAGTATATGAAAAGACTAGAAAGGACAAAATAAGGAAAACACTACTAAAGGCGGCTTGGATTTTGAAACCAAGGCATTGGTGTCCAAAAGTTAGAAAGCACGGGTAAGGCATTTTTGATGCGGTGTACTACCACGTAGTGGTTTAAATAAAATTTTATCACTGATCCACTTTCTGCAAATTGCTTCCATACATACTGAATCAGTGATTTGAAGAAGAGCGCCTCACACTGGTGTTTATTGTTTAGGTTCTAGTACCTTGCTTCCCCATCGTTTTGAGGCTTTTTCAGAAACTTTCTCTGTATTATTAATTCATGCGCAGGTGCTGTGTTGTACCTGTATGGCTGTATTGGTGTTTGGACTGGGAGGGGGTTTGGGTTGCGCTTCTTTGATGTATGTTGAAGTAAATGGGGGTTGTGTTGTTCCCATTCATTCATGTGGTTATTGATCTTTACCCAATTTTTGCATGTTAGGGTTTAAAGACTCCTAAGAAGCTTATTGGCTCTGATGATGGTGTAACACATGTTGAAGCAAGATATCCTGCTATCCTGTTCAAGCAACAACTTACTGCTTCGGTTGAGAAGATATTTGGCTTGATTCGTGATAATTTGAAGAAAGAAATTTCTCCATTATTAGGGCATTGTATACAGGTGTGTCTCTTTACATCTGAAGTTGCACAGCTGAGTTAACATATAGACCTTCCTTGATTATTGTTAGCTGGCTAAAAAAGGATCATTCTTAGAGTGCTTTCGATTGTTAAATTTAGTGGCCTGGTTTTATATTTGTAGGCTCCGAAAGCAACACGAGGTGGAAAATCATCCAGATCACCTGGTGCAGTACCACAGCAGCTACCAATTAATCAATGGGATAGCATTATCCAATTCTTGGATTCCCTCATGAATCGTTTACGCAAGAATCATGTATGCAGTATTTGTTATTCCTGCTATTTCTGGTGTAGTTTCTGTAATACCGAGTGTTTGGTGCATGTTCAGGATCCTATAGGTTGTTAAATTTGTATTGGATTATATATGACATTCAGACTCCGCGATTGAAGAGATCATGCCTGAGCTTGCGGTTGTCGATCCCCTTCTTCATAACGCTAAATTAAAAAAAGGAGAAAGTAAATCATAGACAATAACATTTTTTTAGCAAGATCCTAACAACCGATTATTCTGTATATTTCGTAGATAACACTGATAATCTGTCATGGTCCCTCCAATCCCAACATTTGCTTTATACACAAGATTTAAGGAAAGTGAAAACTGAAAAGGTGAAGAGACAAAAACAGGTGGTTGGATGTGGGAATAACTTTTGATAAAAAGTGGGAACAAGGGTGCCATATGTGGTAACCTTGAAAGAAAGCAGTGGAACGACAAAAAGGACAGAAAAAAACGGACAAAGTATTATTGAACTCATGTCATGCGAAAAAGAATGAAGTGCGCTTTGAATCCTTTGGTTGACTAAAGTCTATAAACTATAGCCTGAATTAGCACTGTCTGTATTGTAGCTTTTAAAGATTTATCTCTTAAAGATTTGGAGGATGAATTTTCTTGAGTAAATCTTTAGATAAAATGCTGACCCTGTAAACTCGATATAGGTACCTTCATTTTTTATCCGCAAGCTCATTACCCAGGTGTTCTCTTTTATCAACATTTCACTTTTCAATAGGTGAGTAATTTTATTGATTGCTCCTTGGCTGTGATAGTTTTATTTATGCTTTCCTCGCTAAAAAGAATGTTTGCAGCCTTTTGTTACGACGTGAGTGCTGCACTTTTTCGAATGGAGAATATGTAAAATCTGGTTTAGCAGAACTAGAAAAGTGGATCGCAAGTGTGACAGAGGAGGTAAGAACCTTTATTTTGCTCTATCAGTTTTGGATCTTCACTATACTGAGCGTCTAAGTACTACTTAAACTTATATTCTGTGCATAATGTAGTTTGCAGGGACTGCTTGGCACGAGTTGAACTATATTAGACAAGCTGTTGGTTTCCTGGTATGTCTTGTGTTGTAGTAGTCTGTTGGTTTTGTCGCAAGGTCTATCAAGATATTTGATGTATTTACTTTCTGCTTTTGTACAACTTAATCTTTAGGTAATTCATCAAAAGAGGAAGAAGTCTCTGGATGAGATTAAACAGGACTTATGCCCGGTATGATCCTTTTGCTTTCAGATATTAAGTTTTCTTTCTCCTTCTTTGACTGTCTAGGGTATTGCTTTGCTGTCATTTTGGGCTCTGGGTGTTGATGAAAACATTTATTTGCTCTTTGTCAGGCCTTAACTGTCCGGCAAATTTACAGAATTAGTACTATGTACTGGGATGACAAATATGGTACCCAAAGTGTCTCCAATGAGGTTAGCTGCATTTCTAGTTCTTTCTATTTGTTCTAGTGGTAACACCTGCATTTGAGAGCATCAGATGGACTAATTGATGGTAAATGTAAACGTGGTTTGACTCTTGCTCTAGCAAAGATTAAGTAGTTACAAATCTACTATGATTCTGTCACTGCTCACTATGTGTTGAAAGATTTTTCTGTCAAACTTTGCATTATGCTTTTTTCTGTAAGAGCTTTCCAATAGTTTTGTGGCTAGGAAATTTGAACCTTAATTTAGGTTCATTTTACATAATTCGAGGACTTTTTGACATCTTGTTAACTGGAGAAATTGGTTTTGGTTATCAGGTAGTGGCTCAAATGAGGGAGATGTTGAATAAAGATAACCAGAATCTAGCCACCAACTCTTTCTTGCTGGATGATGATCTGAGGTATGTGTGTTTTAGGCAATTTAGGTCACTCTTAACCTTGTTAGTTGTTCGAGTGGATGCAATTGGTGCATTGTGTCTCACTTCAGATCTCCATTCTCCCGTTCTCCATTATTGGATTCATTTTTCGACTTCTCTTGAATAGGAAATTTCAAAATTCAAAAGTTTCAACAGTTTTGGCTTATGCAATTTTCTAGGAAAAAAAGAAACTTTATTTCTGAAATTTAAAAGCTTGCAATGAAATTTGGCTGGAGGAGGCCCTTTTGGTGATGGGCTTTCATAATCAGTTGTGCGTTTGTATAAGGCATGAGACACTTTAAGGAACTAGGGCCTCAGTGCCTGGGCACAACTTCAGAGGTGAAAAGTGCGTTCCTTTATGAAGCTAGGCAGTATGCTTTCATTATAAAACAAATTGTTAAGCTATAAATTGCTGAAATTTCATGTTAAGGCTTGGTATCACCATAATTGCTGTTCTCACTATTATTGAACTTCAAAGACATTATAAAGAGGCTGTCAGCCTCGAGGGCCATGCCTCGTATGTCAAAACTCAAAATGCCTTGAGGAGGTGCCCTGGAGGAGATCATCCTTTGAGCTTCAGTGCTTTATGTTCTTCACTTGTGCTTCAGGTGCTCTTTTATATCTGAGATCGGCACCAATGCTATGTCCAACTTTGGAAGCAGTAGCTATCTTTGTCTACTATTTACCTCATTTTTTTATTTTTGGGAGAATGCATATGAGCAGACTTATCATGAATCTCATCCTTGTATCCAAAGTCTTTGGGGATTTTTTATGCATCATCTCTTTTGTCTTAGCTGCTCACTTTCCATGGTTAGCTGAGGTTCCACTGTTGCTCAGTGTTCATGCACATGTGAGTGTATCTTTTTCTCATGCATGCAGGTTATGCATAGGTATGATGTAACTTCTGTTATTTTCTGTGCTTGCTGCATGCCAAGAACTTTCAATCTATGTAATGCTCTATGATAGCAATACTGTGATGGGTATTCAAAGGTCTTGCCGTTGGATGTTTCTGGTATTCAATTTAATGTGACAGAACTAACCATCACATAGTGTATCTTTCCGGCATCATGATCAATGCTAATTGAACTATCCCAATGGTGTAATGAGGAATTTTGTATTGCTGGCAGTTGACGTTGTGTACATCTCTGCTTTTGTCTGCAGCATACCATTTTCTACTGAGGATATATCAAAAGCTATACCAGCTATAGATCCAATGGATGTCAAACCCTCAGTGTGCTTATCAAATGTTCCTGCTGCCAAGTTCTTACTCGAAGATACAACAGCCATCGCTTTGACACCTCCTGTTGCTAGTTGAATAAATGATGCCCTGTCAAAGATATGCTTATGTTCTTGGTTCAGAGCACACGACACCTATACTTGCACGAGTTAGGACACTGCAAACAACTAGGGAGACACCTGTTCTGGTTTTTCACGGCCTAATGTTAATTATTGGTAAGGCTTTCCTCTCCAAATATGTTGATATATGTTTCATATCTCAGTGAGGCTCAAGGTTGCCCGTTGTTTTTTGTCAAGGACAGCCTTCTCAAGGATGTAACATCATATATGTAGACACTAGAACTGTAATATTTATCGATTCGTTTGTACATATGTAGTTACTGCAGCAGCATTACTTTGTACTAGAATTAGGTTCATCATTCTATTGTGTACATACGGCCACTTTCAGATTTAGGGAATTGTGGGTATCGACTTAATGAAAGTCACCCCTTGTTATGCAAAATGATATAGTGAACTGTAATCGCATTCCAAAGTGGGACAAAGTACTTTTACAGCAGTTCAGAAAAATGCTCTTTATTTTTACCATTTTGTTATTTTAAAGTACTTTTATAGCAGTTCAGGAAAACGCTCTTTATTTTTACGATCATGTTGTTTTCAAGTTAGCAGTTCAGGATTCTGTAAGCACTATTAAATGCCTTTGTTTGAGCAGAAGTTACTCGAACTTCAGTGGACTATGTCAACATTTTCTGTAGTGGCTTCTGCCAGACTTTCAATCCATTAATTATACAAGATTTGTGCATTTTAATCCAGAATCCAAGCCTCTTTTTTCTTTTATAAGTGACCATTACGTAAATATCAATTTTTCATAGGGGAATAGCACAAAAGAAAAGTGAAGACTCTTGACACTAACAGCTTGTTTGGATAGCCAAAATAGAAGGGAAGGGGAGGGAGGGTAAGGAAGATGACAAAAATCCATTGTTTGGATACCAAGTGAGGAGGGGAGGGATTTGGAGGGGAGGGAAATGGAATGTGTGAGAAATTCCTCCCTCCAACATTGGAGAGATTTGGAAGGAAAACTCATTTTTATTCCCTCCCCTCCCTTTCTCTTCCCTCCCCTTCCCTTCTTTCCCCTTCTTTTCCTTTCCCTTTTATTATCCAAACACACTGTAACCGCTTGTTTGGATAGCCAAGTAGGAGGGGATGGGAAGGGAAATAGCTGAAATCTATTTTTTGAAAACTAGGTGAGGGGGTAAGGGATCTAGGAGGGAGGGAAATAGAAGCATTAATTTGTATGAAATTCATCTCTCCAACATTATAGAGATATGGAAAGAAAACTTGTCCTTCCTTCTCTTCCTTCCCCTTTTCCTTTCCTCTTTTCTTCCCAAACACACTGTAATAGATTGTTTTCTTCACTTGACTATAGCTGAACTGAATTGCATTGAAAGAAATAGTAAAACGCGAGAGTATAAAAATTGTCATGAACTACAATGAACAAAATTGAAAAAAATAAATTAAGCTAAAAATAAGTTGGAGAGAACAACCTAAATTGAGTTGTATTTATTTTTGCAATTAATTCAGTTTATTTATTTGTATTTATCTAATTTAGTGAAGCTAGTTTAGTTTAGGTGTATTAGGTTTTTATCACCATTTCTTGTGAAAACAATAACAGGCTGAACTAGAAAATTGGGCCAAAAATGGTGTGTTCTCTTCGCTTTTAAAAAGTAAGTTTTAAGATACAAAATTAGATTAGTTTTGCAAAGTTTTTATTAGTTATGAAAGTTCATAAGTTTCAAAGTACACATCGATCTTGGATAAGCCACAAACAAAGCCTGAGCATTAGTGTAGCTTGGCTCTATTTGATATAATTTTCTGGGTTCGAACTCGATTCTCGAACTTCCCCTGGAACTTTAAGTTAAGGCTTGAGTTTGATTTGATAAGAATTCTAACGAGCTCACGAATCGAAAATAATTGTGTTTTGAGTTTGGTTTGTTAGGAATTCGAAATGTTTCAAGCTCTAGTATGGTCCAAGCCGAATTCAATCTATTCATGAATTGTTTTGTTGGTGTCCACTTCTATACACATCTATAATAAGTTCTTCTAAATATTATTTATGTCCAAGTTTAATCTGCTTTAATTAGTTTTGATAACTTTGTTAATTTATTTCTATGATTTGTATTTATATACTTGAAAGAGCAATCAATATATCTATACTAGATAATAAAGCTGTCCCGAAAGGAGCTACCACATGGCTCCACGTCATTATACATAATTAATTTATTAATTTAATTTTCAATAGACAATAATTTTAAA
Organism: Patellifolia procumbens; assembly: GCA_947645195.1. NCBI lineage: Eukaryota > Viridiplantae > Streptophyta > Magnoliopsida > Caryophyllales > Amaranthaceae > Patellifolia > Patellifolia procumbens. The sequence goes on from CANSGD010000295.1 coordinate 56,652, forward strand.
AAATGATTATATCGTAAATAAAAATTACATTCCTTATCTAAAACTACTACTAATCCTTATCTAAAACAACAACTAATATAAAATTATAAGATAAGCCATAACTTTCATTTCAAATCTCAGAAAATTTTAATTTTTTCATCGTTAGATTCGTCTCAAAAAATACTTTGAATCAAGATCCACTTATGATGTTATTAACATAATTAATTAATTAATTTAATTTTCAATAGACAATAATAAAAAAAATGATTATATCGTAATTAAAAATTACAATCCTTATCTAAAGCTACTACTAATGCTTATCTAAAACTACAACTGATTTAAAATTATAAAATAAGTCATAACTTTCATTTCAAATCTCAGAACATTTTAATTTTTCCACCGTTAGATTCGTCTCGAAAAATACTTTGAATCAAGATCCACTTATGATATGTTTTCTGGAATTGCAAAAAAAACAACTTATATTTTATTAAAGGTGTCAACTAGACCACTCATTAATTAATAAAATAAGTTTTTAAAAAATTAAACACATAGTCATAAAAGATAAATATTATCTCAAAGATAAGAAAAAAAATGTTTAAATTTGTATGTCTTTGATACAAATTGCGCAGTGATTGATAATATCACTCATATTAATTGTTATGATGGTAATCATGCACAGAGGCGGCATAAGGGCATTTTCTGTTTAGAAGAAAAGAGAAGGTAAAAGGTACACCTTGGTGTATGTACCACTACGTACACCAAATGAGTATGAGTTGGTCAAAATGAGTACCAAGCAAAATGAGTATGAGTAGGTCAAAATGAGTATGGAGCAAAATGAGTATGAATATTCAAAATGAGTACGAATTACCTAAATGAGTATGAAGCCAAATGAGTATAAGTTTTTTTATATGAGTTTTCCAAATGAGTATGACTTAGCCAAATGAGTATGAGTTAGGCTTAAGAGAAATTACTAAAATGACTATGAGTTTTCCAAATGAGTATGACTTAGCCTAATGAGAATTTTTCAAATGAGAATGAGTTTTTCTTCTCAAACCTAGATTCCTATTTCAATAATATCCAAATGAGTATAAGTTTTTCAAATGAGTATGCGTTATCTAAATGAGTATGAAGTCAAATAAGTAGTCAAATGAGTATGAGTTTGTCAAGTGAGCATGAGTTGGGTTGAGGTTATTTATTTGATTTTTTAATTATGATATCTCTTGATTATAAAATAAACATACTCTTTTGAGTTTATGTACCCATTAATTAAACATACTAAAATGATTATAAATGAGTATATAAAAATGTCCAAATGAGTAAGAATGTTGTTCAAATGAGTATGAGTATGAGTTGAGTTGACGTTTTATTTAATTTTTAATTAGAATATCTCTTGATTTAAGAAATAGGCATAATGTTCGAATAATATTAAAAATGTGCAATTATAAGTTTATGTACCCATTAATTAAACATACTAAAATGATTATAAATGAGTATATAAAAATGTCCAAATGAGTATGAATATTGTTCAAATGAGTATGAGTTGAGTTGACGTTTTATTTAATTTTTAATTAGAATATCTCTTGATTTAAAAAATAGACATAATGTCTAAATAATATTAAAAATGTGCAATTATAAGTTGGAGAGCGGAGTCGAACCGCTAACCTCCTGTACACTCATACGTGTGCCTAACCACTGAGATATAAGTTTTTTTGTGATATACTGGGCGCGGAACCTGTATATATTACAACTACCTGGGTGTACCTACCGCAAGGTACACGGTACACCCGGGTATACGCAATAATTTGCCAGAAGGAAATGCCAAATGATGTTTTAGAATTGAAGAACCCTATATTCTATGAAATATATGGTGGTAGGTGATTTTTATTTGGTTGGGTCAGTTAAAATATTGTTTCAGTTGTTAAATTATAGTTGGTACACCCTAACACAAAATATACAAAACTATATGGTCATTTTAGAAAATCTAGATTTCTTTTTATCATATGGAAAACTCAATTCCACAGGGTCACTATAGTTACATATACAAAATCATAGGGACATTTTAGAAAGTCAAAACAATTTGTTTCCAACATGTAGAAAAACACAATACTACAGGTTCACCATATCGAATTTCCCAAAAATCTTTTTGGTCACTCATTAATTAATAAAATAAGTTTTAAGAAGTTAAGTTTGGTTTCTCAAAAATATGTTTCGATATACACCTTACATCTTTTTTCAAAAAAGATATTTCCTATTTGGTCAACTATCAACTAGGCGACACAAGTACGTACTACTCAAAAATAGTCCTCGGTAATAGAATTTCAAGTAAACGTGTGCAACGTAATGAATCTTGATGATACATGTAATATCAAACCAAGGCAAATTATTGTCAAACACAAACCCACAAAAAATAATGTAAATATATTTAAACATGCAATTTAAGTTGGGAATATAGATTTATACATCTCAAAATTGGTATGCAAATAAGACCAAAAGAAAACCATGCTTTATAATCTCAAACTAAATAATCTCCATGGATGAGAAGCAATTATTTTTTACCTAGATGAATCATGATTTTTCTTCATTAATCTGTTCGAAATTATTCAGACACACCTCATTTCAGACACGTTTTATTATACGCCTGTGTGTATTATGAGCATGGTACACCCAAAGCTAGATTTTTTCTCATTGCTCATTTGGACGTCTCAACCCATGTTGATCTGATGAGAATAATCAATCATAGTATAATTATTGTAACACAAGTTTTTCAAGTGAATGGATGAATTTATAGAAGAAATGAAAGTGAAAAAGACTAATTATGTGACTCTTTAGTATCGACAATATCAATAATAGTCTACAGGAAATATGTTTGTTGTTTTTTTCATTTTATTTTGAGAGTTAACTTTACCAAATAAACATAAGACACATTAACTTCAAGTTATCTTATTTTTCAAACCACCAAGCATATAATGACTATTTTTAGATGGACACTACTATAAATATAAAAGAAAGTAATTTTAAGTTCGAGATAAAGAAAATTATTATTAGCTCTTAATATAAGAATCCTTTAAACATTAAACAATTTTTACGTTAGTCGGATGAGAATTATATGTAAATAACTACCGAAATATAATGTCTCTTAGTTTATTATATAATATTTTGTTAATCTTAAAGTGTTTAACACTGAAATTTAGATATGATGGAAATTATAACCAAATAAAACCCAACCCAGGCATTGCCCGGGTCAGAAACTAGTATATATATAAGAAGCTTTTTTCGGGAGCATTCGGCGTGCCATGTCACAAAATATAATTTAATATTATAAAGATAATTAGACTTTTGGATAGATAAAAGATAAAGTTTGAGTTTTAAAAAGATAATCAGATTTTTGGATAAATAGTAAAAGATAAAGTTTGAGTTTTAAAAAGATAATTAGACTTTTGCACAAATAAAAGATAGAGTTTGAGTCTCAATAAACTACAAGAATCATTATAATTATTGAACAAGTGATAATTTTTTAAATATTAATATGTGCATTAAGCGTCACATAGGATTTTCATGTCACAAAATATATTAGTAAATTCTATAAATTTTATTTTTATATTCCTATGAATTTTTGAAAAGATAATTAGAGTTCTGGATAAATAAAAAATAAAATTTTTAGAAGATAATTAGAGTTTTGTATAAATAAAAGAAAAAATTTGATTTGTGAATAAGTGGCAAGGATTATTATAATGTATAAACTAATTGTAACTTTAGTTATAAAACTCAAAAAAATAAAATTTTTATACCTTTGGACTCAGTTTGAAAAATACTTTAAAATAAGACTCAGTACAATACTTATCTTATTATTTCGTAGGGATACCCATTACTGGATCAACTATTTGGTGGGCAGTTGAAGATAGGCTCATGAAGGAAGTTAATACATAAAGGAGCCTTTTTTTAGAGAGCATTGAAGGCGCCAATAAGAAGAAAAAAACACATTTTGACCAATAAGATCAATTTTAATTAACATTTTTTCTTTTATTCACTAAAGGCAATCAATAAAATCGAAGATTATTAACTGTTAGATTTTATTTGATATAAGTAGAGATAGATTTACTATAAAAATGAAAATTAGGAGAAAAAGAAAATATATTTATAGAAATAATGGAAGAAACCCAAGATAATGATAAAGAAGAATATAATTTTCTTAGAAAAAAGAAAACCCTACATAGACACCAAAAAAGATATCGAAAATATCAATTTCGATAAGACAAGAAATTTTTTAAGGAAAAATATTTTACGTAGAAATTTGAAGAAAGATATCTAAAATATTATTAGATAAGTAAATTATATCTCTCCAAAAAAATTTAAATCAATAATAAAACATACCGGCCATGTGCTACTACAAGGAGTATTATCTAAGCTCTTTACCATCAGGTGTATTTGTCCCGTAAATACTTGCAGAGTTCCTTATTTTTTGTTTTGTTTTGTTCCTCAAAAGTAATTAGTAATTTATTGAGTTTTTTAATATATTTTGATTTTCTACATACGTGATACTTTTGGCTTGCTATGTTAATTAAATCTAGATAATAGAAAGAAACTAATATTTATTGTGGTATAGTGAAATTTGGCTTTGAGTTATGAGACTCACTACAAACTAAATAATAGTAACAAATCATTTGTGAAACTAATCGATTTTGCTTTTAAAAAGACAAGTAGAGGCATACCAACATCAAGGAGTGGATATATTTTAATAATAAATAAAGTACAACATACTTGATATATCTTTTAGTTAAGCTTGACCACATAATGTGAAAGTTCTATTGGTCAAACACTGAAATTAGAAATTAAGAGATAAAATATATACCTTGGTATAGCGTAAATATTTACCAAACTGATTAAGCACATTATCACAGTAGCCACAAAATTATTATTTCATGCACTATCAATTAAAATGCGAGTGTGTCTGAGTGATACTTAACTCTTAACGCTACAGATATTCAAACAAATCCGTGCATCGCATGGGCCTGAGACAAGCATGACCAGAATGACGTTCAATTGAAGGTTTAGTAGCTAAGCATCAATGATATTGTGCAGTGTTGGCTAAGTAATTTAGACAAAAGGAAAAGGCGATAAATTTCTGTAAAAGGATGTACATAACATCAGGATACTGATGGCATATCAGCCTAGACAGTCATTCCAAGCAATTTTCCAGATAATTTTCAGGAAAATAGCAATCTCTTAAAGTCCGTTGTCTCAATTGAAAATTAGAATAATAAAGAAAGCATGACATCAGACAAGTAGACAACATAGCTAGAGTCAATTGAACAAATAATAGAACTTGGTTGTACCTAGCAAGGTACAACCGGTTGTATAATATAATTTGCCAAATAAGAGTCTCCCCATTACAAATGCTCTTAAGCAACATATACAGAGGAGACAATCCCTTGTCATTTACTGGCTCGTAGAGCATTCAAAACATTTGCTGAGTATCACAGCGCGCATTAAACTTAAGCCTAGCTCCGATATGCTTCCGCAATGTCCATGCACCCCAGTTGGCTCTGTCAACCATATAGCTAGCAGTGCTTATATTACAGCGCAACGAACCGAACGAGCTTCAAACACAGCTCTGTACAGTATTAATTTCTCAAGCTCAGCACCAACTTCTAACCACGCCCTTAAAGGCTCCAACTTATTATTCAAGGAGCCAAACGTAGAATTAATACAAGGGACATATCTAGCTAGCTAGATTACTGAAAATTCTAGGAGACCTTTAATTTTTTTTGAGGCAAAGAGAGGGAGGGTGATTATATTAAATCAACATTTGCAAATGTTACAAAATGATTGAGGAATTGGATCTAGCCAAACACGTTCCGATCCCACCTCAACGAACTCACGAGCTATATAAAATGAGCAACACAATTCCCTCCCCTCTTAACGTAACTAAAACCACAAGACAAAAATGAGGTACAAAATATCATCAATAAACAAGAATAAAGGAGACTTCCCATCAACATATGAACATACTTGCTAACTGCTGACATAGAATCAGACTCAAGAAGCACTTTCATATACCCAAATCGATGTGCTACCTGAAGACGAAATAGAACTGCAGCAGCCTCCGCCATCTCAGCTCTCCACCGCGCCCTCACCCTTCAAACAGCAGCAAAGAGGATGGTTCCATTGTCGTCTTGACCCACAACTCCCAGCCCTATAAATCCTTCCGAACTCAAGTGCGGATCAGTATTAAATTTCAGTACACCTTGTGGAGGTTTCGACCAAACCGACAAAGCACGTAGACCACTGGTTCTACTGAGATTGGGCATAACTCTTTCATTATACATCAACCAATTTTCAACAAAGATGATTAAACCTTGAGCAAGTGCTATAGCGCCAAAAGAAGTGGCCTAGGAGACCTTTAATTTCATGGTTTCATATCATGTACTGTGGTGGAAAAAAAATAAACAAACGTATGTTCTTCTATCATATTGAAGCAATTTTTTAATGATGTAAGAGTTTGATTTCCAAAGAATATTAATAATGAATAATATATGGAATCAGCTAGCAATACAAGAACATGATCACAAACCTGACTATATATAAGTATAAGGTATTCGTTATACATGATGATCATAAGAAAAAAGGAAAAAACCATGATATATACATGTTTGTCTCTGATCCGGTAGTTTTCATCCTTAGATTTTAACCAAGCTCACATTACATTAAACTAGATTACAATGATTGATGATTCAGATGAATATTTAATGCAGTAGTACACTAGAGATTAGAGTTATAATATAACAGGAGTTTTAAAAAATAATAAAAGAAGCAATGAAAAGAAATAATCTGTGCTATCAGATTTATACACCAGACCAAAAAATTAGCATAGAGATATGAGGCAAGTATAAATGAAAAACAAAAATCAATCTACCTCCTATAAAGAAACCTCTTAAAGCTGAAATACAGACGTAGAATTCCACCTTCAAAAGTGCATTTGAAACCCTTTTTACGAGAACATTCCCAATCTTTGTTGGGAATTCGGAAGGCAATATCCTCATAAGGAGGTCCGGCATGGAACCTCAGCACACACGTGTCCGTGTCCGTGTCCGTGTCCATGTCCGTGTCAGCATCAATGAAGCACTCGGGAGTTTTAGTGTGATCAATAAGATGTGGGTAGAAAATATTGAACTTGTAGCCTTGGATAAAGTTGGGAGGGGGGTTTTGTTTGTCATAATGTGTACTGTTGTACTGGTTCCATACATATCCAGTATGATACTTTATGAAATACCTTGGCTTTCTAGGCTTATATATGTCATGCCACCAATTCCACTGCGAATCCAACTTCACTTCAGCGGAGCACCCAAGCACCCATTCACCTTCCTCCTCCTCCTCCATTATTATTTTCTTTACTGCTCTCGCCTCCTCCATATCTAAATCCTCCCGTCTGTCCTCAGACACAATAAATTTGGGTTCGGATAGCTTGTGGGGGCGATGGAAACCCTTTGAGAAAAGCCTTAGCCTTGTAGACATGAATGTGTCCAAGTACACCTTCCCAAAATTCGACCACCTTGGATTGACCGGCACGCATATTTGACTGAATGCGTGCCTCTAAAGCAATCAACTCGTCATAGCTTTGAATCCCTTGCAGGAAACTCCTGACATCCGTTTCGATGCTCGGATGGAAGCCAGAAGAACATTGGCCCAATTCCCAGTCACAGACTACCATCAATGCCTCCCAAAACTGAATATCATCACCAATTGTATTTGTACGCAAGCAGTCAAGACGCAGTTTAATATCACCCCGCAACTCCTCCATATCACGAACCGATAACCCGTTAAAAATCAAGCAGGGTTCTTCCAACTCGAGATTACCAAGCGACAAAGCATTGGGATTGTAATCGTAGTAATTCAAGGTGACAATATCTATAGGCTGAATTCGACCCTGTTAAAAACGAATCCTAGATTTAGCCCTAAACTGATCAATAATAAACTCACATTCTTTCTTCTCCAAAACATCAGCATCACCCCTAACTCGTTGCCTCTGCAACATCATCATCTCCTCCTCCCTACGCGCCTTCTCAACACCTCGCTCGTTTCGCCTTTTCTTCAACTTTTCCATCTCCGCTATACGTTCCTTCTTTTCCGACTTTGCATTCAATTTTCCTAACCCAACATCTCTTTCAATCTTCTTCCACCACACAAATTTATCACTCTTCTTCTTCATTAATTTCTTCCCAACCTTAATTCCCACCTTCTCTTCCCAACTCTTTTCTCTCATCCTCGATTTTGTATCAATATCTACTGGAACAGAACGAGCACCAAAACAAAACACCAAAAAAAAACCCTAAGACTATGACAGATTACTACGAAGTATATATATATACAGTGTAAAGGCGGTTAACAATATTTTTTTTCTTTTTCTTTTTTGGGTTTTTTATGGAAAGTATATATACTTCCTCCATTTTTTTTGTTGCAACAATTGGTGTGGCACATTTTACTGAGGGTTGTTAAACTGCGCCCACAAAAATACAAAAAACGTCCACAGTCTTAATGAAAAAGACCAAAATACCCTTATTTTAATTTTAACACTCCTTCACCCCCTTCACCAGTCACCTGATCCACGGCACCTTTCTGTGATTTTCTCTGCACTCCGGTGGCCAACATCAAGTCAAAGGGACTTTTGCTTGTTCTTTAATCAACTCAATTAAAGGTTCTTTCATGGCCAACCGAGACTTTTGCTTGTTCTTTCATCAACATCAACTCCGCATATTGTCTTCATATGCATCACAGCCATCACTCTTGCGAACTCCATGGCAACATCAACGTCTTCACAACCATGGGAGTACCGGTTTCATTAGCCGGTTCCATAGAGCTGGCACTTCCACGGCTGAACCAATTTCTATAAACGGTCCTCCTATGGAAGAACCGGTTTCTAGTTCCGCTCCTTCCATGGATGAACCGGTTTCTAGGGCTGGTCCTTCCATGGATGAACCGGTTTCTAGAATCGGTCCTCCTATGGAGGAACCTGTTTTCTGGATCGGTTCTCATTTTTTTGTTTTTTCCGACTCTTTTAGCCTTTGTTAACAACAACCAATGATTAGAGATAGCAAGTGAAGAAAGATAAGCTAAAGCTGGTGTAACACCATGATTATAAGAAACATCAGCTGCAATGGAGTTAAGTTTCGAAACGCGAACGCCATCAATGTTGGGATTGATTGAAATCTGAGGATTTGAAGTTGAGGACGAGAAATTGAGAATAATGGTTGTTGGTGAGGATGTGTGGGTACACTGGTTTAGTAAGATTTGATTATGGATTTGTTTAGGTAATCTTATGATGGATTTTGTTTCATGCATTTGAGTGAATGAGGAAACTGGGTCATTTTTTTTGAGATTAGGGAGAAGGGAGAGGAAGAGTAGGAGGAATTCATTGATGGCAAAAAGAGCTTTAATGTGGATAGCACTGTACGCCGCCGAAGAAGGGAGGTAAGGAGCTTTGGTTTTTGTGAGGGTAAATTGGTATTTTATATAATTTATTGTGGGCGTTTTTTGTATTTTTGTGGGCGTGATTTAGCTCTTCACCATTTTACTAGGCAAAATTTCTAAAGTAGTAATTAGAGAAAAGTAAAGGCATGTGATTATGTTTAGAGGAGAGAGAGTGTGGGCCCTGCTGGTGAAGTCAGCGTACCATTTTGGTACCAAAAGAAGGGGGGAAATTTCCCAATCCTTCCAAAAGCAAGGAAATTTGAAATTTCCCACCAAACACTACAACTCAGAAATTTTAGCTTGTCAAAGTCAGCCACCCTTTATATAGTGGAGAATACCCACCATTAAACATTTACATTCACATACAGTTGAATTTCAACATCCAAAAACACAGCACACACCTCACTGGTTTAATTAGTTACACTTTCATTAAAACTCCTCTAAAATCCAAATTAAAGCCCTCTTAAACCATATCTGCTACTGCACTATCTACACCTGGCAGATTATGATGAAGGTTTTTCGGTATAGACCAACTTCTTTCCGAGGAGTATTATGTTGAAGATGATGCTGCTACTTCTCCAGAAGAGGTAGGTCATGTTGCTGCTTCTGTACAAGACTCCGAGTTCCCTGAATTTACAGAAACAGAAGTAGAGTTTTTAGTGAGAAAGTTAAAACCAGAATTAACAATCAAACAGAGAAGACTAATTATTGATAACCTTTTGGCACTTCAAAGAGATGGGAAACTTCCTTGGGGCAGCCAAAGTAAGATTGCAAGAGAAATAGGGGTGCATAGATCCACAGTGAGCAGAATTTACAAAGATGCAAAAATTCAAAGAGAAAATGGAGATGTCATAGATGTCTGGTCCAAGAAAGCTGGTAGGGTTGGAAGAAAACCAAAAGAGTATACTGATTCTTTTTTGCAATCTGTCCCATTGCACCTTAGAACAAGTGTTAGAAGCTTTGCTGGTTCTCTAAAAGTCCCACCCTCCACAGTTTGGAAACTGTTAAAGAAGGGTAGACTAAGAAGCCACAGTAGCAACAATCATCCTAGGGTGACAGAAGACCACAAACTTCAAAGAATGAAATGGTTTTTGGCACATATACTCCCAGGCACCCCCACCGAGAAACCAAAATTTGTTGACATGGACCAGGTGGTGCATATCGATGAAAAATGGTTCTATATGAACCCTGACACAAGGAGGTTTTACCTTCTTCCCTTTAAAGACGACCCATACAGGTGTTGTCAAAGCAAAAGATACAAGATTAAAGTAATGTTCATGGCGGTCACAGCAAGGCCTATCTTTGATGCATATGGGAATTGCATACATGATGGAAAATTTGGTATTTTTCCATTTGTTATAAAAGTGGCAGCAAAGAAAAAAAGCAAGAACAGACCTGCTGGTACTGTTGAAACTAAAGCCATAGAAAATGTCAATCAAACAATCATGAGGTCTATGCTTATTGAAAAAGTGATCCCGGCTATCATGGAGAAGTGGCCAAGTTGGAAGTCGAAGAAAATTTTCATTCAACAGGACAATGCAAGGCCACACATCAGTGACGATGATCCCATTTTTAGAGAGGAAGCATCTCAAAATGGGTTTGACATGCATCTCATTTACCAACCCCCTCATTCCCCTGATCTTAATGTGCTTGATTTGGGTTTGTTCAAAGGGTTTCAAATCATTCAATACCAATCATTTCCAGAAACTATTGATGAATTGATTGAAAAAACAGAAGAAGCATTTGATGCATATGACCCACAGTCAATGAAATATGCATGGTTAACACTTCAATATGTTATGATAGAAATTTTAAAAGTCAATGGTGGAATAACTACAAGCTTCCCCACCATGGGAAGAGGAGAATGGATAGACTAGGCACCCTACCCTACAATGTTGAAGTTGAACAAGAGATAGTGGATGAAGCAGTGGCATACCTCAATGAAAGATTGATTCAAGTTCAAGAAGAGATAGAGTATTTTGACATGGAAGTGGATGCTGATTGATGAAGAAGAAGAACATAGTATATATGAGTGCCTTACATAACCACTTTGAGCAAAACATTAACAACATACCTCTTTTGCATGTACATATGGTATGATGTTGTATAGTTGTGACATAGTAGTGGTTATGTGAATGATAAATCTAAGTGAAAGGTGCTGGCAGTCATGGGATTTCACTTTTTTGATGTGAATATGATGAACACATCATTTGCATGCATGATTAGAAAGCTCTTTTTGGGTGTAAATATGATGAATGCAGCCTTTTTTTTTTTGAGAAACTTGTTGTTTAGTATGCATTTTAAACATTTTCTTTTTGATCGATGAAATGTATGTTTAGTATGAAATGAATGCATTTAGTTTATGATTAATGAAAGAGAAAAGCTTGATGTAGCTTTGATGGAGCAGAATAACTTCAGCACAATTAACATGCCTTTTAATTTCTGAGGGATCATTCACAATAGTTTACCAACTTAATCTAGCTTTTCCTAATTCATCTCTATATAGGTCACACTTTCTACAAGACCCAATCAATATAATACCAGGGACTTTTCTTTAGAAACAAAATGATCATAAGCAAGTTATACATATTGCATTACATTTCCAATACGATATTATAAGGTAGATGAAAGCTCACCACTTCAACCTATTGACCATAACTATGCTACTCAATAATGAAAATGTGACCAGCACCAAATTATATGGGCACACTCATTACACGAATTACTCTCCAAATAAACAAACTAGCCTTATATTTCCCTTCACTTCACACATATTACTCTCCTGGCAAATGTACAACACGGAGGAATGCACACCATGTCAATTTAACTGACTTACCGACTAACTACAATAATTTTTTAAGGGTATTAACCAAATCAAATCAGTATACCAAAACCAACTCAATCAAACCCAATTGAAACACACCAAATTATATGGGCTTACACGAAATCAAACAACAAACTCAACAAATCGCCATCATATCAGCCACAATAATCATCAGAAAATCTCAACAAATCATCATTTTGGCCAAATTTCATGAAGAAGAATAAGGTTCAGAAATTTACTTTTACATGGGACTCCAAAGTGCCTTGTTTTTGTCGAATAGTTCTGCTGCACCCACCCTTTTTCTGGTGGAAACAATTGTCTTCCCTTCTTCTTCTTAGAAAGAACAGGTTTTACCTTTTTCCCTTTTCAGAAGTGGAAAAAATCTTCTTACCAGCAACAGTGGAACCTTCACCGACGTCATTTTCATTGTCTTCATCATCCTCAGAAGCTGGTGGGAGAAGCCATAGACACCTTTTTCTCTTACGAGCTTCATCATCTTCCTTGGCACTTTCAAGCACTTTTCCAAGTGCTTCGACTGACGCAGTACTTAGAATAGTACCAGCCTCACCAGATTCGTACATCCGACGAGCAAACGGCGAGCCATGTTCAATTGAATCCATCAAATCCTTGATGTTCACCGACTCTTCATTGTCGGAACATTCAAAGAAAACGTCCAATAGTGGAGTAAAATCGATTGGCATCTGATTTGTGTCTTTTGATAATCTAGGGTTTTTGATTTGGGCCAAAAAGAGGAGATTTGATTTTTTTTAAGAGAGAGAAACTTTGGGAGGAAGGGTTCTAGAGAGAAAGATGAAGATAAAGATGAGTAGAGATATGAATTGCGTGGGTTGGGTTGAATTAATTTGTCCAGTTGCTGAATTGATGAGGTTAGGTGGTAGTTGGATCTAAACTTCGGTGGGAATCATTATCTAATAATCTAAAATACTTAAGTTGTCTAATCTGATTTTAAGGATGATAATAGACTTTAAATAGTTTAGTAAGTAAGGGTATTAAAGTAATTTCAAACAAAAAGATTACCATATTTGGCAAAAAAATATTGTTGCAACAATTTAGAAATTTCCTTATTTGGAAATTGTTGCAACAAAAAAAAATGGAGGAAGTATATATTTCCTCCGTCCCATATTAGATGATAAAGTTTGACTAGTACAGAGTTTTAGCAGTGTCATTTGACTAAATTATTTTATTTAACAGTAGTTGATATTGGTATTTGTTTTAATACTTAAAGTACATGTTGGTTGAGTTGAGGGATGGTAGGGGTTAGTAGATTAATATAAAGTACATAGAGTACATTTTGTGGGACTCATTAAATTTAAAAGATAATATTTCTATTGTACTCTTCAATGCCATTTATAAAAATGTATCAACTAATATAGGACGGATGATTAAAGAAAATGTATCTATTAATATGGGACGGGGGAGGGAGTTGTATAACACCCAAATCAAATTAACCAAACAAAGTGCCACCCAAAATGAATATTAACTAGTTTGTGGCCCCGGTTCCGGGGTCCATTTTTATGTTTAATTGAGTTAGAATAATGTTCTTCATCAGAGTATCACTTTTTCATTTTTAATAGTTAAAAAATTAGAAACACAATTGAAGAACTAATTAAACAATTTAAAAGGGTCATGACAGATTGCAATGAAGATATCTCTTCACGTTTCACCAAATCTTGATTAAGGTAAGATAAATTGTTAATTGCAATTTGACAACAAAAAGGGATATGGTTTTGTGTTAATGCCTATGACATTCCAATTAAGAGGTAGTGTGTTCAAAACATATTACTTGCATTTTAAAAACATTTAAAAAGAAACCCGGCAATGCTCCGAAATTTTGTTAATTGCAATTTAATAATAGCTATTGAAAAATAATTGATGTCATGTACTGTGAAATATTATTAAACATCTCATTTACAATATGGATTTTGAAAATTTACAACCTAACTCTTAGTTTACATTTAAACATCATTATTGATTTTGATAGAAGAAGAACTAATAACATGTTAGCGTGGTGGTTAGAACTCCTTATTTCATACTCAAGGTCATGTGTTCGAATCTTCATGTTGGCCTTTTTTATATATGAGAGTAAAGTGGACAGAGTCTCATTCAAAGAGGGATGGTGACACGTGGCGGATTGCTGTTCTTGCTTACACTTTTTAATATATATAGAGATATAGATTGTCAGATATTTTGGCCAAATAATTGAGTTCTTCAATTGTGTGTGAGCGGTAGGCTTTTATTTGCTTTAGATGTAAATGGTGGTTACAGGACACGTATTTTGTATGATTTGCGACTTCTTTCATGGGAGTGGTACGGTGGTCTGGTGGATCTGACAGTGATAGGCGAAGGGGAGAGAAAGAATGTTTAAATTATATTAGGGTATTTTGGTCTTTTTAATTTAATATGTGGGTGTCTTTTGTATTTTTGTGGGCGCAGTTTAACAACATCCATAACCCACAAAAATACAAAAAATTTCCTTATGGGGCTAAAAAAATGTTTTGCTTTCCGATTGCATTATTTTTTTGCGCCTAGGAATAGCGAAGAGTTTTACATTGGTTGTGCAAAAGTTTTTTGAAAAATTATGAAAAAAGACTTTATTTGTTACAGTTTTTTGAAAAAACATACTTCATCCGTTTTTAATAGTCGCTTTACGCAACCCAATGCACAATTTAGATGTTAAATATCTTTAACTATACACAATAAAAAATTATGCAAATTAGATTTTAATAATCTATACATTGAGACGAATCTCACAAGATCTCACACGACTATATTATTTCTTACATATAAGTCGCAATATTAATTTAAGTGGACATGTGTGAATAGTGTGAAAGATATAAATGGTGCGAGTATTAAAGAACGGAGGAAGTATTATATAATTTTTTTTGTGAGAAAATAATTTTTATGTCTCTTTTTATCAAAATGCACACCTTGTCAAATTATAGTTAAAAAGTCAAACTTTCATCTTTGAACCTCTTAATTTTTTCGCCTCCTTTTTTAGCGCGGGAGTTACATACATGTAAAAAAAAGGTCAAAATTTGTCACGCAAAATTGAACGAAAAGTTGGAGGGTCAACGTCCAAAAGTTTGACTTTTTAGCTAAAATTTAACAATAAGGTGTTCATTTTGATAAAAAAAATTACATATAATGTGTTTTCTCACAAAAACACTGCCGAACAAAAAGGAGTAATTATATAAGCGTTTTTTCACAAAAATGTAGCAAATAAGGTCTTTTTCGCAAATTCCCCAACTTTATATTAAAATTAGACTAACTTAAACCCATCACCATATTTAAAAACGTGTTTCATTCTCTTCTTCCTATTGGGTTTGGAATATTGCCTAATTTTATATTAAAATTACGCAGTCTCTTATAAGATCAATTCTTAATTCTAATATGACAACCTAATTTTAGGATGTTTAGAAATGACTTAATATTTATTAACCAAATTAGCATTAGGTCCATACGATGTTTCAGGATTTTGAACGCTATAATTTGGTAGTAGTTACAAATAGTTAATACTCCATCCGGTTTTTTAATAGGGATGTTTTTTTTTTCGCGCGAACCAAGGAAAAAAGTGCAAAAGCAAGAGAGAAATATGGTAAAAGTAAGGAAAAAAGTAATATGAAAAAAGTAGAGAGAAAGAGTAGGAGCGGAGTATATAGTGAATTCATATATGACCATTAACTTTAATGAAAGAAGCAATCATAGTCTTCATTTCATTTTTGAGGTTACGGGTTTAAATCTTCAAATTGACAATTTTTTTAAAAATATGAGGATGACATTGATAGAAAGCAATTAGAAAAGGGATAGTGAAACGTGGCGGAACACAATTTTTGCCTACGCTTTTTAATATATATATAGATATAGATAGATAGATAAATAGATAGATAGATAAAATTTTTATTTTATTTTAAAGTCACTACTAATCTATCTATAGATAGATAGGTTAATGGTGACTTTATTTACTACTCCCTCTGTTTTTATTTAATATGAATATTTCTACTTTTCACGCATGTCCAAATCTTTGGCCATGAATATCCCTAATTGTATGTGACAAAAAATTATAAAAGTTGATAATCGTGTTATGTTCAGCTTATTTTCAGTTTAATTCAGTTCAGTTCAGTTCAGCTACATTCATTATTTAACCATTTTGTTTTATATATTATGGGTCTAATTTATTTTACTCATTATTGTTGTTATTATATTATTATTGTTATTATTATTATTATTATTATTATTTATATATATTATTTTATTATTATATCTTTACTCATTATATTATGGCTGAGCAAGGTTTGGGTTGGTGCGCGGTTTAACCAAATTTCATGTTAATACGAGTATTCTAATTTGCAATTGTTATATTTTATCGACTAAATATTCACTATTACATTATACAAGTAAGCTACAAAAAGATAGATGATATGAAAAATTAGAAAGTTGCTAATAATATTGCAGTACTATTTAAGGTACAACATTGCCGTTACGTTGCATATTAAAGCTACTTTGGCGGTTTGTGGTGGGGTTTGGTGTATCTCTATCATAGACTAACCCACCACAAATCGTGGTATGGTTAGAAGCACACATCAACCCATGTTTTAAGCTAATTATTATTATAATGATAATATTAATTTACTTCTTAGATATTATTGTTGTTATATCATCATCATCAAGTATTAATATATTAATACTAATAATAGTAAACTCATTATTAATTATTACTATTATCAGGTTTTATTATTTTTAAAATTAATTTATCATTATTATTATTATTTACTTCCTCCGTTTTTTTTTACTTGCATCATTTCCCACTTTTGGAAGTGATAAATTACTTGCATCATTTCCTATTATGGCAATACTTACACTCTACCTCTCTCCATTCACATGGGTTCCCTTTTTCCACTCTCTCTATCTCTCTCCTCTCCTTAATTCTGGTGCCTAACCTCAATGATGCGGGTATAAAAAAACGGAGGAAGTATTTATTTATAACTATAATTTATTAACATCAAAAATAAGATTATCATTATTCATTTGATATTATTCTAAATTATTTGTTTAACTATTATTACTTAGAATTATTATTACTTATTATTTAATATTCATAATAATAATTATTTACTTATTATTTATATATTTGTTATAATTTAATTCAACAATTCAGTTCAGTTCAGCTCCAATAAGTTCAGTTCAGTTCAGCTCTAATAAATTCAGTTCAGTTCAATTCAGCTCTAATTAGTTCAGTTCAGTTCAGTTAAGCTCCAATAAGTTCAGTTCAGTTCAGCTAGAATTAACTGAAGAGAACAGGCCCAATTATAACTCTACACATTAATGAATCAAGCAAGATCCTACATGACCATATTTTTCCTCTAGAATAAAATAGTCAAAGACTACAATGTAAATAGTAACATAATTCATAATGTCCCTATTAAATAAAAACGGAGGGAGTAATATAGAAATATGATGATTGATATCCATTTTTATCTTATATAGTATGAATTACAAAAAGAGACTGATTTTTTTTAATATGTACATCGAAGTAAGTACCAAACATTTTACATTCCAAATTTTGTTCTTATATATAGTAGAATAAAAGTTGATGAAAGTTAGTAGATAAATGATGTCAAAAATCCAACGAAAAAATGTATTGAATAGGCCCGATTGAAAATATTTTTCAACTTGATCCTGCGAAGAGTATTGCATAACATGAGTGAGTGACCATTTAGAAAAAGAAAAATTGTCCATAATAAGTCAACCTTTGCGTTGACCGCTTTTAACAAGTCTACCTTCGTTTATTCCAATAACAAGTAAACCTTGTAACCACTCTGCTTTTAACAAGTTTTTTTACCGGTTACCTAATGTTAACTTGTTAGATTAATTTTTTTTTTAATTTCACTCTTCTCTCCCATTCTCTCTCTCTCTCATCTTCCATCCACCTTCACTACCAATTCTCACCACCAAAAATACCGGCATCGATCACAAACCGAACCACCACCTTCACAACCAACTCTCACCACCAAAATGTACCCCCACCGCACCACCTCCACAGCCAACCCCCACCACCAAAAACACCCATCCCCCAAACCACCCCAAAACGCCTCCCCACCACCTCCCTACCACAACCCCACCCCTAATGCCGAAACCACCCCAAAACCTCTCCCCACCACCTCCCTACCACAACCCCACCCCTAATGTTGAAACCACCCCAGAATCTCTCCCCACACCTCCCTACCACAACCCCACCCCTAATGTCGAAACCACCCCAAAATCTCTCCCCACACCTCCCTACCACAACCCCACCCCTAATGTCGAAACCACCCCAAAATCACTCCTCACCACCTCCCTACCACAACCCCACTCCTAATGTCGAAACCACCCCAAAATCTCTCCCCACCACCTCCCTACCACAAACCCCACCCTAATGTCTAAACCACCGCAAACCCCCTCCTGACACAGCCACTAGCCACCTCGCAACCCACTGGCAGCCCCGACGCAGCCATCGCAGCCCAACCACCACGAGAACCCTTCCTGAAACGCCACCCATAGCCCTCTTTGATTTTTCGCAGCCCAATCACCACACCTGGCAACCTCCGTCGCAGCCTATGCATCCCAAACTTCGTCGCAGCCTGCACAGCCCAACCACCACACCTCGCCTCTCCGTCACAGCCCACCGCCAGCCCCTCTCTTCCTCCCCCATCCTCGAAACCAACCCAAAACCCCTCCTCACCCTTGAAAACCATCCGAAAACCCCTTCCCCTCCTCCAAAACCCTTCTTCTTCTTTGAACTTGCGTGGATGAAAGGGAGGAGGTTGGGTTTAAGGGGGTGTGGGTGGGTGGGTGGGGTGGGGTGATGGGTGAGAGCAGAGACAAATATTTTGGGTGGGTGAAGGGTTGGGGGGATTATTTTTTTTTTTTAAAATATATATTTAAAATTTAATACGTTCAATAACAGAGTGACACGTGTCACTTTAACCTGTTTAATAGGTTAATAAGAGCTGATAACCAGTTTTAACTTGTTAAAAGCGGAGTAGTTGAAAGGTTGACTTGTTAATAGAATAAATGAAGGTAGACTTGTTAAAAGAGGTCAACGCAAAGGTTGACTTATTTTGACAATTTTTCCTTTAGAAAAAGGGTATTCAAAGCATAAAACTGAAAGATGAGTAATTTAAGCAAAAGTGAAATTGCGAAAAAATGTTAGAAGATTTGTTAAGATTTTAGTTTTACCCTTTTTTCTGCAAAGAACTAAATCGAACTTAAATTTACTGAGTTGCATCTAACTGCAATACGTGACTTAACAGGAGTTGAACTGAAATTAATTGAAATTAGTTTAACTTCATTGCAGACCAAAAAAACAAGGTCTTCGTCTATGAGGGGCATATAACATATAGAAGCTCTAACCTCTAACCTCTAACCTCCTAAACAACTAAACAAGTAATGTCCCCTAACCCATGGAAGTTGTTACGTAAAGACCGAAAACCCACGATAATTATGAACCAAACTAGGGGTGAGCACAATCGGGTACCCGGTCATATTGCTCGAAACCAGTACCGGAACGGGTTGGATCAGGTACCCAGAACCTGGAACCGGAACCGAAATCGGTTGGACCGGTTCCTTAATTTATGGAATTGAAACCGGAACCAACCGGGACCAGTTCCTTGACCGGGTACCCAGTCCCGCAAAAGTGATTGTTATTTGGTCTAATTGGCCGATTCTAATACCGGGTACCCGCTACCCAGTTGCATTTGAAAAGGTATATTTTTCTTGTTTAGTTAAATATAAGCATCATATATAACATAATTTGATACTTCCATAGACAAGTTAGTCTTAAAAACCTTCAAGTCTTGAGCATACATTACATATGCATTCATCTCAAAAAAAAAATCAGTCTTGAAAACGGTTGAACCGGGTACTGGGTCTATAATTTCACTATCCAGAATTGGACCCACTTCCAACCGGTTCCTAATATTTGATACCTAGACCCAGTTTCGATAGTTCCGTTCCAGTTCCGCAACCACCGATTCCAACCGATTCTGGGTCTGAAACCGAATACCCAACTTTTTTGCCCACCCCTTAACCAATCAATGAAACAATATCTCCCTCTCTTTTGGAATATGTGGTTCTCATTTAAGTCCAACCAATAAAGTCCCAAGATTTTGCCATGTGTGGTAATGGACTAATACTGACATTTTGATCTCCTCCGGTCTAGTGTGTTCATTTCCGATCCGAACTCCAACTTTTGTTTAGGGTCTTCAATCTTCATTTCAGATTATTTTTAGATTTCGAATCCGGAAGAAACGATTCGTAAAGAACAAATATCCAAAAAAACACCGGATTAGATATATCTTTATATTCCTACATCGGTTATATACAAATTCTTATCCAACACTGGAGAGTAGCTAAAATAAGGTGTACTTAAAGTAGGGAAGACAATGAGTTGGTTTGGGTTTGGTCGATTTCATAAACGGATTGAGATAGATGGGTTGATTAACTTGTGATTAGACTCAACCTGTATAAATAATTAGGTTAAAAATTGTTAATATACTTGTAACCTAACGCAACCTGTTTAATAATTGTGTTGAAAATTTCAATCCAACCTTATTAGTAATATTCAAACAGATCAACCTAAAGGTTGACCCAATTATGTTTTGCCAACCTAGCCTTGTATTTAAACATGTTGACCCTGGTCAAACTGATCTTTTACTCATATTTAAGATTTATTTACTATTCATGTGCATGAGTAGCAAGTGGCGGAATGCACAAGATAATGGCAAATGGTTAAAGTTTGTTTAGATTTAAAATAGTTGGTGGACTTATAATTTTAAGTTCGGCCCAAAGTAATGGCATTTAAAAAAATTACACAAAAATTGCAAATAATAATCTTATTTTTAAAAGGTTAAACAAGTCGACCCAATCTGTTTATGTAAATGGCTTATTGTCGGTTGATAATTTCAACCTTGGCCCAACATTTAATTAGACGCGTTAAATAGATTGACCCAATTAATTAAATAGGTCGAAAAGTTCTACCCGATCTACTCAAAATAAATAGAGTTCTGGTTGGGTTGGCTTTTACCAGCTCTAACGTAGACCATACCAAAGGAAAGCCACATCGTTAATACTTAAAATAACGAGAAAGTTCACCTAATATGGAAGCAGACTAGGAGGGAACTTTGTTCTGAATAACAATGGGAATTAGGAAGCCATGGGAGGGAGACTGGGGTCAAGGAAAGCTACCGAAATCGAAACAATGGCTACTTCAATTTAACCACACTAATCCAATTAGTGGTTAACTAGCACGCCGCTATTAGAATTAGTGATAAATTGAGAATAATTTTTGTTTAAGAGGGGAAAAATTCATGATATTGTGAGATTTCTCACTCCACCCAATCCTTTAGAATCACATGCATATGTTAGTCTCTAGGATTCTAACTCCATTAGATACAAACACTAGTTGCTCAGAAGAATGAAAGGGTAAAGACTGTGAGGTCATTCAATTACCAACTCCAACTCCGGCAATGTAACGGGAGGACGTTGTATTAGGTAATTGTTCACCAAATTGTCCTAAAAACTATGTCATTTTGTTAATTGAGAGATAAAATATTGGACGGTTATATCAAGTTAAGTTCTCCAAGCAATGACCTCACCTCTGATTAAGATGGTTTTGCAAAGTTCATACCTTTTTGCAAGTTGACAGTTTATGCAACTAAACCCTGGAATATTTCTATACGATAAAGCAAGCATAAAAGTCAACATGCAAGGTTGATCACTGCCTACTATATATCATTGTTAAACTTCATGAACAACACCGTACATTGATCTATCAAGATACTTCATCAGAATTAGTCCTTTTTCCCATTAAAGGGGAAGACAAGTTAGAGTTCACAACACTAGCACTAACGGCACAATGCTGCAAATCAGCAAGGGAAAACGACCGCCAAGGAGTTGAAGGTAGAGGCGATTGCGGCGAGAGAGAGGGGCTTCTTGTGTTGTTCCGCCCAATCCCATTCATTTCTGCACTCGCTCCATCTTCATCAGTAAGAGTCTCACAATTGTTCCTAGCAACGGCGAATGCAAATGTGTTCCGACAAGAGTTGGTCGGTCTTTTTGCTATGCCACCTCCAATCCCGGAACTTTTAGGCAACAATGTCCGGGCCCGACCTTGATCATAGAGAAGATTATATGCAAGTAGGTTTTTACGTTTCCGGGAATATGCATTCTCAGGCTTCGTAATCTCTTTAATCGATGTACAAGCAGCATCGCCTAGACTTGCAAATGATTTTGATTTCCCATTGTAGAACTTGGATATTCCTTTCCTGCATGGTTGGCAAATAAGTTCAAGAAGGTTAACAGAATATTCAGAGAGTATATGCCATTCAATATTGGCAACATAATTAAAAGAAAGAACACCACTAACTTTGAATAATGGGGTCTCAAATCAGACATTAAAAAGACCTTTTTTTCCTAAACATATAGTACTATTCTTTGGTTGGTTTTTCTTTTTCAAGGTATCATTCTTCCAAGTATTCTCATGGATGCTCTCACCATGTTATTAGTCAATGGTTTGAACAATTTTGCAATTTTACTAAATCTCTCCGCCGCGTCGCCAAATCAGAATATATGAATCTTATAGATAGATTCCTACGAATTTTCATTTTTCATAGAAATAAAATCAAACACTATGACCAATTCAAAGATTTCAAACTGATTGCATTTGCATATTTCTGGATCAGATTCTATAACAAGATATTAGCTTGAATAGCCAACATTCATTGACTAATCACATTAAGCTATCAAATTTCCAATTGAATGTTCATATCAAAATGGTAAATCTCTGGAATTTATAACCCTCACAATCAACTCAGATCAGTAGCATCCAATATATACACACACAGATTTTTTCTAGATATACTCAAGATATCATAACAACTGACTTTAAAGCCAAATTCATTCTCACAAGAGTATCAAAAAAGTCAAATTTCTATCTCAAAAGCTACTATCCTTACTCCAATAAGAAAAATCATCAATTTTTAGTTATAGCCACAAAAATAGAAAAATCCCAACTCACTTGGGTTTCTGAAAGTCATAACCACCATTTGAACTACAAAAAAAGGAAATTTACAAATTCATTTTGCAGTTACAAGTTACCCCATATATATATATACTTCTTTGGTGTATAAACAGCCAGGATGAAAATCGATCCCAAAATCTTTTAAAACCGAGAGGAAGGCTCTAACCAACTAAGCTAACCCTCATCCTTATTTCTCACCCATATATATCCTTTAACAAAACCTAAAAACTTATCAGGAACCAACTTCAGATTTTATACTACAAGTCAAAATAAGCAACAAATTTGATAAATTGCAGGAAAAAGTAAGAATATAGTTCATCTCTAATATCTTCCCCAGAAAAAATTACTCTGAACCCAACAAATTTGATAACAAAATCACAATTAAACTAAAACCCATATCAAAAATCACATTAAACTAAAAACCCATATAAAAAATCAAAGAAGATTACAAATTTAAGAAAAAAACCTGATGGGTAAAGCTTGTTCTAAAGCATCAACAGCAGAATCAAAAGCAGTATTCTTCAATTTACTCTGAACCTCATGTTCTTCATCATTATTTATCTCATTTCCTTCATCATCATCACTGTTCATACCAATTGAAGAAGATGAAGAACTGCATGGATCCGAATACCCATTTTCTAATTCCTCATTAACAACCACCCTAATCCGATCTCCAGAATCAATGATCGGAGATAAATTAAAAGGTGACATTTTTATTTTATTCCTGCGCAAAAACCCACCAGAAACTTGCTCTAACCGATTATTATTATTATTACCCACAGCAATCGACATATGTTAATATTTTTTTTCAATTTATGGAATGGAATTTAATTTAGGAAATTATATGATTTTTCAAAAGTTAATACCCATATTTAAGAGTTGAATAAAAGGAAAGAAAGATAAGGAAGAAGAATAAAAGAGAGAAAAGAAAGTGGGGATAATGGAAGGCTAATTATAGGAAGGGGATAAATGTGAAAGATTGTGGGGGGAATTAATTTGTGTAGAGAAATGGGAAAAAAAAAGGGAAAAGCCAAAAAAATGAAAAGGAAATAAAAGGACACGATGTGGTGTTCTTATCCATAACACTTATCCACTTGCTCCCATCTTAGACATGGGAAATAAGGAATAAATTAATGACGACTTATGGTTTTGTACTTTTTTTTTGGGGTTTGGTTAGTATGGGATGGCAAATTAGGTTTCTTTTTGATGATATTGATATCCTATTGTCTGCAAAGTTAGGTATAGAGAAGAGATCGGCCGATTTAAGTCATTTAACATAGCACCAAGGTAAACACTTGCATGTTGCATCCCGTTCTAACCACAAAGAAAAGAGAATGGTACATTATCTCGTAGGACTCCATCCGTCTTAATTTATTTGTTTTTTATTGATTTTGAACATTATTTACTTTATTAATTTGATAACTTTTATATTTGTATACGTAACAAAAATATATTCATGTGGATCTTTTTTAATTCGTCTCAATGCGAATCTTTCAAATACATAATTTCTGAATTTTTGTTCCTAAACCAAATTTGTGATATTAGTTTTTAAAATTGCATTTTCAAAACTATGCAAAAGTGAATGTAAGTGGGACGGAAGGAGTACATGATGAGGGTGGAATTAGAAAATTATCTTAGATGTGACTATAAAATCTTTTAGATGTTTAAGGAGATCGATCTACATAGATTTTACCTTTTTTTTTGCATATTTTACAATAGTGATGGCATTTTTAGATTTGGATATGCGATTTCAAGTCAATTTATTAGGAATAGTGATAAGTGGTTATGAATCATTTGTATTACCGTTTTGATTAATTGGGAAAGGAGACCTTATGATATTGTAAGTGAGGCATAGGCAAGTTTCTTATGAACAAGTGAGAACCACTTGTCACAAACGTCAAAAATGAAGATTAGGATATGTCGAGGCTCCCAAACATGACAAGACTGTTTCTGGCTTTTTATAGGCACGAGGCTAGGAAGAAAAAAATGCATCCCTTTTTTCTAAGTGAATAGCTAAATTAAGCCCACAAATATACAAAAAACGCCCACAACAAATATAATAAATTACT
The DNA here is from genome assembly GCA_947645195.1 of Patellifolia procumbens. Taxonomy (NCBI): domain Eukaryota; kingdom Viridiplantae; phylum Streptophyta; class Magnoliopsida; order Caryophyllales; family Amaranthaceae; genus Patellifolia; species Patellifolia procumbens. The sequence goes on from CANSGD010000295.1 coordinate 82,066, forward strand.
AATTTACCCTTTACAAAATATCTCCTTCCTCCCCTTTTTCCTTTCCGTTCTCACAACCTCAGCCACCACAGCCCCCAGAGCCTCCACGATCAGCCATCGCCCACCATACAAGACCGTCGCTGCCGCACCCACGAGACCTTCGCCGCCGCTGTGCTCTGTGAGATATTTTATTAAAAAATGAAATAGGGAATCGACCACTGAAACCGGCTCCTCCATGAGGGAACCGGTCCTAGAAACCGGTTTAACCATGGAGGTACCACTTTCATGGAAGCGAAAGTCCCACGGTAAAACCGGTTCCAAGGACCGGTTCTCCTATGGTAAAACCGGTTCCAAGGACCGGTTCTCCCATTGTTGAATTGGTCTTCATGAGTGAACCACAACTTTTAACTCAATTCTATCCAAAGCTTTGTTGGAAGCTAAGTTCTTCTGAACTTCGTGATATTCACAAGTTGTGGTGGTGGAACTTCTATTGCTATCCTTGCTACTCTTGCATATGCAATTGAATTACTGGATTTGGAATTTGTTAAAGAGAGAGAAGGGTACAGTTGGATTACTGAACATGGAAGCAGTACTCCCATGGAGATTGGAGAAGATGATATTGAACTTCTTGTTCTCTAAGCTGCTGAGTATAACTGCGAATTCCGGTGCTGTTGGTGGTACAATATAGGTGTTTAATATGTTGGGTCAGAGCAGTGGTGTGGTTAAATTAAGTTAGGGTAAATTAGTCTTTTTAATTAAGAGTGTGGGCGTTTTTTGTAGATTTGTGGGCGCAGTTTAACAACCCCCTCTTCTAATCATACAAGAAACGCTTAAGAGACGAAAAAATGAGTCCCTTAATAGGAAAACAATATTTACAGAATTTTTTTGATGATATATAGATATTTTTTTGAAGTTGCATAAATTTTTATTGCATCCAATTTGAACGAGCTGTAAGCCTGCAACTAAGGCCAAGTCTAAATACATCAAATTAAATAAGGACACAAACTTGGTCAAAAAATTATTCGTGTTAAACAAAAACATTCATGTTGATGAATATGCAATTTCCATGAAAAGGGTTGCAATTTCGAATATGCAATTTAGATGTATAGTAGATTGTTGTCTTGTTGGTATACTATAACACCAATAATTTAAAGCATAGAAAATTACAAGGTATTACCACTGCGTGAGAAAATGTATATGTTTATTCAGAATTTTACAACAAAAAACATAATTAAAATAACTTTCACTTTATTAAAAATAATACCTAGAGATAATAAAGATAACGATAATTATTCTCAAATAAAATTTAAACTTAAGTCAAACCTTAAAATAAAATCCGACGAGTTATTAAACTATTTTCAAAAACTAAAAAATACCAAACAAAAATATAAAACAAATAAATATGAGATCTCTTCACACAAGCATCTCAAATCCCAACAAAATGTGATGTGTCACATTTATATATAGTTTTTAGACGCATTTACATTTTTTAGAACTTCGTTTAAAGCATTTAGGTGTATAATGTCATGAATTACTTAAGTTGCGCTCTACTACTCCCCGTTTGCGTGTTTCGGTAATTTTCAAGTTACTTTGATATACACATTGATCATGATCATCAACGATATAGCCTAATAATCATTGAGGATGAAGGTAGCTTGCACAAGGATCACAATGCATCCGCTTGGGACAATTTTGAGTTAGAATGAAGCAAAGAGTTAGTGAAAGAAGTGTCAAAACTGACACATATTCACTATTTTGATCATAACTATTGATAGAAAATTGATAATCAAAAAATTCTGGTTGGGTTGGAATCTAGACTTCAAGGGCTTTCCAATGATAGGCCACACGCCCCAAACGGACTTTTGTTTGGAGAGATACAGCCTTCGTAAATTGATACAGAATTGCAGTTTACCCGCCCGACCGGGCGTGAAGCACGGACAACCTTTTATTATCTTTTCTGAATTATTTTAGCTTTAGGAGGTTAACATAAATAGTTTAACTTCATTATTTGTTAGCAATCTTATTTTTCAGCATTGTTTAGTTTAGCTTTAAGAGCTTTTTAGAGAGAAACTCATTAGTTTAGATTCGAAGGTGATCGAACCTTGGATTATTTCGATAAAAGTTATTGCTTTCCGTTAATTGGTATTGTTTTTCACTCTTATTTTCTTTTATTCGTTCATGATGCAAATTATTATATTAGATTCATTGTTGTGTAATTCAATTATGAGTGAGTAGTCGTCTTTCTAGGGTTTTAGGGAGGAAAACCATATTTATACCATGATTGTAATTTGAATTGCTATTAGTTCTTGTGATTAGGGATTTTATAGTGTGATTTGTTCTTGAAACTGTGGTTTATGTTATTGCGAAGTTTCATGAATTACGTCTGGTAACTTGGGAATGACCCGGTCGTAGGCTTACTTTTATAGGCTCATAACATACTATTAATTCTTATTATGTGAGCGATCATACGACATATGTTGAATTGAGAGCTTTATGACCCGATCGTAGGCTTAACATTGGCTTTGATTGTTTGATTCTGGATCTAGGTATCATTAGTTATTTGAACCCTTTTGATTGGTATAAGCATGGTGGACCGAACTAATGCCCTAGTCTTTTAATTCATGGATAAATCCCTATTTTAATCATGTTTTCATTATTTAATTAGTAGATTAGTCTTTCTTGCCGATTTCATTTGAAGTAGTTGTTTGATTGAATATTAACTCTGAAAACTTGTCTCTCTGTGGAATGGACCCATACTTATTAAGCTCTGCTATCAACAGACAATGTGCACTTGCAATTTACATTAAAACTCCTCAAAAATGCAACACATCTCCAGCTTGACATAGACAACATTCAGTTGATCCTGAAACACTGATTGCCGAAAAGGCCATCACAAGAATCAATAAGGTACAACCACGACTGACACACAAAAAAGCACGTAACCAACAAGACTGAGTACACAATAAAGTGAGTCACACTTAACGATAAGTTAACATTGTTAGTTTGGAGGTACCTAAACTAAACCTATTAGCAAACCTTAGGTGCCCAAATTGATATTATTGAAAACTTGAACACCCAAAATGATATTTTGTCAAAACTCTGGTACCCAAAATGATAATTTTACTAAAGTTTAATATATCGAAAATCATAATTTAGTGCTAATTGTGTAAGTATTAGATTTGTCTTAATGTTGAATTTGAAAATATAAAATTGTTATAAGTTTCACTATTACAAAATTAAAGATATGAAGCCGACTTTATACATTGGCAAATATAAGAAGTCAAATTTGGATAAATCGAAAGAAGGGGGAGTTTTAGATTTTTTTAAGGAAATTTTGTCAAATAACCACTATAAACTTAATACTTTTTTAAGAAAATCACCATTTACTTTTTTATATTAACTACTGTAAGGCCCTGTTCTTTTGGTCGGCAATGAAATTAAATTAAGTTCAGTTCAGTTTAGTTAAATTAATTCCAGTTCAGTTGATTTTTAGTTCAGTTCAGCTCCTGGTGAGTCAGGAGTTGCAGCTAGATGCAATTAGATGCCGTTGAGTTCAGTCTAATTAATTTCAGTTTAGTTCTTTAATTTGCAGGCCAAATGACATAACTTTGCAAAAAAAATTTGAAGCACCACTCTGAATTTGAAAATTTTTGTGAAACAACACTTTCTAACGGAAACATTATTTTTGGGCCCACTTACTCATTTTTCCTCTTTTACTCTTCGCTATAGTCAAACACCACCTTCTTTCTTCCTCACCACCACCTTTAGCATCCAAATCAGCTCCACCTCTACACAAATTGGGTTTATGAACCAAATTTGGGGTTAGGTTTTTCGAATTGGGTTGTAAAGTTTAAGGTATTTGAAGAAGAGTTGTGGTGGTTAGTGGCGAAATTTTAAGGTAACTAGTGGTTGGTGGCGAAATTTCGAATGGTGGTGGTGATGATTAGTTGGTGATGATTTAAAGAGTTGAAGTTTCGAAGGTAGACGGTGGTGATAAGAGGTTTTTAGTGTGTCGTTAAGGCACTAAGAACTGCTTAGCAAACAAAACTTATAAACCTAACGAGCAACTACTATGGACGTAGTAATGGCAAGTCAAGGGTCGAACCACAAGGAAATTGGAATTGACTAAGGTCTACTAAGTCCGAAACTACCTAAGTGAAGGATTTTTGGGGTGTAAGATTGAATTAACTACCAACTAACAACTAGCTATCGAATACTAACTAATAATCAAATAAGAGAATTAATATAATAAGGAAAGCACTAGAGTTCGGGCTACTCGTATGAACTTGGGCTAGACAACGATAATCAATACTATAGCGATTCAGAACGATGACAATACAGGGTTAAGTCTCCCTCTAAATTACTTGAGTCCTCTCTCGAATGGTCCTCAAGAGTAATCGATTAATCAATCAACCAAATCCTCTTTCGAATGGTCTTTGGTCAATTGATTAATAGATTCAATGAGATCGGAAAACCCCTAATTAAAGGATCCCCTTAATTCCTACCCAATCCCTTGGTCTAGAAATCAAGTCGAAACATGGGAATGACAAAAGGGATTAAAGTTTGATTAAGAACAATAGAAACCCTAAGTGCCCTAGTATAAATGTGATCAAGATCTATCCTAGGGTGTCAAAACACCAAATTCAAAGCATAAACATCCAATTGAATCATAAAAAGCATTAACAATCTACATTAAGCCCTTAATTCATACTTTCGCCCAAACCCTAGATAATGAACTACTCACTAATCATGGATTCTAAGCAAAAGAGATTAAATAAATTAAACATGATTAATAAAGAAGAGAGATTGAAAGAAAATTACTTGAATTGTATTAATGATTCGATCTTCAAAGTTGGAACAATGAATAAAACTAAGGTTTGAGAGAGTTTAGAGACTTAAGCAAAGTAATTAGGTTCTAAAGTATGAGATAATAATCGACAAAAATCGCTACAAACTAAATATAAGGTTCATTAAACTAAGACGAAAAACGGGGTCAAAACCCGAAGTCAGGTCGCCACGGTCGTGGCGCCTTAAAATTGTCTAGGCAGTAGTTATTCTTCAAATGAACTGATTCAATGAAAGTCAGGAGCCACGGTCGTGGCAAAATCACCACGGCCGTGGTGACCTGACTTCGTCGAATCAGTCCCAAGTCTTCAATATTCTGCTTTGCTTGCTACAGGTGCCCACGACCGTGGTGGCCTATTTCCTTCAATTCCCCAAGGTTGACTCACTCAAGCATCTCCAAAGTACGAGCCACGCAACCTCGAACATGCCCCAAGTCCCTAGATCACAAAAGTACTCCAACACGTGCTAATTCTCTTGAATTACATCAAAAACAACCAAACACTCGTGAAGTATAATTGAAATCCAAAGGAAGGAAAAACCATGCAATCCTAACTTTAAATGCTCTAAAGCTACATACAATGAGACTTAAAATGACTTATAAATATGCCTAAAACGGACTGATCAGTGGTTAGTGGTGAAATTGCGAAGCTGGAGTGTTGGTGTGTTTTGGTGGTGAAATATTAAAGAGTGGTTGTGGTGTTGGTGGTGAATTTAGGGGTTAGCATTTTTGAAGATAGGGGTGGTGGGTGGTGGGTGGTGGGCGATGGGTGGTGGGCGATGGGTGGTGAGTGGTGGTGAAGAAGAGTGAGGATTTGGTGACAATGGCAGTGGCAGTTGGAATGGTGGTGGACTGGAGGTAATGGAGATGAAAGATGATGACTGGTGAGTGGGTTTAGCAAACAGAAAAGTTAGCATTTTTCGTTAGAAGGTTGTGTTTTATAATATTCCGCAAAGTTATAGTTGTTATATTAAAAAAAAAGTAAATAGTGGATTTTTCAAAAGTGTAAAGTTTGTTGTGGTTTCTCATAAATTTTTCGTCGTTCAATATTTATCATGGTCTCTTTTTTCCAAATGACTTTGAACATACGTAGTACAATTCTGAATCCACCACTGAATCTAACGCAACAAAGAACTGTTTAAGCTATCATATGTAGTTAAAATCTTTTTTTTTGTTTTTTGTTCTTTTGTTTTGGATAAAGGGACACTTGGGGAAAAAAGAAAAGTTTAAGAAAATGATATAATTGATAAAGGTTGTGGTCCAATATCCATTATTGTTGAATGGTGTTATTGGTGATGTGAACATTTGGGGAAGAAATAAAATGGAGAAGCACCACCTGTCCCAAATATTGGGAACTCTTAACTCTTAATCGCATAGTCGCCCTTTGATCACATGGTTCTAATTTTTCTAAACTTCTTATTTCGATAAGGTCACCATCGGCTTTTTTTGGGTGGAAAACAAAAAACAAATGATTCATAATCCTCCCTTCTTTTTTATTAAAATTCATCCCAATTATCCCAACACTCCCCTTCCTTCAAACAAAGAAAATATTAGACATTGGTGATCTTTAAAGATTGGTGAAATTGACAGCTTAATGTAAAGAGTCATTATACAATATAATATCAATTATCAGTAATCGACTAATCATCAATATCATATTATTTCATACAACCAATTTAAAGAAGAAATTGGGAAAATATTACGAGATTATGAAATTTGTGTTGTGAAAGAAGAGGGGTCTTAGTGGGGGAGCAGCTTGAGCGACCGCTCAGGGCCCCCCAATTTTGAGGGACCCATCACACATAAAAAATTACATAAGAAAAGAAGTAATACTATACTTTTACTAACCCTATACAAATTCATATGAATAATTCGTTCTTTGCTCTTAGTTTTTCTTCATTGTTCTCTTTTTTAATACATATTTTGCTGTTTTTAAGGCCCATAATACCATTTTCGCTCAGGGCCTCGAAAAATTTCGAGACGGCTCTGGAGGATAACAGAAGAAAGAAAAATACGAATATAGATCAATAATTTTGCTTCTACATTTACTTTAGGCTAGGATAGCTTTTTTGTTCATCATGGTTGATATTTTTGACTCACAATAATATTGACATTTTTTATTTGTAAGATTTAGGGTTTATTAAACGTGGAAAATTTTCAATGACCCTCCCATAAATAAGGAGGAAGGAAATGGTTTGAATTGCTCGAGATCCCTTCATTCTTTGGATGGCTATTGAAAAAAAAATTATTTAGAAATTGATTGTGATAAGTGATGCGTTTATGACTTGCAAATTAGTTCAAAATGGCTCTTTGTTGTTCAATATACCTTTCAATTCCATCTTAAGTTTGATCAACGGTTCTTGAGGAAAATGGTGCATTTTAGAACCTATGACTGGTTATGTAATTGATAGTTGTGTTAGCTTATGATTTATCTTTTCATTTTTTTCATGTTTAATTTTAGACGACTCTTACATATATTATACACATATCAACAACTAGTTCGCAAACTAGAACTTAGGTATTTTGTATTAACTTTATCCGGATATATATGTCATTTTGCCATAATGCAAAACTTTATATTTTAGAAAGCTCTTGGGCAATTTTTTTATGGCTTCAACAAAAGTTGGTGCTATCACTACTTTCCTCCACTCCTAGTTATCATTGTGTTTTGGCTTCATTTAAAATGAGAAATTGCTTAGTTGAAGAGTAGTTTCAATAAGTACATGCGTAATGTTTCATATTTTTATCTTCCAATTCTAATCTTTTAAGTTATATGTTAAAAGATTGTCTATTAAGTTACATGTTAAAAGATTGTCTATCAAGTTACTTATTAAAAGTTGCAAAATCTTAACTTAGATGATATTATAATAGGCCTATGTGGCATTAGTAATGTTTTTCACACTTATAATTATGTTTTACGACCATGTTTTCAAACCAATAGTTACATTTATACGATAATATTTAACTCCAACCATATACTCTTTCAAAATCTAGTCTACCTATTTATCCCTCCCCCCTCAAAACTATTCCGTTATATGAACTTTCCTACCCATTTTCCCTCTTCTCTACCGTCAAATAGCACCTCCTCCTTCTCTACCGCCTAATCAATAAGAAATATTTTTCTATATATAAAAAATGGACCCCGGACAAAGCTGGGGTTGGGGCCAAAAACTAGTTTTTCTTTTCAAAACGAGCTGTATACGGCAAATTTCGTAGTCTAAATAAATAAACCAAGAAATAACGTAACAAAGATAAATTTATATTGATAATGTGTTGGGTACAATCTCTGTATTACAGTTTATATAAAATAAACTAAGTCCTCTGATTCTGTTCCGCAGCTTGATGTCGACACGTGTTGATGACGACCTTGACTTGAGTGTAGGACAACGTTTTGTCAACGTCAACCTAAACTTGAGTGATGGATGGCGTTTTGTCAACGTCAACCTGAATTTGAGTGATGGATGGCGTTTTGTCAACGTCAACCTGAATTTGAGTGTTGGATGACGTTTTGTCAACGTCAACTGAGTTTGAGTTTTTGTTTGGGTTTATTCGAATGAGGGCTGACACAGCTTGAATCTCAGTCGAATGTGTTTGAGTTTCTTTGAACAGTCGGCACGAATTTGATGTGCTTATTGACTACTTCTAGAGAGGATTTCCAAGAGAAATTTGTGAGCTCTTGAGACTAATGATTTTTCCGACCCCTGTAAATGAAGATGAAGAGGTCTATTTATAGGGGATGAAAACCCTTCATGGACTTTTGGTGGTGTGGGTTTGGGCCCGTTTATGACTTGGTAGTCTTTTTACCTTGTCCATTTGACCATCTGTTTAGGCTGTAATATAGACTAACCTAAATATTTTTCAACCCAAATTATGTTTATTTAATTTGGGCTTTATTTAGGTGGGCTAAATTAATTAACTTGGGCTATTATTTCTTTTAGCTCAAAATTAATTAATTTAATTTTAATGTAAAACACTAATAAATTTTTAGTGTCTACACGAGCATAATAGAACTTTGGACCTTGCTGAGTTAAAAGAGGCTGCTTACTTCCTTACATTAACAATCAGCCCACAATCCTTCAATAATTTAGCCCAAAGTGAATGAGTATAAACAACGTGAACGTTAAACATGGGCTGGCAATCCTTATCGAGACTACTCTCTGTCTTTCTTAGATTAGTAATATTCTTAGCCTTTGTTTGGTTAGTGGTCTTTTGAGAATTTGAGCTGGTGAAATGGAATGGCTTCATTTTTTCCCTTATCAAGTGTTTGATAACCACTTTGAAGTTTTGATTTCCTTTCTTTACTTATATTTGTATCCCTTGTTTTGTTACCACTCGACAACCTGCCTTATCAAATGTGTTTTCATCGATAATAAATACTTATTTAAGAGGTGTAGATACTGGAGAGAGAATAGAAAAGGGGGCCAAACCAGAAAATTTTGAGTAGCATAAGGTAACAGAAGAGAGAGAGAGATTGGAAGCGGTTGTACTGATTCCCTGTCCAAACCAAACAACAACTTTCAAGTAATGGAATTAGATGCATTTCATTCCACTCCTCTAAGCAAATCCATTCCGTTTCCTTAGAATATGTTGAACCAAACAAACTCTTAATTGATATTTTCGGACTATCCTCCTCCCACATTTTCTTCAACACTTTCCGCTCTCACTCACGAGTCACGACTATCTCTATAGAGGATTGCTAAATATAACCCTACTTTACTTAACATAGCCCTTTTTCTCATATTATTTTCAATTGATGATACATCATTTCATTCCTCTTCCTCTAACCTAACCTCATAGTACAATATAACCTTTATTGCGACAAACCTACAATAATCATACTAAATAAACATTACCTTCCAATATAAGATGGTTTTGACATAAAAGTCATTCCAATTTAATTATAGTATCATCGAATCTGATTTTTCTGTATTGTAACAAATTTTATGCAATTCATATGAATCAGCCAGGTCTATTTCATACATATTGAACAAAACATTTACTTTGTTACTCATATTAAACGAACTAGTGTAGCCTCTAAATGAAGTAGTTATACCTATTTCATACTGAAAGAGATATATCTTGTAGATATTGTTAATATCTTTTCTATAGATTGTATTCTTATATATTCAATTAATGAAATCACTCCAATTAAGGAGATTATCATTAACTTACACATACAAATTGAACAAATAAGATCAAATTTAATCCAAAACATCATACTGCATATATTTATGAAATTATTGAAGGGAATGAAACGCTGAATTCCTACAACTTTATGGTTAATTTCGAGTTACCATCCATATTTTACCAAGTATTCCCCTCGTAGCCTTTACCTTGCTTTGGCCATTGGAGTAGTACGAAATGCAACAAACATAACTTGCATTGTGATGTTTTTCTTGAATGTTTTAAGAGATTTATGAATAGTATTAATTATGATATATGTTGTGTTTTTCAAATTTTAATTGTTTGACTGGAAAGAGATTTATAATACATATACATTTAAGTCAACAAATGAAGAGAATTCCACCTTTCACCATTTAGGGGACGTTTGGTTCAAGCGTTGCAATGTTAAATTAAATAAGAATGGAATGGAAACAAGAATCATTACTTTTTGAACTTCTTTAGTTCAACAATTAATGGAATGGAATGGGATGAAATCACTTGTTTTGGGGCCATGGGGGAGTGTGGTTTAGTGGTGCTGCTGCAATGCTAGGCAACAAGGCAAGGAAGGCAAGGTTGCGTAGCTTGTGGTGTATAGGTTGAGGTAAGAAGATTGTTAGAGGAGAGAATCAAATGTGTTAACACAAGTTAGAGTAGGGTTTCAAATGGGGGGATTGGGTTTACCTGAACAAAGTGGAATTTTTTTTAATCAAACCAAACATATGGAAATGAATCAATCCATCCCATTCCATTTTCAAATACTACAAAGCCTCCAACCAAACATGCTCTTAGACTCTTCAAGATCATTAGTTGTGTCTTAGGTAAATTACTGACGAACTTTGCTCTGATTTTTTCAATGGGGGATGTAGAAGTAGAAGAGAGAGGGAGAGCACATTGATGAGCAATGGAATAGGAACAAAATTAAGGTAATTGGCAGTGACAGATCCAGAAAAATTATTTTGGAGTCAAAGTGCAATTAATAAATTTCATCGGGGTCAAATGGTCAATTTTTTATGCCAATTTTCAAAAAACCAAAATTTTTAAAGGAAAATTTTTCAATATTACCAATTCAAGTGGGGACAATTGACTCCACTTGTTTCAATGTGGATCTGCCACTGGTACTTGGGTATCGTAGTGGATTGTGTTAAGAAAAAAAACGAATACACTAACCATGTATCTTTTTTTTAAAAACAAGATTTTTTTTCAATACTTACGGTCTGTTTTTCCAACTTATTTTCAGTTTAGTTCAACTCATATCAGTTCAGCTCTTGATACTTTTACTCTCACATATCACTATTCATTTTAGTTCACTTCATCTTTGGAAAATACTTTTACTCTCACATATTACTATTCATTTCAGTTCAGTTCAGTTCAACTATTTTATATCGAAGAAAACAAGCCCTAAAAGAAATAACATAATGTAGACATTTTCTAATAGCCATTGCTGCAAAAATTGACTGAACAAAAAAATGAGACATCAAAATTAAGGAATTGTAACCTTAAAAAAACTAGTTTCTCACTAAAAGAAGGATATAATCCAATCCATTAAGCCCAAATGGGGGAAGGAGGGGAATGCAAGCGGTGAAGATATTACAATATTTATATTATGGTACATTCGATGAATAATGACAACAGAGATGGTGTCGTGGTGTAGTTGGTTATCACGTCAGTCTAACACACTGAAGGTCTCCGGTTCAAGTCCGGGCGACGCCATTTTTTTGCAATAAATTCATATACAATCCAAGCTCAATTTAAGCAAAAAAAAAACTTAACATAAATCATAATCACATACTCCTATAAATATATGATACATGATGAATTATTTACAAACAACACATGATTAACATCATTAATTATTGACATTCCTTGACAAAAAAGAGAGAAATAGAGAAGGAATCAATACTGAAGGACCAAGGGGCGATTACAAAAGGAGCAGTTGAACTTGCGTTTGGTACGAAAGTAGAAAGGTACGTAACAAAGCCGCCAAGATTTCTTAACATCTAAGGCCTGGACGTGGCCGCCACAATAGGGGCACGCGCCGCCTGCGGCGTATCGGCCGATCACCTTCTCGTCTTCGTCTACCACAAACACCAAACACCAAACACATGGTGATGATAATATTTGATCGATGAAGATAACTTGTGGAGTATTTCTTTGTTGGGGTTGAAGTTGTATTGGTATAATAGTGTTTTGTTAAGAATTGAGATTGTGGAGGAGAGGATATGTATGTGTTAAGATGGTTGACTTTGTAATGTGTGGAAAGAATTAGGGAGGTTTGAAGATGAGTCTAGAACATTCAAACTTACGTTGGATTGGAATAGGAAGTGGTTTAATTTCTTGTTCGTATTGTAACCGTGTTCTTTTTTCTTTTAATCGTTGATAAGATAAAGTATTTAGTATTCTATAAAACACGGGATCTTTTTCGGATTAATTAACCTGTCTTAATAATATAAATATTTATGTATAAAACAGTCATGATGAATATGGTGGTGGGTTGTTAGTCTAAAAGTGACTTTCAAACTTATTCGTGGTGTTCACCAACGAAGCAAACACTAGCCTCGAGGTTTGTTCGAGAAACGTCCCTCTACGGCTTAAGTCAGCTCTGAGTACACAAGAGCAAAGCCTGAAGTAAGATCGAACACTAAGTATGTGTATTTTAGAGTATAAATGTGAATGCACCTCATTCATGCATGGGCATAAGTAGTTATAAGGTATACTTGAGCCTATATTGACCTAGGCTAATTATTGTGTCTTTTGGCTGATATGGGCTTAACCATAAGCTTCTGGATCGTTCTTATCTAAAGCTCTGGTGAGTTATTTCCCTTCGAAGAGATCTGCCTAATGAAGTATGCTTGGCTGAGTGTGACTGGCCACGTCTGCTCAGCATGTTCTGCCGTGGGGTTCTGCTAGTATTGTTCTACTGGTCAGACCTCATACAATAGATAAAGACCCTTATAGAAGTAGAGGAGAAGGATTAGACAATTCTATATGTTTAAAATATTTTGAGTTGAGTTTGGTTGCACAATCTTATAAAATAAAGGAAAAGTGGTGTTCCTACGAAAATACCTAGTGATGAAATACTAATACTTTTAAAAAATATTACTTTGTATAAAAAATTATATAATATTTATTATTGAATTATAATTTTTTCGGACACATCGCGTGCGAAAAAGGCCAGTATAAATGACAATTAAGAGCTAAGTTTGAAATTCATCTTATATAGTATTCCCTCCGTTCCCTTTTGATGTTCCCATTTTAGGCCGTTTCTAAAAGGTGTTCCCATATTGAATCTTTTCCATTTATATACATTTTTTATCTCCATTTTACCCTTGAATATCTAAATATTTACCTACCTTTTACTAATTTGTACTTTTAATGGTCCCCACTTTAAAGCAATAAGGACAAAAAGTACATGAAAAATATTAAAATAAGCACAAGATTCCCTTGTGATTCTATTTGATTGGTTTTCCCCCATATTCCAAATGGGAACATCAAAAGGGAACGGATGGAGTATGAATTTTTTCACATTAAGGGCCTGTTCTCTACAACATATATAGATAAATTGAAGTGAACTAAACTAAACTGGAAAAAACTAAACTTAAAGGAATTGTAATATGTGAGAGTAAAAGCATTGCAAGAGCTAACCTGAATTGAAAATAAGTGAAGAGAACATATCATAAGTGACATTAGTTATCTATCTTGAACTACTCGTATTATTTTGTAACGTAAAAAGACCTGAGGCATCATCCGACCTAATACTAGTTAGTTCAAAATGTTGAATTTACGATTATCCTTACAAACCTTTGACCAAATCTATACATGTCTCATTTTGTATAAAAAATTTTTATAAAGAAATGGACATTCGAAAATATACCACAAGAATCAGAATTAAAAAAAATTCCACATAAATATGCATTTTAGTACATATTTGTGGATTTTTCAGTCGAAAATTGTAAAGTTTAGCAGAAAAAGTGAAATTCCATTATCTAATTTTGCAACGAGTAGTGTGTTTAATGACATAAAAAAAATTACGAGACATTTTCTCATGCAAACACCTCTTTTTTTAAAAAAGAAACTACTATAAATCTTTGGGCTACTTCAACAACCAGTCAAATTAATTGATAAAATTACTAGAATTAATGCCCTCAAAATCAATAGAAAAGTAACATGGGTCCCACGTGAAGTACCATATAGAAGATCCAACATTGGAAATTCTAACGCTTGTTCTCTAGGGGTCACCACAAATATAAAAGTCAGAGAAGTATTCGTTGCCTGACTTAAGCATTGAAGTATTCTCTAGGAAAATTTTAAAATCTCAAGTGCAATCTTACATCACTTAATCTCACGTGCATTCGTTGTACTTCCTTATTGAAAATATTCGTTGCCTGACTTAAGCATTGGAGGGCTTCTCCTTGAAAATCTCAAGAGTTGCTTTCCCTATTTGCAAGTTCAACTAAAAGCGCGTGAGAATCAACCGACAAAATACCATCTTCTTAATCATCAATGCTTCTTTCCAAGTTTCTCGTGCAGAAACAAACACAATATAAAGATAACGAGTAATGGAGGTGGTGAAGGCAAACAGCCTTCCAAACTCTTAACCCGAATTCGATTTATAAGTTCTCTCCTGAGATAGAAGGTGTGTAATGTTTCTTATATCTCTTACAAAAAACAATATATTTTTAATCTCATGTTCCTATTGATACCAATTTAACTTTCTTTTGGAGGGATACCATATATGATACTTCATATGATATATCGATCGAATGTAGATTAAAATGTCAAAACGTCAATATGAGAAACTAGATTCTTCTTGAAAATTTTCCACCGACCCTGATGATCTTAAGCGTTGTATGGGGTCTACCTAGCAGACCTCCAGCTGGCAGCAGCCTGCCACTCCACGTCAGAGCGCCTGGAGCAGAGCAGACCTCCTCAGGCAGACCGCTCCGGACATAGCCTCTAGGCTGGAGTTTAATGAAGGCCTCGTTCCACCTTGGCCCACTTCCAAAGAGGCCCACTCACTTTACTAGGTCAGTTACAAGTCCATGTCTCATATAAATACCCATGCCCATGCATGGGTAAGGTACGTTCAATCAAACACTCACAAAATACTTGCACTTGATACTCGTTTTCTCTCTACTAGAGATCTTGTGCTCAATTTGGACTGACTTAGGCATCGGAGAGGCGATTCTCGGAACCATCCCCGAGGTTTCTCCTTGTTTTGCAGGTAACCACCACCTCGAAGGACGTTTGGGAGCCACGATTCCACCGAGTACCCACCACATTCACTGTTGCTGTCTTGGACAGAAACAATTTGGCGCTAGAAGGAGGGGAAGAGTAGAAAAGCCCAATCTACAACTTCGCAATGGTGGTTCCAACCTCAGAAACGCTCGGTTCCGACAGTTCAGGAGGAGAAAGCAACTCTCCACTGAGAGAAACAAACACGAGATCAACAAGAAGGGGTAGTGCTGCTACCACCAGATCAGGCAGGAGGGAAAACACCATCACCCCCGCCGTGAAACCAGGCAGATCCCACAGCCAAGCAGCTTAGTGGTCATGCCCACACCGGAGCAACTTCAAGCAGCCTTTCAAGTGCTGCAGTCTGCTCAACAGTTTATGCAAACTATTGGAAGCCAACCTGCTCGAAAGAGAAAAAGAACTGGAACACACGATTCAGTTCGAAGGCACCTGCGGCTGTCATCTGAAGAGGAGACAGCCACAGCAGACCCCTTATGCGGGTACAATATGACGAACATCACACCCACCCCGACGTCGGAGTATGGCCTATCTAGCCGCTCTGGACCCGGGTACATCAAGAGGGGCTGGCAGGAAGCAGAGTGGGATACTGAAATAATGCAGCAAGATCATCCCCGTATGTTCAAGGAACCGACACCCACAGGGTATACGGCAGGCTCAAGCCGGAGATCTGTCCACAGAGGAAATCCAAGGGGCGTGACCCAGAATGTCCAGCCGCGACCCAGAACCAGGCGCAACTCAGGAGCTGAAGAGGCCCTGTCTACGCCTGGTGGCGGAACGGTCAGAAGGCATGTCAGCCTGAGATTAGGAACAATACCAGAGGAGGGCCCTGGCGATAATGGAGCCCCCACAGACCTCAGAGGACTCATAACCCATAGAGTCAACTCCAGACCCATTGTGGTCTCACCAGCAGAGGAGATTAGATCTCCTTCCAAGTCTCCCTTCACACCTGAAATCATTGCGGCCAGAGTGTCGAAAGCGAAGCTCCCGTCCAATCTCAAGTTCGAAGGGGAAGGAGAACCAAAGGAGCATGTGGCAGCCTTTGAGACCCACATGGAACTACGAAATTACAATGAGGCCACATGGTGCAGACACTTCCCTGCCACTCTGACAGGGATAGCACAAACCTGGTTCAGGACTATTCCCCAGGGAACGATTGCTAACTTTGATGAACTGAAGAAGAGATTCAAAGAGCATTTCGTTAGCGGAAGTAGGAGGAACAAATCCACACATGAGCTGCTATTACTGAAGCAGACTCAGAATGAAAGCTTGCGGGATTTCATAGGGAGGTTCAACAAAGAGCTGGTGCACATCCCAGAGCTGGAGCAGAAGCTCGCTCTGCACGCTCTGAGGAACGCCCTACCCCACACCAGTAAATTCAGAGATGATCTTAAATGGGTCACCATGAAAGAACTCAGCGAGGCCCTGGCCCTGGCAGAAAAATACATAGCCGTCGAAGATTTCAACAAAGCATCGACACACGGAGCAGAAACAGGAAGACCTGCTAGACAGGATACCAGGCAGAATGAGCACCAGTTCATGGGAGGCAAACTGAATTTTGGAGGCCCCAGGCCCCATAAGAGCAGAGGGAGAGAAAAATAAAAAGAAGCAGAGAGAGAAGCAGACCGGCTGAAGGCCCAAGAGAAATATAATAACTATAGCAACCTCAGCGCGCCAAGGGCTGAGATCTTTCTGACCAACAGAGATGACAGCAGGTGGCACAGACCACTGCCCACCAAGAAGAGAAGCCTAGGCTCAAACATGGCAGAGTTATGCGCTTTCCATGAGGCACCAGGCCACAATACAGAAGACTGCATAAGCCTGAAAAACGATCTAAAAAGCCTGATCAGACAAGGCTACTTCAAAGAGTACCTCGCCTGGAATCAGGGGATCAAGGAGAAGGAGCAACAGAGCGAAGGGCAGATATTGCAGGACAAGCGAGCAGAGATCAAGGAAGGGAAAAAGAAGACGGTATACGTCATATTTGGCAGTTCTAGCTCGATAGGGGGAGAGAGGGCTCATCTAAGGCAACTCACCCACCCCAACCTCTACTCCATCAACCAGGCAGAGCTGAGCCCAGATCTACCAAACATGACCTTCACAGCAGAAGACTGCAAAGGCATCAGTTTCCCGCACTCTGACCCTCTTGTAGTCACTCTGGAGATTAGCAGGATAGATGTGCGAAGAATACTGGTAGATGGCAGGAGCGCCGTGAATATCCTTTATAAGGATACCTTCGATAAAATGGAGCTAGATCGTTCAATGCTGAAGCAAGGAGGAACTCCAATCGTCGGATTCACGGGGAATTCCATCATCCCAGAGGGGAAAATACATCTGACAGTGACCACAGAGGGGCAGAACGGAGTGAAGAGAGAGGTAGTACAAGAGTTTCTGGTGGTAGACCTCCCGTCACCATACAACACTCTGATGGGAAGGAAGTTCATCGAGGCATTACAGGGAATCCCGTCAACCCATCATCAGACCATGCTTTTCTTAAGCAGTACTGGAGAAGTGGGCAGACTGAAGGGAGACCAGAGAGCAGCTAGGTCATGCAATCTGACCGCCCTAAAGAAGGATAAAAGACCTCCTCCTCCTGACCACTCTGGGTCCAGGAGAAAGAGGAGAAAGGAAAAGAAAGAAGGAAAGAAGAAAGAGGCCGAAGAAGCCAAGAAGGACCAGGCTGAAGAAGCCGGGAAAGAAAGAAAGGAAGGAAAGGCCAAAGAGGCCAAGCAAAGAGAGGAAGAGTGTGCTGCTATCAGTGAGGCCGATGCTCGGCCAGAAGCAGAGCAGGAAGCAAATAAGCCTGAACCGGGGGAAGAGACCGAAGAGGTACTCTTGGGACCGGAAGAAGGCAGGGCAGTCAGGATAGGGAAAGACCTGGATCCTGAAACCAAAGTCAACCTAATCAGTCTGCTGAAGGAGAATGCAGATGTGTTCGCTTTCTCGGCAGCTGAGATGCCTAGGGTGGACCCCGCCACCATCAACCACAAGTTAAACACAACTGCAGGATACAGACCTGTGAAGCAGAAGAGGAGGAACTACTCTGCGGAGAAAAATAAAGCCATCGAGGAAGAAGTTCAGAATCTGCTTGAGGCAGGGTTCATAGAGCCCTGCAAATATCCAGAATGGTTGGCCAATGTGGTAATGGTTAAGAAGACGAACGGGAGCTGGAGGATGTGCGTTGACTTCACAGACCTCAATAAAGCCTGCCCCAAGGACTGCTATCCCTTGCCAAGAATCGACCAGTGGGCACGCTCTGCTCAGCTTCATGGACGCGTTCAGCGGATACCATCAGATCTTCATGGACCCTGCAGACAAGGAGAAGACGGCATTCATCACCCCTATCGGGGTATTTTGCTATGTCATGATGCCCTTCGGGCTGAAGAACGCAGGCGCCACCTATCAAAGGCTGATGGATCAGGTCTTTGCCGGTCAAAGGGGAAGGAATTTGGAGGTGTACGTAGATGACGTCATCACCAAGAGCAAAACTGAGATTGACCATATAGCAGACCTCAAGGAGACCTTCGCCAACCTCCGCAAACACAGCATGAAACTGAATCCTAAGAAATGCGTGTTTGGAGTACGGTCAGGGAAATTCCTGGGCTATCTGGTCAGCGAAAGGGGGATCGACGCGAATCCCGACAAAGTGAAAGCAGCTATGGATCTGCCAGAGCCTAAAAGCATCAGAGACATCCAGAGGATGACAGGCAGAATGACAGCCCTGTCCAGATTCATAGCTCAGTCTGCGGAGAAAGCTCTCCCATTCTTCAAAATATTGAAGGGGAACAAAGAGTTCAGGTGGGAAGCAGAGCAGAAGGAGGCATTCCAGAAGTTGAAGTCACACCTCTCTGGCCTGCCAACACTGGCCAGACCCAAGACAGGGGAAGCTCTCTTCCTATACATTGTCGTTACAGCTGCAACTGTGAGTGCAGTCCTGCTGAAGGAAGAGAACAAGAAGCAGCAGCCGGTATATTTTGTAAGCCACACCCTCACGGGTGCAGAAACACGCTACCCATTGATAGAGAGGGCAGCCTACGCAGTAGTGCTGGCCACCAGAAAGCTGAGGCCATATTTTGACGCACATCCCGTCACTGTGCTGACAAATATGCCTCTTGAAAAGGCAATGGAGAAGGTAGACAAATCAGGGAGAATCATGAACTGGGCCCTGGAGCTGACAGGGTTCGGTATCAAATTCGCCCCACGAACCGCCATAAAAGCACAAGCTCTAGCTGATTTCCTAGCAGAGTGTGCCTATCAGGAATCAGTAGGAGAGCCCAGAGCCTGGGAAGTCTTTACAGATGGGTCTGCAACCATCGACGGCTCTGGGGCAGGCGTGGTCATCAGAACCCCAGAGGGGAAAATCATTGAATATGCCTTGAAGTTCATGTTTTCGGCAACCAATAATGAATCAGAGTACGAAGCGGCCATCGCTGGATTGCAGCTCTGCCAGACCCTGGAAGCCAAGCACGTCCACCTCAAAATTGACTCTCAGTTGGTAACCAACCAAATCAAGGGGGAGTATGAGACCAAGGAGCCGACGATGCAGAGCTACCTAGCCAGGATGAGGTCTCTGATTTCAAATTTTGAAACTTTTAGAATTGAACAAGTGCCTAGAGCACAGAACGCACAAGCAGATGCCCTGTCCAAATTGGGAAGCAGTAGTCTGCAAGAGCTGAACAGGTCTGTTCTGGTGGAAGTCAGACCCACCAGTGCAATCTGCGAGGATGCAGAGCGAGTTTTGGAACTGGAAGATATGCCAGAGTGGATCAAGGAGATCGCTGAGTATAAACAGACTGGTAAATTACCAGAAGGGAAAATGAAAGCAAGAAAGCTCAAGCTGACAGCATGCAGATACTGCCTGATCGGGGACGAGCTATACAGGAAGTCTTTTTCTCTGCCCCTACTCAAATGCGTAGGGCAGAGAGATGCAGACTACATATTGAGGGAGATTCATGAGGGACTATGCGGACACCATATCGGACCAAGAGCTCTGGCCCATAAAGCTCTCAGAGCCGGTTATTATTGGCCCACAATAAAAGCTGACTCTGAAGCTCTGGTGAAAAAATGCGACAGCTGCCAGAGGTTTGCGCCGAACATCAAGCTGCCCGCAAACGACCTCATACCAATCTACAACCCTATCCCATTCGCCCAATGGGGGCTAGACATCCTGGGACCCTTCACAACGGCCCAATATCAGAAGAGATGGTTAATTGTGGGGGTAGATTACTTCACTAAGTGGATAGAGGCAGAAGCCCTATCCACCATCACAGAAGCAGCCGTCAGAAAATTTTTGTGGCAGAACATCATCACCAGATACGGGATTCCGAAGGCTTTCGTCTTCGACCACGGGAGACAGTTTGACAACATGCCCCTATCAGGGTGGTTGGAGCAGTTTGGGATCAAATATGCCCTATCTTCAGTCTGCAACCCTCAGTGCAATGGTCAGGCCGAAGCCGCTAACAAGCAGATCCTGATAGGCCTACAGAAGAAGCTGGAGGAGCAAAAAAGCAAGTGGCTAGAGGAGCTGCCTAACACTCTGTGGTCGATCAGAACCACAGTCAAAGAATCAACTGGGCAGACCCCCTTCCACCTGGTATATGGTTATGAAGCTGTCATGCCTATTGAGATCGGGTCCGAGGGTCTGAGGATCAGCCTATTTGAGCCAGGTCTGAACGACGAAGCCCTGAGGACAAATCTAGATCTGCTGGATGAATACAGAAATGAAGCTAGGTTCAGAATGGAAGCCTACAAAGCCAGAGTCAGCAAATACTATAACCGGAAAGTGAGGGCTAGGCCTCTGGAGGTAGGGGATCTAGTACTCATAAATGCAGCAGCTGTGCAGAAAGACAAAATACACGGAAAGCTATCGGCTAAGTGGGAGGGACCCTACCAGGTTAGTGAAGAGCTACACCCCGGAACCTACAGACTGAAAAGAATGGATGGAAGTGAACTGAAAAGCAACTGGAACGCCCGAATATTGAAAAAATACTTCGTGTAACCCAGATTGTATCAAAACGCCCATGAATGAAAGGCCTTTGAGCCACCCTTTGAGCCACTCTCCATTTCGCATTAAACCCCCGTCCCCTTATCAATTCTTTATGAAAAACAAAATGCCAAAATCAGATAGACCCTTAGCAGACTGAGAAAAAGTACCACAGTCTGGTAAAAGAAAACAGGGTCTGAGTTAGACTGAAGGCTGAAGAGGCTCTTCAGACACAGAAGTAAACTATATAATGAAGAAAGGGAGCCGGCCAAAAGGTTAACTCTGTCCAGAGCCCCTGAGGCCCGCAGAGTGATCAGATGCCGGCTCGACTTACCGATGTCATAGACCTCTACCTCTAAACCTGCAGGGCCGAAGGCCCAAAAAGCAGCAAGGATAAGTCATAGACAACTAAGGTTAATGGGGACGCCAGAGTTCCTAAGAACCAAAACGTACCCCGACACGAAAAAGATGGCAGAAGGAGCTAAAGGGTGAACCCCAAAACTCCCGGAATCATCGTGACTTAGGGCGTCAAAATACCTCCTTTGCTCTGCTATTGTTGAATCTTTGTCATGCATAAGGCAGAGCAGAAGAGTAAAGGGCCCCTAATATCCCACCTCTGAGCAAATCTCACCGGCCACCAAGCCAAGTAAATGACAACGCCCAGATATATTGCTTGATGGCACGGCAGACTCATCATCAGAGCAGAACGCAAGTACTTAGCAGAAATAACAAAACTTGGTATGCATCAAATAGAAAGCACAAAAGTCAACAGAAGAACGCAACTCGCATTGCAGGAAAAATAATTGAATCTTACATAAGAAGATCTGGCTATAAGCCAAATCAGAGTGCTACATAGTACTACAACAACGGCGGCTACCTAATCAAAAGAAGGGAGCAAATACAGATGAAAAGGAAATGTTTGACTATTTAGTTACAAATATTACAAGATAAGTCAATTAGGATATCATCGGAGGGCAAAAACAGAGGATTGCAATCAGTTCAGCACAGGCTCCCAGCTCACCTACCTCAGCAGCTCAGACAGGAGTCACAAGAAGACTGAGGCGAAGCATGAGATAGCCGCCCGAGTTCCTATTGCTTAGGAACGGAGCTGCCATCCTTTGCAGAGCTCCCATCAGCTTGCTGCTCTGAAGACTCTCCCTCTGAAGGCAGAGAGTAGAGCAACTCCAGATCTCTAAGCTCCTGAGTCACCG
The DNA here is from genome assembly GCA_947645195.1 of Patellifolia procumbens. NCBI lineage: Eukaryota > Viridiplantae > Streptophyta > Magnoliopsida > Caryophyllales > Amaranthaceae > Patellifolia > Patellifolia procumbens. Next base: position 104,495 of record CANSGD010000295.1, read on the forward strand.
GAGGTCGCATATGCACCTGACTGGCGTAGGCATCCTCAAAGGCATCCCAGTTGAAGAGGGCTGCAAATGCCAGAGAACCCTGCGGACCGCAACTTTGCAGTCCTCCCAGTACTTGTTCCCGAACGCCTCCTCCATCTGCGCAGCCCGGGCAGCCTCCTCCGCCAGCAGCTGAGCCTCTTTCTGCTTTAGGGCTACCTCAGCCTCCTTAGCCTGCTGAGCCTCCCTCTCAGAAAGCAACTTTGAGAACTCTGCCCCTAGCTCCTCCTCCTTCTGTCTCAGAGCTGCCTCAGCCTCCTTGGCTTGCAGAGCCAATTTAGCAGAGCAGCCTTCATGTTCAGCCCGTATAGCAGAGAGCTGACCCCTGAGCTGCTCCTGCTCCTTAAACGCTGCCTGCAGCCGGGCCTCGGAGGTCTTCAGCTTAGTCTCCACCGTCGAAGCGCGAGACAACGCCTCACTAAGCTGGGAAGAGAGCCAGGAATGCTCAGCCGCGATAGCCTCTGCTTGCGCCGCCTGACCCTCCATGCGTTGGTTGACGGTCCGCAAGGTGTCGCGCTCCACAATCAGAGCATCCCTCTCCTCTTCAGTTTCGCGGCAGGTGGACACAATCAGAGAGTTCTGAGCCTTCAGCTTGGCATACTCTGCTCTCTGCTGTGCTACCTGACCCTTAAGCTGCTGCAATTCAGGGAGATCTGCCTCATGTCTACCCAACCCTACAGCATGGCAGAACTCCCAAATGAAGGCACCGACCCGCGCAGCCTGTAATCAAGGAAAAAGTAGATCAGAAAGAAAACTTAATGTCATAAACAGATGACTGTAAAAAGGACAGACAACTCACCAGAGGGACATCTTGAACAGCATAGTCCGGTGAGAAGCGACTTGCCAGAAGCTTCAACCACTCACTGGGATCAGGGAAGGCCACGGACATCTGCTCCCGCCCCTGAGCCTCGTGCTGGTCGTCCGCTGATTCCCTCTGCAGAGAACCTGAGCCAAAAGAAAGTCCAGTCAGTTCCACAGAAGGGAAAAGGCCGGAGCTAAGACCAGGTAAGGGGTACACACCTTTGGTGGCGACGTCGTCCTCAACAACAACGATCCGAGGGGAGTCAGCAGGGAGACGAGTCTTCTTCTGAGGAGGAGCTCCTTCCTCACTCTGCTGGCCTCTTCTGGGAATGAGAAGAGACCTCAGGCTCAGCCATAGTCTGCTGAGCACCCTCTGCAGGGGGTTTAAGCTGGCCCGCAGTGGGAGCAGAGGTCTGAAGAGCCGCAGCAGACTGCACCTTCCTACCCCTCAATTGCTGCTGAAGAAAACAAAAGGTAAAAAATGTCGTCAGCAAAGTAAGGCACAGAACGAATTGACTCTACAAGAGGGAAGAGAAGAAAAGGAAATACTAACCACACGCGCCAGATCCTCAGGAGGAGTAGGCCTCTGGACAGGAGGAGTAGACTTCTGAATAGGGGGAGACACGACAGTCTCCACCACTGGGCGGAAGCCGAGCTCTGCTGCTCCACCCTCTCATGCTGGAGAGGCTCCACCACCTCCTGGTTAGTCTGAACAGGCGTAGGGACGGCCTGCCCAGCGGAACCTATCACATTAAAATAAAAACAGGGAAATCAAGAAGGTGCAGGTAAAAAGAAACCTATAAGAAAGAGCAGTCTGGGTCTGAAGAAGACACCTACCTGACTGGCCCTCACTCTAATCCTCCGCAGACTGAGTCGTGACAGTCTTAGCAGCCTCCGCTCCCGTCCTGTCAAACTCGGTCATGGCTTGGTGAGACTCCTGACCAACCTCATCAGGCTGAGCAGAACCACCCACTGGAGTAGGTTCTTTCTCCGTCCTGTCAAACTCTGTCGCCGCTTGGTCAGGCCCTCCCATGGGCACATCCTCCACCACAGGTGGTTCTGAAAGTAAATAGAGAAAATGAGAAGCGATTAGCAGAGTGCACACAAGCAGAAAGAGTACCTTGTGGTTCATCATAAGTAGTACCTGGTTGCGTAGGAGGAAGTTGTTGCAGGGGCTCAACAATCAGAACAGTCCCTTGCAGAGTGTTGGCCCCCTCTGCAGATCCATCATCATCATCGTCTTCCGGCAGATGCGCAGCACGCCGGGAACGATGGATCTGCAGAGGAACAGCCGCCGCCTCCTCCTCGTCATCAGATTGAATCTCTGTGACAGTGGCAGAGGGGCCCCCTTGCGGCCGGGACGTCCCAGTAAACCTATCCACAAGTTCCGGGCGCTTGGTCCAGAGGGAAGGATGGTCCAAGGAGGTAGTGTTAATCTCCCTGATGAAATCAGGGACGGTATAGGTCCCTGGGTCAGGTACCGGACGATACCTGCGACACATTGAAGACTGACTCAGACCCAGCTCCCAAGGAATGGCAGACCCCAGAGTCTCTGCAATATCAGAATATTCGTTAGCTACAGCAAGTCAGAATGCAGAAGGAAAATAATGGAAAGAGGCAGAACATGCCCGCCAGCTCAAGACCCACCCTTAATCACTTGGCGAACAAACTGTCTGCACGGAGCTGCAGCACAGTACAAACAATGAATGCCATGGGGCACAGCAGAATGGAAAATGAGAAGCAAAGTTAAGGGCTGGCAGAGCGCTTACCAGTAGTATAGTCAGGGGACAGATGGCCTATCCTCAGGAAGGCATTCTGACACATCACATAGTGATGCGGTAACCAGTACTTGGGAAGAAACTGCTTCCCGGCAGTAACCTTGCATCTGGACTTGAAGTAGTAGTAAGCTACCCTCTCGTCCCAGTTCAGCACATTTGGGTCCAACTGCTTCTGGAAGTTAGGCTCCACAGGGCGCAGAGGGGCCTTAAATTGATAAGGGTGCCCCTCCTCCGTCGGTACCCTAACAAAGACAAAACTATCCCGCCAATCTTTCAGACTGAGATCAACGGGATAGACCGTCAGATGATTGGCCCGCACCGAGCCAGTGAAAAAGCTGTACTCCCCCTGCCTCTTAAAGTAAAACAGGCATTGAAAGAGTTTCATGGTGAGGGGGAAGCCCAGAGCTTCACAAACCCAAATAAACCCCAGAATCTTCTTCAGAGACTGGGGATTGACTTGGCAGAGAGCCATGTGATACCGGCAGAGAACCCACTCCAAAAACCAGTGGATGGGGAATCTAAGCCCGAACTCCAGCTGCTTCATATAAACAGCAGTGTACCCCTCTGGTACATCTGCCAGGCTCTGACCCTCTCGGGGAAGCACTACCCAAGACCCGCGAAGCGGCTTGATCTCCGCAGCAATCTCAAGGTAGTATGCAGCATGCGCCCGTTTGAACGCTTCTGCAGATTTCTTCGCCAAATAAGGCTTACCCTTGCTGTCGTAAAGGGAAAGACTCCGCATCTCATGGTCGATGTACTTCCATTTGACTGTGGGCAGAGTGGGCTTAAACTTGTAGTTGGGAGGGAATCTGTTGGTTTCAGGACCCAACAACTCCTTACGAAGACCGTTCCAGGGGTCAAAGATCTCCCATTCCTCCGGAACCACCTCGTCCTTACACCGAGGCAGATCCAACTTTAAAAACGGGGACTGAGTGTCCATCGGGTAAGGCTCATCCAGCTCGGACGAAGAGGTAGATACCACACCCTTCCCACGGGAAGCAGCATATTGAGAAGTAGACATTCTACACAACACAAGAAACAGACGACAGCACATCAGACTTGCAGTCACAACACAAGACAGTCTGGCACCTCAGACCTACAGACTGAGCTACCAGACTGGGGGGCAAGGATATGTATGGTATGTGAAGATCAGAAATAGCCAAGAATTATATGGTATGTGAAGATCAGAAATAGCCAAGAAATAGGATATTTTCTTGCTTTTCTTACAAAAAGATACATGCAAAAATAGTCTGGCACCTCAGACCTACAGACTGAGCTACCAGACTGGGGGGCAAGGATATGTATGGTATGTGAAGATCAGAAATAGCCAAGAAATAGGATATTTTCTTGCAAATAACGCAGACAAAACAATGAAGGCACATCGCAGGCTTACAACCCAGCAAGTAAAGAGGATAACAGGGTAAACAAAGCAAACCCTAAAAATCTTAAATGTCAACAGTAGAGCAGAACTCAGCTGAAGAAGCAGAGCAGAGCCTACCAACCAGAGCAGAGTCCTGCTGAAGAAGCAGAGCAGAGCCTATCATTCAGAGCGGCAGAACGGAAACGAAACAACACCAAACAGATCTATGAAACAAAGAAATAAACAATCGCATCTGAAGACCAAAGGAAAGAAACCCTAACCTCAAAAACACAGGCAAATAAGTGCGTACAGAAGGAAAAAGGGGGAGAAATCCATAAACACAGAGAAGGTCACATCAAAACCATCCAAGAAGGAAAAAACCAAAAGTAGATCTGGGAAAAAGAGTTTACCTAGATGGAGAACGGAAGACGCCAAGGAAGAGAAGACGAAAGCCACAAACGCAACAGTATCAAATATCAAATTAAACTCCAAACGCAGACAAATCCCAGGATAATCGAGAGAAATCACTCGAAAATGGCTAGGGCGAAAAGAAATTCTTGAAGAACAACAGGAAAGTTTGAAAGCAAAGAGTTCGAAGGAGAGGAAACTGAAAAGTTTCACAAAAGGTCGATTCAGCCTTTAAATAGGCATAATTCGTCCACTCAACACCAACTTATCATCATTACATTCCTTGGGAATCCAAAGAGTCACATCAATTCAATTCAATTCAATTCAAAATGAATTAATGACCCTTGCTCAACACCCCAACCAAATGGGCGGGAAAAATGGAAGCATTCTGGAGTTTGTGAAGAGCAACTCACAGACAGCCACGTATCATTCTGCGAAGAGCAGAACGCCAGACCAAAAACAAACGCACCCAGCATATTGCAATCTGCAAATACTGGGTCCGGGGGGCAAATTGTATGGGGTCTACCAAGCAGACCTCCAGCTGGCAGCAGCCTGCCACTCCACGTCAGAGCGCCTGGAGCAGAGCAGACCTCCTCAGGCAGACCGCTCCGGACATAGCCTCTAGGCTGGAGTTTAATGAAGGCCTCGTTCCACCTTGGCCCACTTCCAAAGAGGCCCACTCATTTTACTAGGTCAGTTACAAGTCCATGTCTCATATAAATACCCATGCCCATGCATGGGTAAGGTACGTTCAATCAAACACTTACAAAATACTTGCACTTGATACTCGTTTTCTCTCTACAAGAGATCTTGTGCTCAATTTGGACTGACTTAGGCATCGGAGAGGCGATCCTCGGAACCACCCCCGAGGTTTCTCCTTGTTTTGCAGGTAACCACCACCACGAAGGACGTTTGGGAGCCACGATTCCACCGAGTACCCACCACATTCACTGTTGCTGTCTTGGACAGAAACAAGCGTTATAATAATATGCCAACCTTTTTTTAATCTTTAGTTCTTGATAATATTCCTAGATTTTTATTCTAAAATTAATCCAGCAATTTGTCTACGTAGAACTTCAGACATTCGTCATTAGTTATTTTAATAGTGTATCTAGTCCTAACCAACTCTGCCTTTCATCAAACACAACTCATATTAATTTGTCCACTCGCTATCTCACATTATAGTTACTACCTACTACATGCTTATGCATAGGATAATCGAGTTTCAGTTTAATAGTATTGATTAAGTCTAACATGACAAAACTTTCCTGCTTTTCAATAATTATTAACATATCTAATACGGAGTATCTTGCAACATTGTGCTATAGGTTTCAAAAATACTAATGATGAACAAGGAGAAGAATTTAGAACGACTATCTGTGAGTTGGACTTTGTGTCCTCCCTCCGTTCAATAATGTATTCTAGCTTGGTTCTTGTAGCTCTCAAGACCAAATGCAAAGAGGAGAGCAAGTGCAGAAAAAAAAATTGTTTTACTTACTTAAATAGTAGAAAGAATATGATTGTGAGCCTCCTAAACCCGGAAGGGTAACTACACTGCTTGAGCGGACATCCTTTGGCTAGAAAGCTAGTCTATGGGGACGCGGTTTTCTTCTCATATCCGACTTAGGAGTTTATTTGCCCCTAGATAGTCGTTTTATGTTACTGTATAGTAAGTAAAAAACAGAGAGATTCAGATCTAAAGAGGCCAGAAAAATTCTAGAGAGAGAGTACAGTTCCTAGAATAATGTGAATGTCTTGCTTATCTTATCTCATACATTGTAAAATTCTATTGCATAGTGAATGATTGTTTGCTTGAAACTCTTTCTTGCTATCTTGCCTATTATTCATTGTTTATTGCTTATTATTACATGTCATGTGTTAACTGCATATTATATTCTTAATTACACAATTTGTGCACGCTAAAATGGTTGTTAGATCACTAGACTTGAGGCTAGGGCCCAAAGCTAAAGGTGTGAATCCAATTTAAATGTTATTTTACCCTTATTCATGTTACAAAAATTTTCACAAGGATCAAACAATTTGTGGTTTGATTTGTTTTGTTTCGTTCTGTTTGAGTTGAGATTGATTGGTTTGAGCATGCTTGTTATCACTTTTTGCTTATAGGTTTACCTTTGACTTCAATAAAAAAAAATCAAAAAAAGTTATCTTTTATTTGCCCGTTAACAATATAAATGACTCTAAGGTTATAAAACCCAAAAACTTGAAACTAACAATGATATCGATCAGGCCCTAAATTTAGAGCTTAATGTTTCGGATTTAGTTTGACAAATTTCCAAACCATTTTTTCGCAATTAGTTTGGGCTATGGGGGTGTTTGACAATTGACTGGTGGCTGTTGGTTGGTGGCTTTTTGTTGTGGCTGGATTGATCAGCTATTTTTAGTGGCTTGTTTGACTGGCTGTGTAATTATTGGCTGTATATAAAGTGTTTGGTAAAAACGACTGTTAGTGTTGGATGTTAAGTACCAAATAAAAGCCAGCAACAAAAGCTGGTAAAAGCAGCTTTTGGCTTTTGGCTTAAAAGCCGGCTTTTCAATTACTCTAAAAGCCGTTTACCAAACACTTTTTTGGGCTATTTGACCAGATTTAAAAGCCAAAAGCTAAAAGCCAATAAAAAAGCCACTTAAAAGCCATTTACCAAACCCCCTCTATGTCTCAAACCACTATAAAACGAATTGTGACTATTCTTATCCTAAAACAAGTAGAAGTTCTCGAACTTTTGTCATGATGAACCAAACTTGTTTTAACATATTTCTGTATATTAGATCCTAATTTTTTTTAGTGGAAATTTTTTACCAAAAAAAATCAAACAACCATTTGGCCATGTTAGTTAAACTTCAGCCGACAGTCATTGCAGACAATGAGCAAAAAGAAAACTATGCACATGATCACATGCCCTTCAAACTCAGTCCTGACTTCATAATTCATAGCTTCATAAATAACTTCACCTAAAAATAAAGTCATCATAATATAAATGCTACTCCGTATGATAAAACAATTTCATCCACCAATTTGTCGACTTCTACTGACAAAGATGTGAAAAATCAGTTATGGAAGTTAAGAAGATGCAACCTTTTTTCAAACATGCTATTCCCCTTATTCTCGGCTCCCCTAACATGGAGAAATGGCACATTTGCTTTACTCCTTTATAAGCCTTTACAACTTGGTTCACAATTATTTGGAACCTCAATCATAATACAGTATAATAATTATTATTATTATCCGTCTATGAGTACCGAATCCATCTAGTCCTTTTCTTTTTCAAAGTCAAAGTTCATACACTTTAATCATGTTTTTTCACTAACATAACGAAAATAATGTAATATCATGTTAGATTTGTCTTGATATCTACTTTCAAAATGTCAACTTTTTTTCATTGACATGTAATCGAAGGTATTATTGGTTATAGTATTGTGTTAAAGACAGTTCAAAAAGTAAACAAGTTCATTATTGTGTGACAGAGAAAACAATAATGATAATCTTTTTTTCAACAGAAAAAACTTCAAAATCCCACTATATAAACCAAAATGCGATATTCTCCTGCATCCATCAAAGTTACCCACATCAAACAAAGAGAGAAAACGCACATTCTCCTCCCCACTCTCCCAAATGACGATTAAATCAATAATTCCTTTCTTGTTCTTGGGAACATTTGTTCTATTTTCATTCCCTAAAACATGTTCAGCTTCAGATAACAGAAGACTTCTTACAACTCCTAGGAACATAGTTAACCAATACTTGGTACCTCACAATAGAATTAGAGCAAAACTAGGCTTGCCCCCTCTCCAATGGAGTGAGCAGCTAGCAAGCTACGCCCGGTGGTGGGCACACAAACGGCAGGGTGACTGCGCGATGATACATTCCGGTTCTAATTACGGTGAGAACCTCTTCTGGGGAAGCACCGGAAGGCAGTGGGGTCCGAAAGACGCTGTGGCGTTTTGGGTTAACGAGAGGAGTTTCTACAATTACTACACAAACTCCTGTGAACAGGGAAGAGAATGCTTGCATTACACACAGATCATTTGGAGGCATAGTCAGAAAGTAGGATGTGCAAAAGTTACTTGCACAAATGGGTATACCTTCATTGGTTGTAATTATGATCCTCACGGAAATATACTGGGACAAAAACCTTTCTGAGATCTTAACTGTATTGTCTAGCCTGTAACAGAAGTTACTGAGCTTCTGACTCTGTACTGGTGTAAGACCCTAAGAAAGAGGGTAATGTAGTAAGTTTAGCATATATGTAAAGTGTTGGCTCAACTTTGGCCTGTTAAAAATACTTCAAGTTGCTCCCTGAGATTTGGCAAAAGTTCCAAAACTTGGGCATAAGAATATAAGATGGTAACTATACACTTCTTCCCTTCTCTGTTCTCTTGGCTTGTGAGTTTTCACTCTTTATCGCTCCTTTTATCTCTCCTTATTTCTCTCAAAGTCCTAATCAAACGAGTTTTGAATTCTCCCCTCATGTTGCAGTGCATTTTGGAACAGAGAAAGTTTACAAAGTATTTTATTTCAGTTGGTGGTAGACAGTAGCAACCTGATAGTTTATTGATAGGATGCTCATTAAACTACTATAACAAGTATAGAACTAGGATGCTCATTAAACTACTATAACAAGTAGTCAAGTAAAGAACTAAGCATTGCCCCTAGAGCATGGTAAAATGGTAACTTACAAGGTCCAAGCATCAATCGAGATTAAAGTAATTGGTGAAGCCAACCTGTGAAACTAAGAAAATACGCAAAACATCACCTACAAGCGATGAAGCATGAAAAAGCTAATTGCCTATTCTAAGCCTATTTCATTTTCGCCTCAGTAAATAAAACATGGCGATTAACTCGAGGGTCAAACTTACGGAACTCAAGCTTCTCTGTAAGCTTTTTAGGATTCTTCTTAGTGACATAGAAAAATCCAGTACCAGCAGAAGAGACCAGTCTGATAAATACTGCACCAGCCTTTTTAGCCCTTCCCATCCTTCAATTTAAAGAAAAAAGTGTAAGAATGCGCACCTGCAAAGAAAGATCTTTGAGCATCAACTTCTATTTTAATCTGTACAACGGTCAGTTGGTAGCAGGAATATGATTCTGACAGCAAAGGAGCAAAGGCTATATTACAGTTCTTGTCTGAAGCACAAAAGCAGAGGGTGATGGTTATTGACATTGACTCTGCGTTCTTGCACATGAGCCAAAGAAACCGATAAATGTACCAGCAGGAAATCCATAGCATAGTAGAAGTGATCTACATCCGACAAAGTCGTTAACTTGTGTTAAATTTAATGGTCAATAGGGTAAGAGTCAGTCCATAGATTAGCCAACGAGATCAGCATAGGTGTGTAGTCCTTTTGTGTGTTTGCCCTCTGACACATTAAAAAAAATGGAACAAACGCAAGCTTGGCAAAGGATGAACATAGAGACAGAGCTTGAAAAAAGCAATCAAGTTCGTAATACTCGCTTTGTCAGAAATTAGTGGTCATATACTCATATGTACTTTTTTAAGATGTCCGGAAAAGGTCATGGTGATGATTTATGATTGAGTTTCCTTATATGCTCTTACTTAAGTACAAGCGATCGGTGGGGTTTGAAATAACACCAATATTAAGAAGGATATTAGTCAAGAAACATATCATATTCTTAATTAAGAAAGTTTGAGAGAAAGCGACAACTAATGATGGAGGGAGTAACTAAAATCAAACTTAGTCCCATAAACACCAAAACACACATATAGGTTAGGCCTTTGAAGACAATCGATCAAGAAGGGTAATTTGTGTCCAATGAATCAAACTCATAACATCTTAATAAGTGAGAGATAGAGAAACACACGTCAATAGGCAGGGTGTTTGGCCAAATATACTTTATAGAGTTTAACAAGACCAGAAGGTACTTCAATGCTACTACACTACATGGTAGCATGAATCCATCAAACCAATCCCTTCTAATCAACGATTGAAGACGTTACAAAACAAATATTCAGCAAATATAAGAGGAAAAAAATCCCAACATTACCAACCCTCCCTAACAACTTGTATAAAAAAACAAAAATAGATGCTAAACAACGGATATAACTTTACACCAAGGCAAAGGGATTAGAGATAAGAAGACGGCTTCGATACAATCACCGGCTCATGAAAAAACTACTGATTTGACAAAGAGTTTATCATTTTCTGTTTCCAGTTTCCTTTTTTATGAAAACCCAAAACTCAAATATGGAAACTAAAATAAAGAGGTTTCTAGTTTTTTGTTGTTAGTTTTCAAAATAAACATTAGTTCTATCTGTATGACTAATTTCAAATTCTTTTACAGCTTATACCATGTGATTTTAAAATTATAAAAACCAAAAACTGAAAATTGGCAATGATACCGAACGGGCTTAAGTTAACAGCACAATTTGTCACAAACGTTTGGAACAATTTTATTGCTCTAGGAACAAACTCAACAACATATAGAACCGTTTTTTTTTTTTGGTTTTTTGAGCGAAAGACTTGTTGTATTACTCAAGGGACAAAGTATCCATAAGTGGCGGTGGTCCTCCGGTGTCAAAAGGAACGAGCCTAGTCGGTGACAAGGACACCGGAACGAGCCTAGTCGGTGACGAGCAACAACATTCCCATCCCTCTTAACGTGAAAAAAGTATGAGCCTATGAATATGAAGTGACAATGAGAGTGGCTTAGATCAAAAACTAGAATATCAAAATTTCATTAACAATCCTGACTATTGTTGAAGTATATAACTAGGTTGGTTAGGAGTTGTTAGTTGTTTCCTTAAATCTAGGATTAGTTTGTTACTTAGAATCTTGTATTAGTTTGTTAGTGGTATAGCTATAGTATAAATAGCCTAATAGCTTGTAATTCATTACTCACAATATAATACAATGTAGTCATAAATTTGCTTTGCTCTCTCTCCACTTTTCTCCTCTTTGTTTACATCTCTACTTCCTCTCTCAAGCTCTCTTAAGCTCCATCAATGGAGTCAAATACTCAATTCTAACATAATTCACATTTACAGCAGCATCCCACACCCAGAAATTATTTTAAAAAAATGAAGAATCAACAAAACAAGCGCCAGTCCTACCAAGAACAAATGTGAGAAGATATACGGTAAAAAAAAAAAAGGTACAATATTAGAATTGTAGGAACCGATACAAGGGGGTATTTCACAATTGAGAATGTCAAGTGTATTGTTAGTGACAAAACTAATTTCTAACCAATTTAAAAAGCTAATTTTATCTAGAATTGCATGGGCAAATTAAACACATGAATGAAATTAAATTCGAAAAAGAACGAAGAATAAAGAGATGAGCACAGAGAATTACCAATGTCAGAGGGAGTATGGGAAGTTGTCTTAGTTCTCACACACTGTTTTTTGCGTTTGAGACTTTAACTTTTGAAGGAAGGCATGCAGCCGCACGGGAACACTGAGCAAGGGTTTTGCCGTTTTGGTAAGGGAACCAGTTCGTCGCGTTCTTTTGGTTTGCCATGAACTTAAATTAATTTTAGTTATTTTCAGTTTATTTCAGTTCAGTTCACTCTTATTGAGTCAGAGATTACAGTTGGATACACTTGAGTTCAGTTCTTTGTAAGTAAAAGAACGGGATGCATCCGTGCGGGGGTGATCATGGTATGGGACATATTGTGTTTTTTTACAAGGTACAGGGTTATTTTCGGGACAAGAAAATGAGTAAGGCCTACTTCGATGTCATGATTTTGAGCCCGAAGGTTTACCGACTTTTTTCAGATAGGGATCGCAATTAGTCTGACTTTGACTTGGTTTGAAAAAGCCCAACCCATATCCGACAATATGGGAATTGATAGGACTTCGACTTTAGGTAAGATTCAATTTGAGTTTGACTAAAATTTGATTATTACTTGTCACCTCATTGATTAATTGATCAAAAGTATATTATGATAGGATATATAAATTTAATTATTAGTAAAAATTGAGTGAAACATTATAGTTTTGTTCTAAAATTATGTTTTAGCTATGCTAAGTGGTAATTTAATTTGAAACTGGCTGAAAAATTCAAAGGAAAATATGAGTCCTAATTAAACCTGAATCCGGATAGTAGTGAAAAAGTTTGAGTATGTTTCAGGTGGAGGGAATTTTGTAATTTATAAGTCAAATTCAAGTCCAATCCAGTGTCATTCCTACTTTGGGGGAAAGACTGCATATTGGAGACAAGCTCTAGCATCTAGGTTACAATTGTTCTTTATCTTTTTATCCTTTCTTTTGATTACGTTTGTTATTCCAACTTATCAAACGCAATACTAATATATACTTAAAATACCTTTCAAACTCTTAATAGGCCCTAAGTAGGGGTCAATACTCGTTATAAGTGTACAATTGGGTATCTAATTAAAATATTCAAAATCGAAATTGGAATCGTTCGAAACCAGTTTTTACTGCTCCACCCTCCTTCTTCATTAATGGCAAATAGATCTTTTTACCCCTATTTTTATTCTCATCCATAAGGCATAAGAATACACCCATAAAGCCATAAGACATGAGAGATGAAGAGAGATGACAAAGATGAGGGGGTTGGGGTGGCCGCCGGTATTTAAACACCTTTCCTTTTTTTTCTACTAAACATGTGTTTTAATTGGAGGATTTGACTCTTTTCTCCTCATAACCCTTACTTGATTCATTTTCCTTTCCCCTCTACTAACCAAACGTCCCCTTAATCCCACTTGCATTCCCCTACAAAACTCCCAATCCCACTAAATAAACAAGGGATGTAAAAAAAGGGGATATATAATCCCTTTCCCATCCTCTATTGTCACTAAGAGCATTTACAATGGTTGTATACAAGGACTAGCTTGCAAATATAAAAAGAGAAGGTATTGTGTCAGACACGTCCGACCATAACATTTGGTCGGACGACTTTCAGTTGGTTTCATTTTTGTTTCAGTTGGTTTCATTTTTGTTTCAGTTGGTGTCAATTTTTGTTCAGTTGGTGTCAATTTTTGTTCGGTTACTTCCAACTGAAACACTAATGCTTCCAACTGAAACATAAATGCCTCTAACTGAAATACAACTGAAACAAAATATACTCCAACTGAAACAAAACAAACTCCAACTGATACAAAACAAAAACCAACTGAAACAACACAAAAACCAACTGATACAAAATAAAACAAACCTGCTTCTTCGTCTGACCCAATAAACTACACCAAGAGAAAACTCCATTAGAGCATAGCTTGAGGTTGCTTAAAATGATTTTGGTGATTACTTGAGCAGCAAACGAATTAGGAAAGTTGTGCCGAGGAAGAACAATAGTGATTGGTAGCGGTGGTTGCTGTTGACATCAGTCGCCGGTAAGTGTTGGTGGTGTCGACCTTGCACGATGTACGTTGGTGGTGATGATTCCACCATTGACGATGAGAGGAGAGAGAGTGAAGAGGTGAAGAGAACGGCGCGACGGCGTTCTCACGGCTTCGTCCGACGGAATATATTGGGTCAGACGGTCTGACCCAATAGTTTCACATATAAAAATACTTCAAGCCAAGCTACTAGTTCAATTGAGATCAAAGAGGAAAGAGCAATAAATACTTATGATTTAAAGAAAAAAATTTGATATTGGTAAGAAACATTTAGCTATATATATTGTTGCTTACTAATAGAGGAAATGGTAATTTAAAAATTATATAGCTAGAAATTGTGAGGTGATATTGCTATCAACAAAAAGAGTATCAACAAAGAGAGTAGCTCGGCCATTATAAATGCTCTAAACAAACACCACTAATATTAAATTTAAATAAATGAAAATAATTGAATTAATCATATTGGAAAATAAGTGGGAAGAACAAGCCTACATAGCTAAATTATCTAAATATTTGGCATTGGATAAGAGAAATAAAAACTACTCTTACTCCATTTTCTTCAATCTTTCTCAATCCTCCAAGAACCACCAACCTCCTTGTCGGGTCAGTGAAGCAGCTTGAAGCCCGACCCACTACCCGCATACTATCCTCACTCCATGGTTGCAACTCATGCTATGGCTTTTTCTCCTTCTCACCTCTTCTCATACCCTTTTCCATCTCTCAAAGATAAACTTTTACTACATTACACCACATTATTACAAACACCCATTAATTTAACTTCACTTAAAACCACACCCACATTAAATTCATCACTTTCAACAGCAGAAATTACAGAAAATGTGGAATTTCAGGAATCTGAAGAACCAAGAAAATTCAGATGGTTGGAGATAAACCCAAGTAGTATTACAGAATCACAAAAACTTGCCATTTCTCGATTGCCTAAGATGATGGAGAAAAGATGTAAGGCATTAATGAGGCAGATTATTTGTTATTCATCTGAAAAGGGTAGTTTGTCTGATTTGTTGGTTGCTTGGGTGAAGATTATGAAGCCTAGAAGAGCTGATTGGCTTGCTGTTCTTAAGGAATTAAGTAATGTTAATCATCCCTTGTTTCTTCAGGTATCAATTTTTATCTTATGGTTTTGGAATTAGTATAAATTTGGTTAATTTGTTTTTGTGGTATTTTGTATGAATTATTGTGGCACAAATTATCTAAAAAGGCTGCAAAATTAGGCAGCCCAGGCTCAAATTAATTTACAAGGCTCAAAGAATATTAACCTAATTGTCATCTACTATTCTCCTCCAACACGTCATCTTCTCCTGTTCAGTTAAACGGGTGCCAAAAGAAATTAAATTATTGCCAAAAGAAATTAAACCTGTGTCAAAAGAAATAAAATGGCCGCAAAATAAATTAAGCTGATGCCAAAAGAAAGTAAACTGACGCAACAATAATAGAAGCGTTGGTTTGGGAAGGAGAGGGTGGGTGGCCTGTCGGGCATGCCTAATTTTATTGGGTTTGGACCTGTCTAATTTTAACATTATAATTAGGCGGTCTAAGCTGTTGTTTTGGTGGGTTGGTTCGTTTCAAGCATATGAATCTTTTGCTTTGTGTAGGTTAGAACTTAGAAACTAAGTGTTGCATGAAAACGAGAAACGGGCGTTTATAATGATAATGTGTCCATGAATATGTTTCCGTGTCTGTTCGAAACGTGGATACATGACCAACTTCCACGGAGTGTCCGTGCAACATAGTTTATAAGTCATCTGAGGGGTTACTTTGCAATTGCAAATGCTTGATATACCACTTTGTTTTGGCCTGTCAATGTATTTTAGCAAATTAATTGGCTGCAATTGTAAACCAGTTTTTCTTCCGATGTGGACATGGATAAATTACCATTTAGAAGCTTGTCTTTTGATACGGACATGGATAAAGTGGGAACTGGTATTGACTGTTAATGTTGTGATCACTCACCAATATTTTTCATGCTGAATCTGAGTATACATGTGAACCATCTTAGTGTAACCCAGAGAATGAGGCAAAGAGGGAAGGGGTGGATTAAATCCGTACACCAATTGTTCATTCACAATATGAACCTTGTATATCGCGTAAGAGGGGTGTGAGATACTTGACAGTCCCTCATAACGAATGAATTAAAACCAGTTCTGTTGTAAGATCTCAGATTCTCACTTAGTATAACACGTAATTGTAACCTTTTTTTTTCTTTATCTAATTTGTTGTTAAATTATTGGCCTGGAGGCGATGATGGATATCCTAGTGTTTATGGCAAGTTGCATTTGTTCTTCGATTTATTTACCTCTCGGTGAGCAGGAAACTCAGTGCAAAGATGCTTTTAACAGTCAGAAGTATGAGCTAACTCTTCCTGATATTTGGAGTAGAAGGAAATTAATCTCTTGTCCTTGATGCCTCAAACAGTTCAGGATCCCCACCCTACCCGTTAATAGATAAAGAGTTACCACCTACCAGAAGCTAATTCGTTTATTCAGAGGATATTCTTTTTCTTTTAAGCAGCAGTTAGGGTGGACATGCTTTAAGGACTAAAATCTGAGTTTTGCTCCTAGATTTTTGAACTTGCGCTTGTGGATGAAACCTTTGAAGCCAACGTACGTGACTATACCAAGATGATTCATCTGCATGCCAAGCACGACCGGCTTCACGATGCAGAAAATATGCTCCTTGCTATGAGTAAAAGAGGTCTGACTTGTGACCAGGTTACATTAACCACAATGGTTCACATGTACAGCAAAGCGGGCTACTTTGAGCTAGCCAAGGAAACATTCGAGGAAATGAAGCTTCTTGGTCAGCCGTTAGATAAAAGATCATATGGCTCAATGATCATGGCTTACATCAGAGCTGGAATGCCAGATAAAGGAGAAGATGTAATTAAAGAAATGGAACAACAAGAGGTTTATGCAGGTACAGAAGTTTACAAGGCATTGCTGAGGACCTACTCCATGAAAGGTGATGCTGAAGGTGCACAGAGGATTTTTGATGCAATCCAAGTTGCTGGCATTTACCCTGACATTAAGCTATGTGGTCTCCTCATAAATGCTTATGTTGAAGCCCGTCAAAGTCAAAAAGCCCGTGTTGTATTTGAAAATATGAGAAAGGCTGGTATAGAACCTAATGATAAATGTGTGGCTCTATTGTTGTCGGCTTATGAAAAGGAGAACAAGGTTAACACAGCGATGGAGTTCCTGATACATTTAGAAAAAGAAGGCATCATACTTGGAAAAGAAGCTTCTCAAGTGTTGGTTGATTGGTTCCGAAAGCTAGGAGTAGTAGAGGAGGTAGCAGATGTCCTAAGAGAGTATGCTGCCAATGAAGCTGCTTTCTAAAAGCCAACTATGTAATGCAGCTACGCAAGTGTGCAGTTCAGAAGTACCAACAGCTAACCGAGTCCTGATAAGCTATCAAATCTTCAAACCAGAATGCTGAATGGTAATTTTTACTTGAGGATGCACTTTGGCCTTTTCTACATGACCTGGTCTTTGGTTGTCAGGTTCATTGGCTAATTTACATGTTCATTTCATGCAGTTGTTTCTTATAGGTAACATCAAATGCTGAGCTCTGAACCTCTGAAGAGCGTAACGTAATTACGACTTGGATTACGTAGCCCTACTTCCTGCTGAAGCTATTAAAAGTGGAAAAGGAGGATCCGCAACTCTCATGGTTTGTTTCCATGTAATGGGATGGATGCCTGTTGAGCATCCTCTGTATGAATCGTTGTACACATTTAGACAGAAAAAGTAAAAGCCTATAATCAAATTTGGAAGCTTTTAGTTCAATTAGAGCACTTCAATTATTTGTTTAAGTAGCATTCTTATTTACGGCTCATTTTACTTGATCAAATTTCCTGATAGCCTAAGGGTATCTCATATAGTATGTTAATGACCAAGAGCATGAGGAGCCCCATATTCCTTTTTGAAAAATTCATGTAAGAGGCCAATAAAAAGGAATTTTAAGAGGCTTTTAAATAATAAACCTTTAACAGGTACTTACATTGATTAGCGGCTCATGCATACCATAGGACAAATTATGAGCATAATGTTCATCATGCGACACAGAACATTATTTACAGAAGATAACCATTGCGATTTTTTTTTGATAATTGGATAACCATTGCGATTAACAATCCCAAAGTAAAAGACGAGAAACAAAAAACGAAGATACAAGTATGATGCAAACAAGCTCGTGTTCGGCTTGTGCACACGAGTACCCCGATCGACCCTCTTCTCGTGATCTTGTCACAATAAGCAAGAGTGCCTTTTCAGATAACGAGTGCCCGTGTTTCAATGTGTCTCAAGAGTCCCATTTCCGCAATAAAGCTAGCGCATTTACCGACAAAAGGCAAAAGCATGCCGCACAATCCAAGGTCAAAACACTTAGACAGTAACACACATCAAACATATGAGCTCTTTCTATCGACTCGAGTCCGGCGGGCAGGGAGCCTCTAATAGAGACCCACAAAATCTTAATTCAATTGATCAATTTCTATCAAGAGCCACGTGGGTAGCTCCAATCTCATAAAATTAACGATGAACGTTCTTATTTATATCATATTTTTCTTTATTTCCCCCCCCCCAACCCCTAAAAATTGATTATTCTGGTTCTTAATCCAATACACTAACAATCTAACATAAACTATGCTCCTATAGCTATATTCCTGCAATTGATGACCCCACTTTCCCCGCCAATTTCCTCATCAACATTATCTCATTTCCTGGATTCTCTCCCCTAATCCTATTATCATGTCCATCTCTCTCCAGTGGCAGTCTCCATGCTCATTCAGATATGGATTATGAAGCTTATGGGTAGCTCCATTCTCATAAAATGCATCTTCATCTTCATCTTCAACCTCACAACTTCTCCTCAACCCATTTATCCATCATTCCAACCTCAATCTCAATTCATACCCAATATCCCACAATCTTCAACAATCTTTCTTTCAGAAAAACCCGCAATTCCAATCTCAAACGCCTCACTACCCGCATTGTTCACCTCACTCGCCGTAAACAACTCAATCAGGTTCTCATTTTTGTTATTTTCCCACTTTTTTTTCTGGGTTTCATTCTGTGTATTTGTCTTGTTTGGTTCACTGAATTTAAAGTTTGAGTCTTTAATTGATGTGGGGTTTTTTTTTTTTTGTGATTTTCCCTTCTTTTTTGGGTTTAGTTTTGTGTATTTTGACTTGTTTGGTTCTGTGAATTTAAAGTTTGAGCCTTGAATTGATGTGGTTTTTTTTTGTGATTCTCCCACTTCTTTTTTGGGTTTAGATTAGTGTATTTGACTTGTTTGGTTCTGTGAATTTAAAGTTTGAGTCTTGAATTGATGTGGGTTTTTTATTTTGTGATTTTCCCACTTTTTTTTTTGGTTTAGTTTTGTTTATTTGACTTGTTTGGTTCAGTGAATTTAAATTTTGAGTCTTGAATTGATGTGGGTTTTTTGTGTTGAAGGTTTTTGAAGAAATTGAGATAGCGAAAAGAAGATATGGAGGTCTTAATACAATTGTGATGAATGCTGTACTAGAGGCTTGTATTCGTTGTGGTGATATTGATTCTGCACTTAAGCTCTTTAATGAAATGTCTAACTCAAGGAGTTGCCGTGTTGATACTGTCTCTTATGCCACTTTGTTGAAGGTATTTGATCCGACTTGCTTCCTCCGTCTTTTTATCTATTGTAACATCTAGAATTTCACGCTTGCCAACGCACAAATTTTACCACCAATATCTCCAGTTATACTTTAGTAGGAAATTTAACAAATTCATATTTTGAAAGTATATATCGAGATTCGAGATGAACCTAATGTCAAATGGCTAGATTTTTCGTTACGTTTGAATCAGAAAGTATGGTTGAAGGTGAGTGTGGATACTTAATAGTGTACAAGTCCAAATGTTGCAATAGAAAACGGAGGAAGTACATTTTTGTGTAGTGTTTTAGTGATCTTCATCAAAGTAGATTATCTTTTCTTCTCTCCTATATGATCTCGTTTGCTTAGATGTTTATTTATATAGTTGGTCCATGAAGTCGATTCCGTACAAAATAATTGCCCTGTGGTCATCAGATGATCTTGTTCAATAAGTTCATTATCACTGTTGGCATTTGGATAGGCATGGTGCATGAAAGTTGAAACTAATTTGGGCAATTGTTGACATTGATTTGTGAATGATCTCTCAGCCTTGACCAGTTAGCCAAGATCTCGATGGTCAAGTCTTCTGTAAGCTATGAAGTGTATGGGATTTGCAAATGCGTGTAAGCATACATGGATATAGACAATAAAAAAAAGAAATGAAAAAGGCTAAAAAGTTATCTTATGATTTATCATATGGATGTGCCACATTTATTCCTCGCTTATGTCTTATATTACTGGCCGTTTGTGCTATATAGTTTTAAGTGACGGAGTCGTGGTTCACCAAGTTTGAGTCCTTGAAAAGCCTTGTAATGAAGAGTGTTACAAGGATGTGATGTGAAAATTAGCCTGAAGACCTAATTGCAGATCTGGTGATCCAAAATTTGGCTACACAATTCCTCAACTATCAAGTGTGATTCCTTGATATTCGAATGACTTTTGTTGTATTGTAGGGGTTGGGTATTGCTCGAAGAATTGATGAAGCATTTCAACTCCTTGAAGCTGTGGAGCGAGGTGATGCTGTTGGAAACCCGGAATTATCAGCACCCCTTCTCCATGGTTTGCTTAATGCTCTTATTGCTGCAGGTAGTATTTTATAATCTAAAAAAGAATCACAGTTTTTTCATAGTTTTTCTATTAGAACTCTAGTGTTTTTCTGAAGTTAGTCTAGCGATGACTAATTGCATTTTCTGAACTCTAAACATGGACATAACAACACATTTAATGCTTAAGGTAGGGAGACTGCTGTGAATTCTAATTGTTTTAGCACACTTCAAGTTGTCTCAGCATGAAGCTTGCACATCAAGTTATATTTCCAGGCCGTTCAGTCGGATGGGTATTCTGTGAACAGTGCTGCATAGCAGTCATTGTTGCTGTGTGAACAACTAGAGGTTGTAATCAGAAATGTAAATGATTGTTATCTATTTACGACAAAGTAGATATCAGAAGTATTCTGTCCAAATAAAGACGAGTTTATTGGGAAGGCTGAATACAGGCAGTGGACAAATGTAAAAAAAAAGAGGAAGCAACTAGAAGTTAGAATGACATAAAGGGATCTCTTTAGTGTTGTAATTTGGCTTTTCCATAACTGAGACAGTGTCCAAATTCCTCTTGTCCTACTACGCCACAGCTGCGAATTTCTGTTCTATTTCTGTCGGAGGATTGTTGCTCAACTTGGATATTAGTGTAGAGATCTTATTAGTACTTGCGCTGTTAATAAAAACAATTTCTTTTCTTGGGTATCTATCCCTAAGTCTCCAACTTGGTTCATCAGCTATATCAGTCAATCACGGTGGTGAAACTTCAAGTATTTGGAGTGTTAAGAAATATAGGATGAGGTAAGTTGGCTGAACATGGAGGCTTAGAGCAAAAAAGAAAAGGTCTAATGTGCGTCGAGTCATAATGATGATTATCTGACACTAGAGATGATAAAATCTTGGAACGTGAAGCGACCAGGTGATGTAAGTGATAGACTTATGTAATAGGAGTATGAGTTAAGTTCCAGCCAGATGGGTAACTGGATCTGAATATTTTTCGAAGTTACATTACGTGTTAGGATACTACTGTAGGTTGCAGCTTTTTTTAGGGGGTTTCAAAAAAGGCCCCGAGTTTGGAATTCCAATGAATCAGTATGTTTCCTTGCTTGTCTCAACTTATTATAAAACATCTTCCTGTTCATTGGTTCTGCCATATGTCTTCATTGGTTCCATATACATTCGTATTTTCTTATACTTAGCTTGAGTGAGGGTCAACTTGCATGGGCTACATTTGCTACATGTTATGTGAGAGACATGAACACCAATTATCAAGGGAAGGGTACACGAAATATTATAAAAATGTACCTTAGAACAATGACAGCCTGATTTATGTGGTGTTGTTACCCTGCGTGTCTCAACCAATAGATACATTTTCTTGTTATTATCCTTCTTTAAAGTTTTGAAACCCCTCTAATTTGTAGGGGAAAGTGAGAGAAAAGCAAATGACTGCAGCTGATGATAAATTTTCTATTAAAATCTTTGCAATTGGCCTAATTTATATCACTGAAGCAGCTCTTCCTCTTCCCAGTTGGAGAGAATAATTTTCTTGCTTTGTTCTTGAGAATGTAAAATTACTTATGATAAACATTGAAAGTTGTTGAGAAACGTGTAAATAGTGACAAGTAAAAGCTTTTGCATTTAGAGATTTTTTGGGACAAGATTTTCATACTTGCAATAGTATATTGCAGGAGACTTGCGCCGTGCCAATGGTCTTCTTGCACGATATGGATTTGTATTCCATGAAAGTGGCAGCCCTTCAAACCTGATTTACAACTTGTTAATGAAGGTGTGATGCTGAAATAGTATTCTTGATGGAGTAGGAACGTTTACTTTTTCTTTCTTCCCTTATGTCTTATCTACTGATGTATAGAACTCAATTTTTTTTCAACTTAAGATTTGGATTTGACTCAGCATGCCACTGCTACATTGCATGACAGACACAGTGGTTGTAAACATTTCCCGCATTGATTTTTGGCAAATGGTTTTTTTCCTTTTTTTACATTTTCTAAATTCTCTTTTTGGCAGATTCATCTGTTACTCTAATTTAGGTACACTTGTCACCATCTCCCACTTTTAGTTTTTAAATGTAACCCTGTCCTGGAAATAATCATCTCCTCTTATCTCAGGGCTACATAACCACAGGTTCTCCTGAAGCTACATTCACCGTACACAATGAGATGTTACGCCAAGGCTTGAAACCGGATAAGCTTACCTATAATACGCTCATCCTTGCCGCAGTGAAGACGGGAAAGTTGGATTGTGCAATGCAGTTCTTGGAAAAAATGAAGGTTTTAAGGAAGTACTGAATGTCCACTTTAGAGCCTCAAATCGTGTTGAGCTTGAGAACATGCAATTTGTTACTTACATCTCCCCTTTTTAATTTTTCAGGATGCTGTGGGGAAGTACAATTGTGACGATCTTTATCCAGATAGTGTAACCTATACTACTTTGTTGAAGGTCCATAGACTTTGTATTACCTTTAATATGAGTTCTCTTATCGTGCTTTATTGATACTGCATGTCTCCTTACGAAAATCATGCTGATTATGCCTCCAACCAGTGTTGGGAAAGTCAAAGTTACGTGAGGGGAACGCCACTATGTCTGAAATACTATGTTATATCTTGTCACCGCCACTTATATGCAAATCTCTCCAAATTAACTGGTATTAACTCCTAAATGTTCTTTTTACCATACTTCTTGTGAAAGTTTAAGCTGGAGATCCTTTTACAGGGTGCTGCACTTGCTAAAGATATCCGATTGGTTCAAAAGATAATGATGGAAATGCAAACATCTGAAAAGTTATCTATTGACCGAATTGCCTATACTGCACTTGTCGATGCTCTACTTAGCTGTGGCTCAATAAATGGTATGACCTATAGATATCCAGGATTTGATCACGAAACAGTACCACCTCCTCTGTTCATCAATTTTTGAATTGATTTAAGCTCTAAAGAATGGAGATGTTACATTGCTAATTCGTCCTTCTTGCTTTAGATATTCAAGTTAATTTGCAGCTTTATATCTGTCTGGTTTTCCTCTTCTTTTCTTACCATCACTGAGACGAAAACCTTGAATTATGTGAACTTATAATTTCAACCATTTCTTTTCCTGTTTTTGATAAAAAGTCTACGTTGGAAATGATATGAGATTTGTCAAAATTGCACTTTTTATATCTTTCGAAGTTGGGTTATATCTTTTGGTGGAGCATACTCCAGCATATTGCCCTTATATGTTACTGTGTGCAATAGTGTCGATCAAGTAAAAAGATCTGCATTGAGTTCCTATCCAATTAATAACTCATTTCAGTAATCTTTCAACCTACGCCCAAGGTATCTTTCATCAACTTTTCTTTTGTCAGATAGCCTTGGTGTAATTGTCTATCCTGCATGATTCCGGGTTGACAAATAGTGGAATAATTGAGGCACAAAAGAATGTTCCAGACATCAGATAGTATTCTCAGCATATTCTTTCTGTTCATTGTAGTCTCAAGTCTCAATTGATATCACTGATGACCTCCCATGCTAGTGCCATGACTGCCATCAGCAGGATACACTTTGGGAAGTTGGTATTCTTTGATTATGAGATATCATAAAGAGTGTACTTTCAAAAAAAATAAAGAGTGTACTTTTTAGGATGTAGGATCAGTTTTAATTGGGGAGGAGTGCATGAGGCTGTTGGGACTGGGGAGTCACCCTTACAACCAAAGCATAGAGGTTTAGGATGATATATCTGTGCGACCATCTAGTTTCTCTTCTTCTGTATTTTTCGTAGTTTATTTGATTGTACTTTACAACTTTTTGAAACTATACTATGAGAAAGAAGAAAAAAACACTGCCATCTTCCAAATCTTGCTCTTCTAAATCTGGGTAGAGGTTTTTTCATGTTGCCCTGAATTAGGCTAGTCCTTCAGCTGCAGGTTGAATGGTTGATAGATACAAGGAAGTGGCTATAGGCATAGCAAGACGCCATCAGGGCTTGGTTATTATGGCTAAGCTAATCATGTAAAGGCTGTCAGGGGAAACCCTACTGAAGCATACTTCCTTCTTCCTCAAATGTTGCAACACTTCTATAGAAGTTCAATAACAGTCGTCACCTTTTTTGCACTTTTTGTTTCTCTTTCTCCCCCGTCACATGGGCCACTTCTTTCATCTCCTCTTTCTCTCTCCTATCGCACAGATTCCTAAATTCTTGTACCTCCCTGCTATGTTGCAACTTCTGGAGAATGGAGGAAGAATTCATTAACCTGTCCAAGTGATGCTCGTGTATATGCAAATAATTTTTGACTCATTGCAATTATTACCTTCGGCAGATCATTCCCACGACCCGGCGTTGTTGTTGCTAGAAAGAAAAGAAGGTGCCTTCCCAAAGAGACTTGGAAGGTAGAATGAAAAGCCCCCCTTTGGCCCTTGTATCTTTGAGCGTAGATTGGCTGTTGGTGCTGTCTTTCTTTCTTTTTCTTAGTGTTGAGTACTGCATAGTGCCAAAAGCTGCAGGCTTTACGAGCTAGTTTCCACTGGCACTTAACGCATAATGTCAAATGCAGAAGGCTCTATCAATTTTCTTTTAGGCTAACTGTCTGTTATCATGCGACTTAAAGCTTACATCAGTTCCAAAGCCGACTCTGTCCCTCACTCTGGGAAAAGAGAGGAAGGGGGGATAGAATGAGATGAAATCCTTTAGATTTGAATTATCTGTCTGTCTAGTTGAGTTTGCATTCTAAAAAGTTCATTGTTTGGCACTTTGGCTTCACCAAGGATATATGGTCACAATTAACGTGTTGCAAGCTCATTAATTAAAAAAGACAAAGGTTTAATTCATCTTCTTCGTGGGTTCCATCTCTGAAAATTGCTTTGCTTTCTTTCAAGACAAAAAAACATCTTTAGTCTTCTCCAGATTTTCGTTTCTTATTGTGCATTTGGTTGCATGGTTTGGGAGCAGGGGGGAGAGGATGTTGGTCTATTTATTTGAAATTGAACTGGAAAGTTCTGCCTTTTAGTGAAGTGCAACTGTTGCTCTTGCCTTTTGGCTTCTCTTAATGAAGCTATTTTCATCTGTTTTAATCTATCATTAATTTCTGACAAGTTAATTATTTATGGCTTTCTCAGGTGCATTATCTGTGTTTGGGAAGATTTTAAAGAAGGCTGGAGAGAAGTCAGATCTACGGCCAAAGCCTCATCTTTATATAATCTTGATGCGTGCTTTGGCTTGCATAGGTGATTTTTGGATGGTAAAGAATTTACACAGTCGCATGTGGCTGGATTCTTCAGGAACCATCACTCCTGCAGTTCAGGAAGCAGCTGATCACCTTCTAATGGAAGCAGCTTTAAATTCTGGCCAGGTTCTTATGCATTTACCAAGCCAAATGTTCCGTGTGTAGTGTTTATATCCCTTTTCTACCGTCTTAGTAATGGCTGTTTACTTTGCTTCTGGTTTTCCATTAAATATCAGGTTGAGGTTGCTATACAGATTCTTTCAAATGTTAATGCTAGATGGAAAGGACTATGTTGGACAAGTCCAGGTGGCCTGGTATGTATTACCAACAGTTTGAATTCTTGTGCGCAATGGTCCCCAACCCAATCCCATCCCTGTGTGTTGTCGTTTATTGATATCTCAATTAAATGTTTCTTATCCTAAAACTCTCTTGATCTTTCTCTGAAACTATTTGTAAACATCATATGGCATTTTATTTTATCACGAGTACTTATCTCACTCTCCGGGTTTGTTATATCTATATCATCCAGGCTGCTGTACGCTTAGAGGCGTTGTTGGGCTTTGATCGATCAGTATTTTATCCCTATATTTTGCCACAGGTATGTGTTGCCTCTCTCCCTCTCATCTCTTTGGAATTGTCACCATTTCTAGAGGCATCGCGTTGTTACTGCTAGAATTGGGTCTCTGACTCAGCATTGTGAACGTTTAGCTTTTTCTTTTGAAAAAAAAATAGGGTAGAAGAATATTTTCACATAGATGATTGTTCTGAATTTATGTTACATCTCTACATTGCTTACCATTGGTAATTTGTACAAGTAGCTGGAGATAACAGAACTAGAGTAATTGCCATGTTGATGTTAAACATCAAAGATTATTACATATTGCAATTGGGCAGACTTGAACATGAACTGAATAGAACCAAAATCATGCAGCGTCATATAAAAACTATTTAATTTTCATTTAGAACAAGAACCTATACATCTATGTATACAACTATATTAAAAGCTGTTGTGATGTCATGGGAAGATATTCTTCTACTTTTATTCATTGACTGATGAAAACAAATAATCGACCCTTTTGATATCCGCCACGTGGCACCTTCCTCGTGCTATGAAATTCTTCCATGTCATCCTCCACATTAGCCACTAGTCAATATTAAACTAATTTAACTTGGATAAAAAAAATACTAGCAGCAAGGCTTGATGTTGAGAGTCTAAGACCACATGATAGACTAAGAAGCCTAATCTAGTGAGCAATCAATTTTTAGTGATTTTTGTACCCTATGATTTATATTAGCGCTTCTCAATTTCTTAACATTTTCATCAAAAAATAGAAATTTGATGTCATTTAATACATGCAAGGATGCGGAATATGGCCCGAGCCAATAACTAGTTAATTTAATCATTCCTGTGAATTAGGGATGTCCTTGGGTAATACAAGGGGCTCGGTGAATGGCTGTGGATAATAGTGATAGTTTTCGATTTCCTGATTTATTGGACATCAAGGCAGCTAGTTGACTCACCTGTAGTTTCACATGCTGTGCCTTCTTTCCGCTAATAGGTATCAGTAGATGATTCAGTGGAAACCATCATGATTCCATTTGAAGAAGCTCGGCCTCTACAAGCTACCTTAATACTAAAGGAAGTGGCCATGCGTTTCCTGAAGGAATCAGTTGTGCCCATCATAGATGACTGGGGCAACTGTGTAGGACTTCTGCACCGCGAAGACTGTACTGATGTAAGCTATCCTGTCTGCATAATTTTTTATTGCTTTGTCTTTAGCATTTTTATTTCATTCTTTCCATCTTAACACGAGCAAGAAATTTTTTCCTAGATATTCTAGGCTCTGATTGGTTGGACTCTGAAAGTTAGAGATAAGGGAAAATGGAAGTGGAGGGGAAATGGTGGATGGGAGAAAGATAAAGAGGAAAGTATGGAATAGAGAATATGTAGCATCCCTTCCTGTGGAAAGGATATTTTTTAATTTAGAATAATTTCCACCCTTTACAAACCAAACAAAGGAAAATGATTCTCCAAGAAAATGTTTTTCTGCCAACCAAACACTCTCTTAGTCTTGAAACACTTGTTAGGGACTATGGAGGATCCATGAACATGCCTACTGGGCTATCAGTAAGCAGAGTTGACAGATACGTTAAAATGCAGTTGTACTTTATATTAACTAGTATATGAGGAATTATATGTAAACCTTGGACGGTGCTTGCTAAATATAAATGAATAAAATAATGAGATTGTGTATGCAGCTTTATGTACTCCAAGATGTACCTAATAAATTGGTCAAATCAAATACATAAGTAGTTCTGAATTAGCTATAGCTGGGAACATGTTCCCTCTTTTCCCCGTCATTCGATACTCATTGGTCAGCAGCCTAGTCATCTCATGTGTAAAGTGTGAGGTTGAGTATTGAATAATTGTATGCCTTTGACATGCCGCTGCAGCTAAATTCACCTCTCTCAGCAATGATGAGGAGCCCTCCTCCGTATGTGGCAGCTGCAACATCAGCTGGGCGTGTGATCGACCAAATCTTGGAGAAGCGCTACAAAATGATGGTTGTCGTGAAATCTAGCAACATGTACAGCTCTTATGGCTCAAAACCTATTGGAGTCTTTACATATGAACAATTACACAAGCTTATTAAGCCTGCTGCAAAGGTTCCAGGACAAAATTCTTCTTTACTATTTGTAAGAACTTCATAAACTCTGGATTTTACTTCTCTTTTCCTGTAAAATCTGCAACTGTTTACATAATTAGGTGTTCAGGCTCAATCATTTTTAACGAATCATTTACACGAGAAAAAGGTTCATCTAAATCACTAAGATTGATGTTGATATTTTAAACAAATTTTATTTCTTTGAGTAGGTTCGTGAAGGGGCCTAGGTTGGGTACCTGTCTCATATTGACGCTGTCTCAGTGACAAGCCCAACATAACCCCCTTCCCCGCCCCTCCCAGGATGAACCCAGGACCTCCCCACAAGAAGGTAGAGCACATACCATCGGGGCTAAAGCTCATATGGTAGCTAAACTCTATTCTTCAGCGGGCTACCACTCTTTCTAAAGGTGATAACAAATTTTGTACGAGGATTTTACCTTGTTATCTCTCATGAATGAAAGATTGGTTTGATCTTCGACATTTACTGTGCCTCTCTGTTTGGTTTGAGAGATATACTCATGGTGACCATCTCATTGCTTGAATACAGAAGTAGGTTTGGTTCATATCCCCAAGCTTTACTTTTGCGTTTTGCAAAC
This sequence comes from Patellifolia procumbens, assembly GCA_947645195.1. Classification (NCBI taxonomy): domain Eukaryota; kingdom Viridiplantae; phylum Streptophyta; class Magnoliopsida; order Caryophyllales; family Amaranthaceae; genus Patellifolia; species Patellifolia procumbens. The sequence continues at coordinate 133,367 of CANSGD010000295.1, forward strand.
AAGTAAGAAGGTAAAGATGAGAGAGATTTACGACGACTTCGAAATTTAATTCTTCCTTGTCCTTTATTTTGTCCAATTTCTTGTACTGATTGTGAACGGTCCAATCTCAAAACGTTCCGTAGTTTCATTCCCTGCAGATTGAGTTGTAGGTCAGAAGTGAAGCTGAATCTCTATTCATTAGTTCAGCGCTAAGATTTAAGAACTGATTGAATATGGGTCAAGAGATTTTCAATCTGGAATTCTCATTTTATTACAACACTAACCCAAATGTATTAGCCGTTAGGCCTAAGCAAACTTCTTGTCAAGCAACATCAGCATGATTTTCTATGAAAATTAAATTAATTGAAAATACATAAGCATGATGTTATAGGGTTAATTTATTTTTCATGGCCCTAAAACCATCATCTTTTCGTAGCTTGCTTCATTTACCATTGATTAATTCGATATAATCACTTCTTAATATGTGACCTTTTCTTTTTCCGAACATCATAAAATATTATAATGTAATTGCGTTTTATGTAGGAGGAATGCGCTTTTGAATCATGTTTGTGACATTCCATTTTTTTTTGCGATTCTAAACCATGTAGTACTCCCTCTACTTGAATCTACTTAAACGATAAAGATTTAAGATTACAAGACTAAAGAGCATTAAAGGTATGTTTACTGTATTAAACGGGACCAATTATAAAGGAACAAAGGAGCCTCGTGTTATAATTAATCAAGATAAAATAAAAAAGAGAGAATTTTCATAGAAGCATCTAACAGTGAATTCTAATTGTTGAAACTTACAAGGCTCTCAAAAAGGTGGCAAGCAAAGCCTATCTTTCTTAACGTTTACTTTAATCAGTTTCATCTAATTCCCCCTTCAATTTAAGTTCAAGTTGTCTCTCACATTTCAATGAATCAACATCAACTTAAAGACGCTTCCCTCATTTAAACCGAGTAACTTCTTTCACAAACTTCTCTTTTACATTAACTCTCTCTCTCTCTCTCTATATATATATCATTACTTCTTAACTTGTACACATATAACTCCCTCTCCAAATCTCTAACCTCAGCTTAATTATTTCGAAGCTAACGAAAAATGAGTCCTGATGAATATGCTACAAAGAAATACTCATTGTTAAACAAGCTCAGAAAGGCGGTTAAGAAGCTTAACTTACTCTTAATTACATCTACTTATAAGTTTAGCCAATGGAGCTTAGCTTCGATATCAATCTTGCGGGCCCCACCATCTATGCGACGTTACACCCGCCATTTGAGCTTCAACAACAATGAACTGGGAATATACAAAGGATGTTCAGAAGATACATTACTCAATGAAGAAAGTAAAGATAGTTATAGACGTTTGAGTTCATTAAGAAGTTTTAGAAGGATGAAAAATATCGATTTTAGCAATGATGAAACTATTTATGCTGCTGAAGATGTTGATTTAAGGGCAGATTTATTTATTCAAAATTTTCATCGTCAGCTTCGGATGGAAAGACAGATCTCTTTGGAGCTTAGATATTGCAATAATAATGACAATAATACATAATATGTTTGGCAAATGATAGTGTTGCAAACTCAAGAATATAAACTTTTTTGATTTTGTTTGTTTTTTGAAAATATATACTAGAAAATGTTATGTTTTCATTTCATCTCATGTTCATCTGGCATTCTTTTTAATCTGCCATCCTTTTAATTGTATTCCCTTGTTTCTTCTGTAATCCTGTTGTAGTACTAGTGAAATGAAGAAGGAAAACATGTTCTTGTTTTTTCGAGGGAAGATAGTTGTCGCTCTCATTCAACTGATAATGCATACAAATTGTATCTGACTTCTTGCTATCTTGTGTTCATCTTTTTCTGTAATAATCTACCAAAAGTAGAAAAGAAGGAAAGAAAAGAGTTCAATCAGCTTAGCATATTTGTGCGACATTGCATCGATGCTTGAACAGAAGAAAAGCAAACTGTTTCCAATATTTCAACCTCAAAAAACAGCCGATCTAATACAGGAAAGAAAAACAATTAAAAGGGAAAAGTAATAGACAAATTAATCAAAGAATACAACATTTCTTTCTCTCATCCTCTCAGTCCTCAACAAATGAAATCGACTCGATACGTATATGTATATCAGTATGTGTATATGTATAAATGATGATGATCAGCTCTTGTTAGTGTCCTGCAAAGAAATGACGGTTTCAAAAGCTCCAGCTAATGCCAAAACCTTGTTCTTCTTCCCCATGAGTTTGGTTGCGGTTTCTTCAATCACATCATTGTAAACTTGCTTGTCTTTCTTCCCTGCAGAATTCTGTGTTTTTGCTGGTGCAGCAGCAGCAGCATCTGCTGGTGGACTGCTAACAGTTTGCTTCTCATCCTTTGCTTCACTTTCTTCCTCTCCCTTCTCGGCTTCTTCTTCCTTTGTTTCTTCAACCATTGTTTCAGTGGGCTCCACCAACTCTGGTACCTTTTTGTCAGACTCATCTTCCTGATCTCCTGCATCCTGTACCAGATTCTGTTCTTCTGCAGCCTCAACTTGTGGCTGATCATCAGCTGCTTCTAATTCTTCGACAGTTTGATGATCGATATTTTCAGTCTCCTCCTCTACCTGATCAGGAACAACCACTGTTGAATCATCCTCGTGGTGATGATCATCATCTTGTTGCGGACTGGTTTCCTGTGCAAAATGTTGAACTGTTTCCTCCACCTCAGGGAAATTAGTAGGGTCGGCCAGCTCCTTGTTACTTTCAGGCATCTCTGACATTTCTGGAAGAGACTGAACCTCATCATCATCGATATTCACAAACTCATCCTCGATAACCAAATGATCAACTGATTGACGATTCTCATGATCAACGCTCGATTCCGATGTCACACTCTTAGGAGCCTTCTTAGCATTAGACGAAGAAGAGGAAGATGTTGGTTCTTTCCTTGTCGTATTTGTATTTGTTGATGACAATGTACTCCTTTTCATACTTCGAGTCTTAGACAATTGTGGGTCTACCTTCCCATCCTTTAAGCTCGAGGTCCTAGCAAACAACTTCTCTGAGGTCGGCTTTGAGGAGGAGGAACTGGCGGGTGATTTGTTCGAGAAAGAGGTTGATCGTAGAGGCTTAATGTCACGAGTCCCACTAGGGGGACCGCGAATGGCCCTCTGGACCTGGGACGAGGGTGGAGGGCGTTCAAAGGATCTCCTCCTATTGAGAACCGGTTTCGGGGCTGATGTGTCTGAACTCGGTTTTCTAGGATTCCTAGAGGAATCGAGGCTTGAGCTTATAGTGGGTTTGAGATAGTTAGGGACAGGTTTGTTACTGTCTGCTGTAGAAGAGCTCGATTTTTCTTCACCATTTGGAGCAGAGGATGAAGGTTTTGGAGATTTCTTGAGGATTGAAGTTGAAGGAGATGTTCCCCTCTTTTCCTTCCCACTACCTGCACCTCCTCTTAACGATGTTGCCATTTATTATAAACTTCAAACTCAACCTGCACCGGAGATTTTTTTTCCGGAAGGCGTAAGCAAAGAAGGTTAGAAGAAGATTTAAACCAGATTGAGTTTATAAATGAAGGTTAATGCAGAAAAACTATAGAGAACAAGGCTGACATGATCAACAATCAAATAATGTTCTCTTCTAAAAAGAATTCAGATTAAAAAAGATAGGGGTAGGACTTAGGAGGAAGAGAAGCAGCATATAATACATGCTTAGCATTACTGTGCTTGTTGACCAGCTAAAATCAGGCTCTCAGAAAATTCTTTTGTGATTTTGAAATTTTTTAGTAAACTAATGTTCAAACTTAGTAATTTCTGTATATTAGGATAAAAAAAGTTTTGGTTTTGGCGGATGAGTATAAGATAATTTGATTGCTCCGCTCAAGTAACCATTTACTATTTGAATTTTTTATGCAACTGTTGTATATCTACATGACGTAACTAAATAGCACGAAAAACTTTATTTTGATAATATTTTTCAGAATTCTGAATTCGATGGTGAAGGTTTCTCGGGAATTGATTTATCCAAGGAAAAAAAGGATTCATTTAAGGAAATCAAGAATAGTGGACATACATTTTCAGTCAATTTCCTTAGAAGAATTCTTTTCTTTCCTTGGATTAATCAATTCCCAAGTTTGTTCGCCTGGCAACTTATTACCCTGTGTATAATTCAATTCCCTCAAAACCTCCCTATTTATTTAAGTTGATGAGATGGCGCACAACCATCTGATGTAATCATTACATAGAAAAATAAATCGACTATCTATTCACGTGGTCAAAAATCGAAAGTTTTGACTGTCATATGGTATTAGTCTAATAGAACTATAGAAGTACATATGTATGTTGTATGCGAAACAAAAATATTATTACAACAATTATGTGAGATTTTGTTAAATTTATTTCAATATAGTTTCTCCAAACATCGATTTTTCAAAATTCTTAAAAAACCGTAATTCAAAATATTGCTCGTCAAAATTGTACATTATAGTATACGCCGTTTTAGGGGCAATTTGTACTTCTTTATGGAATGAAGAAGGGAGTATAGAGGGCCATCAACAACCAAAAAAATAAGTTTTGACATTATTGTGTAGGTAATAAGTTGCTAGGCCATGCATTTTTGCTTTTTGGCTTGTAGGGTAAAGCCGTTATAATTTTATGTCCTGACCAAATAATCAAAGTGAGGGCTCAGAATCTTTAATCTGATTATTTACATATTTAGACATTAAAAGGAAAGACAAATGAGGAAAGCAAAAAGAAGATTTCATCCGACAAGAAATGAAATCCTTGTACAATTGGGTCAATTCAAATCAACTAAATTTATATCAAACTTAGATGTAATATCCAAATCAATTTAATACACAAAGAGTTATAAATTAATTCATCGTACACATCGGGTTACACATCGGGTGTAGAATAAACATTTTACAATCAAACGTATTTTTTTTGGTTATTTAGAATTCTCTAATGGCATGATTTTTAAAAAAAGAACAATAGTGTCAAATGAATATTCTATACCCGGGGTGTAGGATAAAAGTTGTAAATGAGGACATTTCAAGTTACTCAATTCAGATTTTACGCTCTTATTAATAGACCTAATAATGAAAAACTACAAATTCAAATTCATATCAACTATATGTACCATTGCACTTTTTGTATATTTTACTAACATTTTTGGTTTTTTTTTTGTGAAAGTAACTACCGAAAACATCAATTTTTTTGTTGGAGATATCTAAGACACTCTATAGTTTCTCCAAATTAACAAAACTATCATGACATATGCACTATTTACGATTTTACATGTGCTTAATATGAATATGAAAAAAAATCCCTAAAAATATGGATATTTTTACAAATTTTGATTTGGATTTTAACTTCCTTAATAGGATGATCACATTGGTGCCCCTTCAATTAATACAATACGAAATTTTTTGCTGAAATAAGAGTGGTGATTATGTCAATTCAAATAGTGGTAGGCTTATAACATCCTATAAAATATTGGGATTGTCCATTTGTCCTTTTCATCATCAACAAGTAAAAGTCAAGAAAGAGGAACAAGTCATGCAGAATGATGGGAGGTACTATTATTTTGTTAGCTAGAAATTCAGATATGGAATTTATGCCAAAAACATTTGTTAATCAACAAATTAACATAGAATGTAACATTTTAAGTTGCTTTGGAAAAAGTTATATCATATGTCGATACTTCATGAATGAACTTCGATGGAACAATTTAACAAATTAGAGGATATAATATTGCACCAATTGATTAAACATGCATTAAGCTATAATATTCAATGAGCCTTTAAACAATACACATAAACACAAATACATAACTTTCAAAATAACACGAATATTTACCTTCTTATTTTGTAAAATGAATTATATTAAGGAAAAATTATCATTCAACTCACAAATTAAAGATTTGAGGCAAAAATAAAACATATATATGATGATTAAATGCAAAGTTAAATTCAAAAAAAAAAAAGATGTTGAGAAATATAATTACCTCTTTTAATTTCTTTTTCTTTTGTTGAATACAACAAAATAATGAAGGGCTATAACTCCATTGATGAGAAATGAAGAAAAATAAAAATAAGAAAGTGAGAAGAGGTTGAAGAAATGAGAGGTATATGAAGGAGGCCAAACACAAGAGAGGTGGGAGATATGGTAAATGAAAAAAAGAGAGGATCACAGACAGAATATTTGCTGTCTTTGATTAATTAATACCTTAAATGTTGTAGTAAAAAGAAATTGAAAATAATTAAGATTTGCTAAAATAAATTAAAATAGAGAAAATTTGGAATAGGTGGCGCGCATATCGCGCACATGAGTAGCACCCAATAATATCATGCCACCTAGGACTGTAGAAGGGGTTGACTTTGACAACTTTTAATTGCTGATTTTTTATTTGTGGGTTTCCCACGCTTCTTGTTGGCGCGTAAGATAAACTTCTAGAGGAACTTTTTTTCTTGAATAATGTTCAGTAAATATTAGAGGTGGTAAATATTGACATGACACGACAACCCGATATGAACCCGACTCGAAATCAACGGATTTGGGTAAAGACTTTTGACGCGTTTAAGTAAATGGGTTGACTCGACAAGACACGTCTATTAAACGGGTTGCATTAGGGTCGAACTATTTGACACGAAAACGACACAAACAACTCGTTTATCTACACATATTTTAAAAGTTTCCTTATTACATCTTACCTTCATTCATTTATTTTATTTAGTGTTACTTTTATACATTATTAGATGTTATTTTAATTACCACATGAAATTTAATAAATTCCAAACCAAAAATATAGGAATTGCGAATATCAAATATATATGGAAAGTAAAACGGGTCAACCCGAACTTGACACGTTTAATTAACGTGCCAGGTTAGAGTCAAAGATATTGACACGTTTAAGTAAACGGGTCGGGTTAGGGTTAGGGGAAGATAATCCGTCAACTCGTGAACACGACACGAACTTGACACGACACGACTCGTTTACCACCCCTAGTAAACATATGCAATTAAATACTACTCTCTGTTCCATAATATAAATCCTGATTTTTTAATTGCAGTCTCCAAGACACACCTTTGACTTTCTATATCGTCAATTTTGTATTACTAAAAAATATAAAAAGTTGATATTATGGAATTACATATCAGGGCGATTCTAACAAGATCTCACATGGGTATATTTTCTTGTATATATCAATAAGAATATTTAGTCAAAAATTTCAAAGTTCGACTCCCAAAAAAGAAAGGGGACTTATATTATGGGTCGGAGGGAGTAATTCATATTTATACTAATATCGTCCACGTAAGCTCGGATAGGATCCCGCAATTTTTTTCGCCTGCTTCAGTAGCGAATTTTACTCAGAAGTCGCCACTAAAGGTAGTGGCATATGTGTTTGGAGAGGTAAAGCAAGAGTATATCAAAACAGATTCCGCTACTGTGAGTAGGGGCTTTATAATATACTCGCTATTTACATTAGCGGCTTCACGCTGAAGCACGGATTAAATTTACGCAATGTGAACCTAAGGCTACGTGGACAGTAATGGCGTAAATTAAAGTGATTCCAACGCAAACGGGGAATTATTTTTTCATTTCAACATTATTCAAAAAAATTCTACGTATTATTAAAAACATTTAGGTACCCTGGTGTAAGCCCAGAATAGTTGAATATTCACCGGTCTTAAAACCAAAATTGATAACGTTGGGTTCGTTTCGGGTGCAAATATTGGATTTCGTTATGATTCAGTGCTCGTTGGACGGTGCAAGAACCAAGTTTCCAATAGATTTAGAAACATGTTAGGTGATGTGCGTCACAAGTTTCACATCAATCGGTGTTGTCAAGCAATCACACGCGCGGATAAAATTCACTTTTAATTTTCCTCCTCTCAATCTCACTAACAAACCGAAGGAAACCGAAGCTTTGTCGAGTCAAATCTAACCACCCTAGAAAAACACAACAACCTCATCCTTCTAAGTCCATCGTCTATACTCCGGTGTGGACTAACTCAAAAGTGGCCCCATGGTTGCTACTCACGACTCTGTTGTTGCCTTAGGAAATGAAAATTAGCATTTGAATTTCATAACGAAGGAAGATTTTAAAGGGAGAAAAACAAAGAATGACGTCGGAGAAAAGAGAAAGAACGGAAAGGAACAGGAAAACAGATGGGAAGAAGGAAAGAGGAGGTTAAGGAGGCTGGAGGAAAATGTGTTTCCCTCTCATTTAAGAGAAGAAATATTTTGCACTCTTTGGAAAACTAGATTCCACTACTACAAACAATTTTCAACTCCTTCTAAGTTAAACAAGAAAAATAAGAAAATTGCTTTTGGGAGAAAATGTTTTTCCCCGATCCTAAATATTTGTTGAATTAATTAAATGTCTTGGTAGATCATTTCCCTATAAAGTAGTATGTCAAAAATTACTTGCATCCAAACTTATTTAATTTGATTACTAGTATATGTGTCTTGTCTAATAATGAATTATGCCCAAGATAACGTGCATCCATATTAAAAACTCATATATAACCCAAAGGCCAAAATCCAACTCTTGATAAAAAAAATATTATTCTTTGAATAAAGCCTCTTTGCATTACCTTAATTTAAATTTTTGGCTATTAAAAAGGTTTTAATTTTATTTTTTAAAAAAATATTCTAATATTAAAGAGAAAAAAGGTTTAAAATTAAGTGAACTAACCAAATATGTTTGATAAGATCATATGACACACGATTATATTAATTGGTTAACTATAAAGTCTATAATAGACTTGTAAATAACTGCTATTTTTTTATCAATATTGTAATGAGACTTTCATATCATACTCGTACTTCAGTATTTTCAATGAAAAAAATACAAAAAAATCAGGACAATTGTCAATTCACAGTTTTTTTTTGATAAGTGTCTATTCACAGTTATTTATATACCATTTAAGAAGATATATTCACGAATGGGTATATTGGTCTTGTATTAGTTAGCTAGTATGAATATATAGTATTAGGAATGAACTAGTATTTAGGCCGTGCATAAATTATTTTATATGAACAATTTTACGGATGCATTATTATCATATATCAATATGATTTAATTTATAATCGTACTATTTTTAGATTTTATTAATCTATAATACGAAAAAGACATTAAAATTTCGGAGGAGATACATAACATGCACACATAATTAGATAGACATCAATTAAACAAATATATATATACCAACAATATATAAACCAAAAACTAAAATATAAATATAAGGTTATACTTTTTTTATCTGACAATATAATATTATTTAAAACAATTGTTAATTTTATCTAGATTTATTATACCAATAATATGTATACAAAAAAATTGAGCATAATAATAGTCTGATAGTACTCTACGATAAAATAATTTATCAAAAATATCTATTTTATGTAAAAGAAAACTTCTATAATATTTTAACATTGACTTTAATACAATGGTAAAACAAAAGTTGCTACAAAATGTATATGAATAGTATAAAACACATTTAACATATCAAATAAAAGTATACATATAATTTGCTTTTATAGAATGGTAGGAATAAGTTCGAATAAATTGTATATCAATAGTGATCAAATATCAACCTAAAAAATAAAAATAGACAGACTAAAAATTAGGATAAGATTATACCATAATACGCACAAATTCGAAATTTAACAGATAATTTATATTTTCATAAGTACTATTTTCATTAGTCCTTAACTCTAACTTTAGTATTACTTGTCTCCTTTTCTCATTCTCACCAATTCCTTTCCTTTTGATTTTAGACCATTTCATAAACCCTCATTTCATCGATTATCCCTTCCTCTCTTAGTCTCTCTTAGCTCTGATTCCTCTATGTTTGTCATTCGAAAGATCATATCCTTCCCTCACACTTTTCTACAACTCTTCCCTCTTTCTTTCTTTATAATAAATTCATTTAAAATAAAAAATAATATTAAATTGAATGTAAAATGTTGTTGTGAAATGAAAAAAAAATAAGAATCTACACCGTGAATAATTCACAACCAAATATTTAGACAAATTAAGAGATATCAGAGTTTACAAACAGTTTGATAGCATAACAGGAATTAGATACACGAACTTCTCTTACAAAAAGGTACAGATACACATATTTTAGCACAAAATAAAAATTACATTCTCTTTTTATTAAAAAGATGTAATTTGGTACTTTAGTACATTGTTATAATACTCTTTTTCCAGATTGAATGACAACTCTATTTGGGATATTTGTAATTTCCTCATAGTTTGAATCCTTGGTTGCAAAAAATAATTATATATCAATGTATAAATTCAAAAATTTATAAGACCAAGCTAAAAATAAAAGAAGTAAAGATCTTACACACGGTCTAATAACTCCAAAGTGATCATCTTAGATGATGTCATTGGTTCTACACCACTATATCCAGTTAATTCTCTGATGACATCTCAGAAGAAAAATCGAAAAGATTACACGTGACATTTTAAGATTCGTTGGCATAGTAAAATATAGTATTACTACCAAATGTTAATTGATTTATACCTATATAGTATACACGAGATTGCTTTTTTGCAAGCATATGACACGAATTCATATCCATATCGGGAAATTGCAAGACTTCATTATGATGATTGATACTTGAATGAAACGCGAATTAGATTCGGTAGTTAAATCACTCGGACATTGGATAAGTTCATAGTGGGATGAAAAGTGTATGTACGTTCAAAATAGTACGGAGAACAATATATATATGTATTGGTCTAGCTATGATGATGACCGTATACAATGATATTTTGCAAGATTCTCACGGTATAACTTAAATGCCATAAAAACCGAAAAGAAAGTTTGACTGTAAAATTCAAATTAAAAAAATTCAAATAATGTTAATGATATTCTTATCTTTATTACATATATTCGAATTCAAAGTTTTCATGACAACCTTATAATTAATATTGATAATAGGTTTTTAGTGTGTCGTTAAGGCACTAAGAATCGCTTAGAAAACAATACTTATAATCCTAACGAGCAACTACTATGAACGTAGTAATGGCAAGTCAAGGGTCGAACCACAAGGAAAATAGGATTGACTAAGGTCTACTAAGTCCAAAACTACCTAAGTGAAGGGTTTTGGGGGGTGAAAAGGTTTAATTAACTAACAACTAACAACTAGCTATCGAATACCAACTAATAATCAAGTAAGAGAATTAATATAATAAGGAAAACACTAGAGTTCGGGCTACTCGTATGAACTTGGGCTAGACAACAATAATCAACACTATAGCGATTCAGAACGATGAAAATACAGGGTTAAGTCTCCCTCTAAGTTACTTGAGTCCTCTCTCGAATGGCCCTCAAGAGTAATATCGATTAATCAATCAACCAAATCCCTTTCGAATGGTCTTTGGTCAAATGATTAATAGATTCAATGAGATCGAAAAACCCCTAATTAAAGGACCCCCTTAATTCCTATCCAATCACTTGGTCTAAAAACTAAGTCGAAACATGGGAATGACAAAAGGGATCAAAGTTCGATTAAGAACAATAGAAACCCTAAGTGCCCTAGCATAAATGTGATCAAGATCTATCCTAGGGTGTCAAAACACCAAATCAATGCATAAACATCCAATTGAATCATAAAAAGCATGAGCAATCTACATTAAGCCCTTAATTCATACTTTCGCCCAAACCCTAGATAATGAACTACTCACTAATCATGGATTCTAAGCAAAAGAGATTAATGAAATTAAACATGACTAACAAAGCAATTAAAGTAAAGAGAAGAGATTGAAAAAAATATACTTGGATTGAATGAATGATTTGATCTTCAAAGTTGCAATAATGAATAAAACCAAGAGTTTGAGAGAGTTTAGAGTCTTAAGCTTTGTAATTAGGTTCTAAAAAATGAGATAAAATGTCAACTAAAACTATTTATAAGCTTCATTAAACAAAGACGGAAAAACGGGGCAAAAGCCCTCGTGGCGCCTTAAAATTGTCTAGGCAGCAGCTAATCTCAAAATGAATTGATTCTATGCAAGTCAGGGGCCACGATTGTGGCAAAATCACCACGGCCGTGGTGACCTGACTTCACCAAATCCAACTTTCCTCTGTTCTGGCGCAGTGTCTACTGTTTCTCTGAGTGAGGGTGACCACGGTCGTGGCAATATCACCACGGCCGTGGTGACCCAGCTTCGTAGAATCAGTCCTAAATCTTCAACATTCTGCCTTGCCTGCTACAGGTGCCCACGACCGTGGTGGCCTATTTCCTTCAATTCCCCAAGTTAGAGTCACTCAAGCATCTCCAAAGCACGAGCCACGCAACCTCGAACATGCTCCAAGTCCCTAGATCACAATAGTACTCCAACACGTGCCAATTCTCTTGAAGTACATCAAAAAACAACCAAACACTCGTGAAGTATATTGAAATCCAAAGGAAGGAAAAACCATGCAATCCTAACTCTAAATGCTCTAAAGCTACATGCAATGAGACTTAAAATGACCTATAAATATGCACTAAAATGGACTGATCAAATATGCATGTTGATGATTATTTATTAGCTCTTCTTTTTTAAAACGTAATAAAATGTAATTATATTAATAAATGATCTCAAAAGGTTAGTACGGGATTCAGCTACGTTCTCAAAATGGTCCATCATCCAAGCCCCGGAGTTGGTGTCTCCCTCACTCATGTGCCAAAGGAAGTAAAGCTCTCGGGCACTCACATTGCCTACACTGTCACCTCGAGCAAAGATGATGTGGTTAAGGACACGATGGGCAATGCGAAACCCAGGGCTAACCATGCAAGAGGCTTTGGCTCGATTTGGATCAAAGGGAGAGAGGGAAGTGTGACGGTGCCAAAATAATTGAATGTTATGCTTTGAGGACCACTCACTCTTAGGTTCAATCTCCCCCCCCCCCCTAGGCCACCCAAAGACATCGTTCAGTTGTCCGATGTTCATAGTAATTGTCCTACCCAAAAGTGTAAAGGTCATGCTCTGAGGGTTCTTCCTTCCGTTCTACGAACGGAAAGGGTGGACAAAAACTCAAGGGTGAGGCGTTTGTAGGTGAGGGCGTGTAGATCTAACCACGAAGACCACCCCACTTGTCGAAAGAGTTGGTCGACATCCCCCTCCACATACAATGCTTGGGACGCTCTAATATCATAAAATTTTGTCGGCCTAATGCGACGGCGGCTAAGCCGTATGAAGCGTTGCAAGTGGTCGGGGGAGGTGAAATTGATACCTAAGGTATCAATTTGAGGGGGATTCAAAGGTGGGGGAGGGGAGGGATTCCTTAGTTGGCTAGTAGAGGTGTTGCGATGAGGGTTCCTATGGCCATGGGTCGCCATAATATGGACACGAGTAAAAACTTAGGACAACAACACACCAACACTAAAAATCACCCAACATGGACACCCAAAAACAACAACCACCAACAAGTCCACCAAAAATTCAACCCAATACTTCAACCACAACCAAATTCAACAATTGCAACCAACAAACCCAACAGTCAAACAATCATCAAACAATAGAAGTGAAATCAAGAGAAAACACAATAGTAAGGAAAGTTTATACCAATGGAGTCGTGGGAGTAAATCCCGCAAATGAACCTTGCCAAAGTGATGTATTGTTGTTGTTGAAGGGTTTGAAGTCATCAATTGAAAGCTAGAAGCTTCCTACAGATTTTTACCAATTTGATTTGGAGGTTAGGGTTAGGAAAATTTGTGAATGTATGGAGAATTTGTGGAGGAAAGGAAAGAAGTAGGATGTGTAAGTTATGTGGAAGTGGTAGGAGAAGGAATTTGGAGAATAAAGAGGAAGGTTGGAAGGTGTTTTAATGGAGGAAAGGGAGGTGAGTGGAAGAGGAGGTGTGAGAGGATGAGTGAGTTGAGAGAAAAGAAGCTGAATGAAGATAAGAGTGAATAAGAATTTTCGGCCTTGTCGAGTATTTAACTCGACAGCAAGCATGCTTCAGGTCACCACGGTCGTGGTGACCCAAAAATACAAAATCAGTTTCCAAACTGCCAAAACAGAAGCCCTTCTGTTTTGGCGATTTCAGGTCGCCACTGCCGTGGCGATTTTACCACGACCGTGGGTACCTGATGCTTTCTTTTTTTCACTCTCTCTTTTTTTTGTGTTTGCTCGCTTCTTTTCTTTTATTTTTTTCTATTTTTTTTAATAACGGAAAAAGAGACAAAACTAAACTAAAAAAAATATAATAAGAAAATTAATAATAAGAAAAATAAAATCAAACTACCTAGTCCTAAACGAAATCAAAATACTTCATCCGTTCCAAATTAAATGCAACAATTAATATTTTGCACTATTCACAGTATGTACTTTGACTAAAATTTGAGCTTTATACATAATGAAAAAATAGTCAAGTGGGATCTTGTTAGATTCGTCTCGTTAAATACTTTCGTAATATCAACTTTTTATAATTTTTACTTATATATTATAGTAGATATCAACCGTTAAAGTTATGTCTCGACAAGCGTGAAAGGTGAATTGTTGCATTTAATTTAGAACGGAGGAAGTAAGAGAAATGAAAAAAAAAGCTAAAAGGCTTGGGTTGCCTCCCAAGAATCGCTTGTAAAGTCATTAGCTTGACTAAGAGGACTCACCTCTCAAGGATGGTGCTCGGGTGAGCCAAGTATCAAACATCCCATAAAACCAATGATGCGGTTTTCGTGTTAAAGCTTCAAGCGTTGACCATTAACCAAGAAGGGACTCTCATCGCCAACAATGTCATATGCTCCATAGGGGGTGGTTTTCACTACTTCAAATGGCCACGACCACTTTGATTTAAGCTTTCCGAGAAAAAGTTTAAGCCTTGAGTTAAACAACAAGTCTTTGTCCCCAACCCGAAACTCTCTTTGTTGTATCCTTTGGTCGTGCCATTTCTTTGTTCGCTCCTTATACAAGCGCGAACTCTCATAAGCATAAAAGCGTAGCTCCTCTAGTTCCACCAACTTCTCCTTTCGAGCTTCCTCCGCCAAAGCAAGATCCATACTAAGCTCCTTGATTGCCCACCAAGCTCGATGTTCAAGTTCAACGGGCAATTGACAACCTTTCCCATACACAAGACGATAGGGGGTGCTGCCTATAGGAGTTTTAAAGCGGTGCGAAGAGCCCAAAGAGTATCATCTAGCCTCAAAGACCAATCCTTCCTAGTCTTGTTTACCACTCTCTCAAGCACATTCTTCACCTCTCAATTCAAGACCTCAACTTGGCCTTGTGTTTGGGGATGGTATGGAAGTCCCACCTTATGATTGACCCCATATTTCTTCAAAAGAGCTTCTAATTGCTTCTTAGCAAAGTGCGAACCCCCATCACTTATCAACACACGAGGCACCTCAAATCTAGGAAAAATGATCTTCTTCAAGAGTTTCATGACAACCTTGTGATCGTTGGTGGGGAAAGCGATCGCTTCAACCCACTTGGTCACGTAGTCCACGCTACAAGAATGTACAAATTCCCCATAGATGGAACAAAGGGTCCCATGAAGTCAACTCCCCACACATCAAAGGGCTCAACCTCTAGAATATTTTGTTGCGGCTTCTCTTTTGTTTTGGTTATTTCACCGCTTTGTTGACACCTATCACAACTCAAAACAAATCCCCTAGCATCCTTTTGTATGTGAGGCCAAAACAAACCACTTTGGAGCGCCTTAGCAACCGTTTTGCCAGCTCCACCATGTCAATGAATCTCATGGTTGGGCACACACCTCCTAAAAACAGAGTCGGCACACTTCTTGAACAATAGAAGGTCGTCCCAATAGTATCTACACACTTCCTTGAAGAACCTCTTCCTTTGCTGAGAAGTAAGACCATGAGGTTCAATCCCACAAGCTAAGTAGTTCACAAAGTCCGTGAACCATGGGACCTCATTGTTTATGATAGCAAAGAGGTGTTCTTCCTTCAAATCATCATTGATAGGGGCATCCTTTAGATCATCATCTTTCTCATCAAGGGAGAGGCGAGAGAGATGGTCAGCTACTAAGTTTTCCGTCCCCTTCTTATCCTTCATCTCAAAATCAAATTCCTGGAGAAGTAGAACCCACCTAATGAGCCTTGGCTTTGCATCTTTCTTGCTCATCAAGTAGCGGACCGCATAATGGTCCGTGTAGAAATAGCCTTGTTGCAAGTCAAGTATGAACGGAACTTATCAAATGCGAACACTACGACCAACATCTCCTTCTCAATAGTAGCATAGTTCCGTTGTACATAATCCAAAGTCCTACTTGCATAGGCTATCACATTGAGCTTTCCTTCTTGTCGTTGCCTAAGGACAACTCCCACTGCAAAGTCACTAGCATCACACATTAGTTCAAAAGGCAAGCTCCAATTAGGAGCTTGCACGATAGGAGCAGAAGTGAGGGCTCTTTTAAGGTTTGAAAGGCCTCCTCAATACAAGACTCATCAAACCTAAATTAAACTTCTTTTCGAAGTAGATTCGTCAATGGTTTGACAATTTTAGAAAATCCTTGATGAATCGCCGGTAAAAACTCGCATGTCCAAGGAAAGCACGAACTCCCGTCACCGAATTTGGTGGCAGAAGTATCTCGATTACCGAAACCTTTGCTGGATCTACCTCAATGCCCTTACTAGACACTTTATGACCAAGCACAATACCCTCTTAAACCATGAAATAGTACTTTTCCCAATTCAATACTAGGTTCGTCTCTTGACACCTTTTTAACACACGTTCAAGATTAGCAAGACATGCGTCAAAAGAGGAACCACATACACTAAAGTCATCCATGAAAAACTCAATAGAATCCTCCAACATGTCAGAAAAGATCGCCGTCATACACCTTTGAAAAGTAGATGGAGCATTACACAAACCAAAAACCATCTTTCAATAAGCGAATGTCCTATACAGACAAGTAAAAGTGGTTTTCTCTTGATCATTCCGATGAATAGGAATTTGAAAAAATCCGGAATAACCATCAAGAAAACAAAAGTGTGAATGAAGGGAAAGCTTTTCCAACATTTGGTCAATAAAAGGGAGGGGGAAATGATCTTTACGGGTGGACTTATTCAATTTTCTGTAATCTATGCAAACTCTCCACCCAGTGAAATTTTAGTAGAAATAGTTTCCCCTTTCTCATTCTCAACAATAGTCATGCCTCCTTTCTTAGGAACCACGTGAATCGGGCTCACCCATTTGCTATCGGAAATAACATAGATGATTCCCGCGTCAAGCAATTTCATAATCTCCTTTTTCACCACCTCTTTGAGGTTGGGATTAAGTCTTCTTTGAGGCTCAATAGAGGAGGCATTAATATCGGTGAGATGGATATGATGCATAGCAAGACAAGGAATTATCCCCTTAAGGTCATCAATCGAGTGCCCAATAACATCCCTATATTTTCTCAATATCTCAATTAACTTTGATACGGAGATGTCGTCAAGAGCCGAATTGACAATAACGGGATAAGCACATTCATCATTAAGGAAAACATATTTAAGGGAGGGGGGAAGGGGTTTGAACTCTACCTTGGGAGGAGGCTTAATACTCTCCTCCTTAGCAACGGAAGTGGCTAGGACCTCAAATCCCGACCCAAGTGTTTCCTCAACGTAGCACCGTCGAGAAGCATAGAGAACTCTTTCACCTCTTCCATATCTAAACTCGGCTTCTCAGTGATAGAAGCATAGAGCTCATAATCAGTGTGAACTTCCCTCTCAAAACCCTCCATCTCACTCTCTACATGACTAACTGGCAAACCCTTTCAATCATAGGCTTCCTCAATGTCTTGGAGAACTCAAAGACAATTTTTTCATTGGCGACCTCAACAGTGATGGTGTCATTTCTACAGTTTATCACGGTGTCCAATGTCTTAAGAGCCTCCCTTCCAAGAATGAGAGGAGTTTCGGGATCTTCCTCCATATCCATTACCACAAAATCACAAGGCACAAACACATGTCAACTTGAATTGGAACATCCTACAACTCCCCATGTGGGACCCTAACAGTTCGGTTCGCCAATTGGATCGTCTTCCTCGAAGGAAGAAGAGGAAAATGAAGGTGCTTGCCTATGGAGAGAGACATCAAACTCACACTTGCCCCCAAATCGGCCAACACACCCTTAGGCTCAAAGTCACCTATCTTCAAAGGGAATGTAAAACTCCCAGGATCTCTTTGCTTCTTGGGCATAGCACGTTGCACAAGAGCACTCACTTGGTATGGAAATGTAATGAGCTCATCTTCTAACTTCCGCTTGTTGGAGAGGATCTCCTTCAAGAACTTGGCATAGGCCGGCATTTGAGACATGGCCTCAAGGAATGAGATGTTAATTTAAAGGCTCTTCATCACATTGAGGAACTTAGTGAATTTGTCGCTCAACTTTCTCTCCACCAACCTTTGAGGATATGAGACCGGTGGCACATAGGTCTTAGATGGAGGAGGTGTTGCCAATGGAGTTTTGTCACCCACTTGCTCATGAGTCTCCTCCGTCTCCTTTTCCTCTCCTCTTCTTTCAACATCAACCCCTCTCTCAATTTCTTCCCGTTGAGCGTCATTCTCAACCTCCTCAACTTCACTTTCCTCACACTCATTGGGCATCTTGGGGCCCTCATAGTTCGTTCCCGACCTCAAATGGATGGCTTTGGCTTGATGAAGGTTAGGGTTGGGAATAGGTTGGATTGGAAGTTGATTTGTGGGGTTAGAAGGGTTCTTCTCGGCCACTTGAGCTAATTGGGTTTCAAGCATTTTGTTGTGAGCTTGTAACTCTTGAAACCTTTGGTCATGACTTTGAAGAGCTTGGCTTTGAAGAGCAAGGGTTTAGGTTATGGTTTGAAGTTGTTGGAGAATTTGGGAGGTAGGGTCGAAGGATGGAGTAGGTTCAGGATTTGACTTAGGAAATGGTGGGTTTAGAGGGACTTTTTGGAAGTTGGATCTTTGATGAGGGGCTTGGTAAGTGTTAGAACCTCGAGGGGAGGATCCACCTTGATTGTAGCTTTGAGAGAAACCTTGTTGAGGTTGGTTAAAACTTGTTGAGGTGGAATCCAAACTTGTTGAGGTTGGTTAAAGCCTTGATTATAGCCTTGTTGAGATTGTCTCCAACCTCCTTGTTGATTGCTTCTATACCCTTGGTTACCTTGATAACCCTCTCCTCTACTATTCATCGCCACCACATGCTCTGACTGAGATCCTCCACAATAAGAGGTATCATGGTTTGTACCACCACATATGTCATAAGAGAAAGTATTCACTTGTGAGGGACTTGATGATGTAAGGGTGATCTTAGAGAGCTTCTTGTCAAGTTGATCCATCTTCGCTTGAATTTGATCCATTGGGTCCAACTCAAACTTTCCACCCTTCTTAGGTTGAGCACCTCTCCTTCTTCCACCCCATGAGTAGTTCTTGATCACTTCTTCTATGGTGGACTCTAATTGGTCTTGCGGGATCTTAGAAAGGTGACCTCCCGCTCCAGCATCAAGGTTAGCACGTGACATAGGATCAAGACCATCATAGAAGAACCTCATGAGTAGATTTTGATTGAACTCATGGTGAAGGCCCGAACGAATCAACTCCCTAAACCGTTCCCAAGCCTCCGCAAGCGTCTCATCACATTCTTGCTCAAAGGAGGAGATCTTCCTCCTAATATATGCGGTTTTAGACTCAGGGAAGTACTTCTTCAAAAAGGCCAATGTAACTTGTTCCCATGTAGTGAGGGAGTTAGCAGGCAAGCTCTTGGGCCAAGATTTTGCCTTTCCGAAAAAAGAAGACCAGAAGAGATGCATCTTGATGTAGTCTGGAGAGACATCATTCGTCGTTATCATAGCACAAATCTCCAGAAACCGATCAAGATGATCAAGTAGATCATCATCCGACCCTCCACAAAATTGCTCTGCTTTCACCATCCGTGTAAACTGAGGGTGAATGTTGAAATTTGTAGTGGTTGTGGGGAGTCGAATTCCACCCTGTAAAACATAGGACCCCGGATTTCCGAAATCCCTGAAAAGTTGTGCATCATCCTCACCCATGTCTGATTCACTTTCACTTGTTGAACTTGAGATTGGTGAAGCTGGTGCAGAACTCAAGGTCAACCGTTCCAAACCTCCCCGAAGCTTTCGCAAGGTGCGATTGATTTCCGGATCTAAAGGTAAGATGGGTGAACCGTGAGCTCTCCTTCTCATGTAACACAACAAAGCTAAGCAGAGGGTTAGCAAACAATAACACAATAAAAAAAATTCACTTAAGCAATACTAAACTCAAGTAAACTTCAATCAATAGCACAATTTCCCCGGCAACGACGTCATTTTGATAAGAGGTTTTTAGTATGTCGTTAAGGCACTAAGGACCGCTTAGAAAACAATACTTATAATCCTAATGAGCAACTACTATGAACGTAGTAATGGAAAGTCAAGGGTCGAACCACAAGGAAAATGAGATTTACTAAGGTCTACTAAGTCCAAAACTACCTAAGTGAAGGGTTTTGGGGTGGAAAAGGTTTAATTAACTAACAACTAACAACTCGCTATCGAATACCAACTAATAATCAAGTAAGAGAATTAATATAATAAGGAAAACACTAGAGTTCGGGCTACTCGTATGAACTTGGGCTAGACAACGATAATCAACACTATAACGATTCAAAACGATGAAAATACAGGGTTAAGTCTCCCTCTAAATTACTTGAGTCCTCTATCGAATGGCCCTCAAGAGTAATCGATTAATCAATCAACCAAATCCTCTTTCGAATGGTCTTTGGTCAATTGTTTAATAGATTCAATGAGATCGGAAAACCCCTAATTAAAGGATCCCTTTAATTCCTACCCAATCCCTTGGTCTAGAAACTAAGTCGAAACATGGGAATGACAAAAGGGATCAAAGTTCGATTAAGAACAATAGAAACCCTAAGTGCCCTAGCATAAATGTGATCAAGATCTATCCTCGGGTGTCAAAACACCAAATTCAATGCATAAACATTCAATTGAATCATAAAAAGCATTAGCAATCTACATTAAGCCCTTAATTCATACTTTCGCCCAAACCCTAGATAATGAACTACTCACTAATCATGGATTCTAAGCAAAAGAGATTAATGAAATTAAGCATGACTAACAAAGCAATTAAAGTAAAGAGAAGAGATTGAAAGAAATATACTTGGATTGAATGAATGATTCGATCTTCAAAGTTGCAATATGAATAAAACCAAGAGTTTGAGAGAGTTTAGAGTCTTAAGCTCTGTAATTAGGTTCTAAAAAAATGAGATAAAATGTCAACTAAAACTATTTATAAGCTTCATTAAACAAAGACGGAAAAACAGGGCAAAAGCTCGAAATCAGGTCGCCACGGTCGTGGTGAAATCACCACGGTTGTGGCGCCTTAAAATTGTCTAGGCAGCAGCTAATCTCCAAACGAACTGATTCTATGCAAGTTAGGGGCCACGGTCGTGGCAAAATCACCACGGCCGTGGTGACCTGACTTCACCAAATCCAACTTTCCTCTTTTATGGCGCAGTGTCTATTGTTTTGCTGAGTGAGTGTGACCACGGTCGTGGCAATATCACCACGGTCCTGGTGATCCAGCTTCGTAGAATCAGTCCCAAATCTTCAACTCTGCCTTGCCTACTACAGGTGCCCACGAGGGCCACGACCGTGGTGTATTTGCCACGGCCATGGTGGCCTATTTCCTTCAATTCCCCAAGTTAGAGTCACTCAAGCATCTCCAAAGCACGAGCCACGCAACCTCGAACATGCTCCAAGTCCCTAGATCATAATAGTACTCCAACACGTGCCAATTCTCTTGAAATACATCAAAAAACAACCAAACACTCGTGAAGTATATTTGAAATCCAAAGGAAGGAAAACCATGCAATCCTAACTCTAAATGCTTTAAAGCTACATGCAATGAGACTTAAAATGACCTATAAATATGCACTAAAATGGACTGATCAAATATGCATGTTGATGATTATTTATTAGCTCTTCTTTTTAAAACGTAATATAAAGTTATTATCAAATATTAATAAATGATCTCAAAAGGTTAGTAACTATTTAGGGAAAAAAAGTTATTAAATATGTTTAGGGAAGATTATTATGGAAGGTTAGATATTTTATGCTAACAATTTTCGAGATTTAACAAAATTTGCATATTTTGTCTGATATGATATAAAATAACCTCCTAAAAATAAGCTAAATTATCTATATAACAATATTGTCTAAAACCGTTTGATATCTCAAAAATTATGTCATTTAGATTATTTTTAAGTTACTTATAATACAAATTGCCTAAAAATGTTTGATGTTTCGAATTATAAAGTTCGATAGCTTCCTAAAAATCAGCTAAATGTTCTAGAAGAAAATGATATAAAATCTTTATATCTCAAAAAAAAAGAGTGAGAGTATCTTATTTGCCTATAATACAACTGATACGCTATAATATCCTAAAGCATGAGTTCTAAAATCGTCTTTAAAAACATATAGAAAGTGAGCTTATTTAAAATTTTTGCCTAAATAAGTAAATATCATATGATTTGCGTAGAGCCGTTTGATAACTTTAAAAAACCATACCATTTAGTCTACTAAATAATAGCTAAATACCCTAAAATATAAAATCTATATATCCTATTTTAATTACCAATTAAATTAAACATAATATTTCAAATATATTTCGACAATAATGGGATTTTTTAAAAAACATATAGGCCAATTTTAATATATTATTTTAAAAAAATCAAATTATCTTATTTGCCTATAATAAAAGGAAACACGTTATGGGGCCTACAAGCTAAATGACCAAATATTTAGTTTACAGCCAAACAGTTCTCTGAATAGCATTTCTCACAAAATAGTAAGCGAGTGGACTAGAAGAGTTGCCCCATTGCATGTTGTGTTTGGAAGCCATCACTTGTACGCTATGTATCACCAAACCAGTCACCACCAATCTGCAATCTGCAATCTGCAATCTGCATACTCCAACCTCTAGAAGCACTCTTGACGCTGAATTCTTAGTAGCTGATCCTTATAGTAGATACTCCCGTAGTAACAGTTACACTAATATATTCATCCACATTGATTCAATTCTAATATTGCTACGTATGACGTAACTCAAAAACACCGAAAAAGGTTGGCCCGTTGTGCTTAATAGTATTGTAACTGCCAAGCAAAGATAATAGCTCTCTACTATCTACAGTCTACACCCACAAGAACTAGGAGGTCCAGTTGTAAGCAAACAATCAGGAAGGAAACAGACTTATCTCAATGAAGAATCTTAAGCTAGAATTTCCTTATGAGTTGGATTCTTCTATCTTATTCTCTACTTACCGTACCAGGATTATGCCTATTTAATGCAAGTTTCGTATCCCAAAAATATAAAATACACAGTTCATGTACGTTTACAACCATCCTCCACACAAGAAGGTTGTAAAGTTATAGGAGTACTATTTTTTTTGGTGCATAAGGAGGCGCGATAACAAGATGAAAATCAGTCCATATATCTCGAAATCAGGACGGATAGTTAACCCTCACTCTCATGTTGTAAACTTACATGAGTTTCTATGCCAAAGGCTACACATACACTCAGTATATGTGGAACCCACATACACTGGGTATATGTGTTACTAATAAAATGCATATTTTTACTAAAAAATTAAAAATTTACAATATTTCGACAGAAAATTTTATTTTTAATGATTTTCTGCTTTATCTTTGTTTAAAAGATCTGTTTTATGAAGATTTCTGTGTTTAGATTTGTAAGAATCCTTTGTTTAAAACTAAAAAAAAGAATTGTAATTTTTTTCCAGATTTATTCATATATTAGCTTTATATTGTTGATCTTCATCATTTACTACTATTGATTTCTACTATTATTTAATTTGTTTGTAGAAAAATAATGTTATATTTTCATCCATACCATGTAATAAAATCCATATCAAAATAATGTATTTCAATCGACAATGTATTATGTAAATTCAATTATCGTTAATTAACAAAATAAGTTCAAACAATTATAAGTTTGTAATTTTTAGTAACAATATGGATTTTAGTAGTAACACATACACTGAGTGTATGTGTGGCCCACATACACTGAGTGTATGTGTATCATCTCTCAGTTTCTATCGAGCATTTAACTTTTTGCCAACTGTGCAATTATCGGAGAAATTGCTGCAGCTATGCAAATAAATCCTTAAATTTCGGGAAACAGGAAAAACATAGAATAAGTCACATCAAATAAAAAAAATTAAAGGAGGGTTAAAATGATGGATGTGGATATATTCTTCGTAACAGGAAACAAACATTGAAAAAAAAAAAAAAAACTATCTAGCATAAATGCTAATTTCAACCTGCAGATTACATCGCAATGTGATCATATGATGATAAAAAATTAACTTTGCTTCTATCTTTATTAGAGAACTACACTAGTGTAACATAACAATGCATTTGATGTAATGTATCAAGGTTCTATCCTCGTAATATTTTTCAAGGTTTTCGTGTAACAATGTATGAATGTGTACCTATCTAATAGTCAAAAATTCTTTCCCCGGTCGCAAAAAGCATAAACACCACTGAACTAAAAATACAAAGAAGACCAGGAATAACAAATACCAGTCTCCAGCTTTCTGGGCTAGAGATGTCATAATTCGCAATTTTCGCAGCTTCAAGAAGCTGGCCTGTAAGCTCAACACCAACGATACCAGCTAGAGTACCTGCTGTATTAGAAACTCCCATAACTATTCCAGCATATCTTGGAGCTATATCCATGTGATTCACGGCAAACCCAGCCCTTCCAAGAGCCAAGAAGCCGAGTGCCACAGAAGAACAGAAGACAGCCCCGCCAGGGGTTCTAAACACAGGCAATGCCATCAGCGCCAGAGAAGCCACAACAAATCCCAAGGTATTTAAGAACTTCCTTGTCCGAGTTGTGGACATAATCTTTTTGGTGATGAGATGATCAGCAACCACCCCGCCAATATTTGAAAATAAAAACATGTTGAGGTATGGGACCATTTTTGAAGAACCCATTTCTTGAAGACTAAGCTGTAAGCCCTGCTCAAAATATGTCGGTAGCCAATTCATAAGTACATACAAGGCGTAATGGAATGTAAAATTGTTGACCACAATAGCCCAGACTGGTAAGCTGACAAGAATTCTCTTCCAAGGTATATTTGAGGTTTTGACTGATCTGCCTCCATTTTCCACTTTTAACTTGTGACTCCCTTCCACAGGTAATAAATTTTCTCCAAAACCAGCAGCAGCAGCTTTGGGGTGCTCAGATCGAGGAGGGTCAGATGCATATTTAAACCAAAGCACAGACCACATGGCTCCTAGTGCTGCTTCGGCTACAAAGACAGACTGAGGCCCCTTAAAATTCACCAGGCTGGGAAGCACAAGCATTCCTGCAGCTGCACCTAAGTACATCCCAGAGGTAGTAAGAGAAACAGATCTAGATCTTTCATGAGGAGGCACCCACTGTGCCAGAACTGTGTGAATCGAAGGGAAGATAAATCCTTGAGCTATACCAACAAGGAGCCGTGCAACGACCAACATGAAAACTCGATTGGGGTCTAGCGGGACTAGAGCACAAGTCAGAGACCATAAGACAAATGAAAGCAGAAGCACACGCCTGCCACCTATTTTCTGAGCTGCCCATCCTCCTGGGACTTGTGAAGACGCATACCCGTAGTAGAAAGTAGAAAGTATTGTACCTTTGCTTGATTGATTAACACCAGCAGCATCTGCAGCAATTGTATAAGCAATTGAGAAGCCCACCCGCTCTATGTAGCAGACAGATGTACATATGAATGTTAGAAGTACAATCAAGTATCGCTTTGGAAACTTCTTTTCTTGCATAGTTGACAATTTTAACAGCAGCTGTATCAAAACCAAAGCACTTGAAATCTTTCAAACCAAACTCAGCAATAACTCAGACTTATAGTGATGAAAGCTCACAGTTCCATTCAAGGTATCCAGATCACTTGTAAGTTCTAACCAGAATAGCCATAGCGACACCTAACATTGAGGGAAAGCCGGAGCGTTATACACCCCCTGGAACATGAATAGAATGATCAATACTCTTTGAATGGTTCTACTTTTATTTTTTTACCGCAATGAAAAACTTCTTACATATCATTAACAAACTTGACACTATATAACAAGTGTAAATGAAGAAAGCAATTGCCAAGTTGCCAGTACAAAGCAATTTTGTAACTACATCAACTGAAATGTTGAAACAACTGGTTAACAACTACAATTAAATCTCGCTACACCAGACACTCAACATTAAATGTAACTTCTTTTCGACCAACAAATTCATAGTATATAAGAAACAAAGAAATGGAATAACATAGCACTAAAAGTAAACATAACTATAAGAGAAGTATCTGACGCCATTTCTAAGTTTGAGAATTCAGATGACAGTCTTTGTCCAAAAGAGTACTTCGGAAAAACAAGGTTTATCAAAGTTACAACTTCATCACAAAAGCAACTAATAATCACACTGAATGATTCGTAGTACCCAATCCAATTAGTAAATCCAACACAAGCATAGGCAAATCTAGAATTTAAAGGGAGTGGTATCACCAACATTACGATAGTATTGAAGACAAAAATAATAATAAACCACTAAATATGGTAAGTCATAAATAAAACAAATACCATCTTATCTCTTCTTTCTTTATGTGTCCTTTATGAAGACAAAAATTGTAATATCCTCCTTCTGTTTGCTCTTCATGATTCTAAAAACATATAAGAAATATTCAATTGAACAACAACAACAACAACAATAACAACAACAACAACAAAAATTAAGCCTTATTCCCAAAATGACTTGGAGTCGGCTGACGTAAATCGTCATCTGAAGCCGTTAAAAAATAGTCAACTAATTTAAAGACAAAGAAACCTTACCAATTGTCAATTTTCATACAACCAAAACTCACATTATACAAAAAAGGGCGAATCATCAGTTCAACACAAGGGCGGATTTTCAGTGGGGGCCAGTTGGAAGCCCAAAATAATCAAATTACAGCAAAATGATATAGTTGCAGTTAGGAATAGGAAGCTCAATTTTAGAAGCAGATATCTCTAAATGCAGAAATTGCATTGCGTTACACATTCATAAACCCAAACCAAACTTACCAATTACCACTTCAGGCGAAACTCTGCCGGCGAAACTGAGGCGGTATTAGCGGCAGCAGGAGACCAAAGCTGAGGACTGAGGAGCGACTAAGCAAGGGACGAGGGTTTTGATTTCTGATTTATGATTTCTGATTTCTGAAGGATGGATGGGGAAATGGTGAACGTTTGTTTCTTTTCACACTAGAAATTGCATTTGGAAGGGAGACCTAACGTTTTTTTCTTTGTTAAAATTCTCGTTTCAAACGTTATTCCCTTTTTTCCCTTTTATTCGTTGTTGTCATTTTTTTTACCGTTTTCTTATATGCGTATTGTACGCGAATCAATTAATTAAGTGTAGTTTTAAGTAATTTAATTATTTTCTTTTTTTAGGGCAAAACGTTAGTGCATAAAATTAATCAATCAAAAGAGTGTCGGACAGTACATAAGGTGAGACCTCTGAAGGGCTATGGCGCACCCAACGTTGCTCAACACCAAAGGGCAGTAACTTCGCGAGGTGATGGACAACCATATTTCCATTCCTGCGCACATGAGACCAAATAAGAGACTCAAAATGTTTACTACGTTCTACCGAATCTTCTAAAATCGAATCTAAATCAGACAGGAAGAAACAACCACGAGTAAGTCTAGCTATGATGGATTGACAATCCGACTCTAAGATGATATGAGAATGGCCTTTCTCCTTTGCTATCTTCAAGCCCAAGCACAGAGCTTTTCCTTCAGCTACCTCGGGGACCCAATGAGCCCGGAGACGACGCGTTGCAGCCCGTAAAACCTTCCCTTCGTGATCTCTAGCGACCGCAGCCAAACCCACCCAGCCTTCATCCGACAGCGACGCATCAGTGTTAACCTTCACAACACCCTCTTGCGGTGGAAGCCAATAGCGTGGACTTGTTGTGGCATTGTTTCCGTGCCTTACGTAAACCCGCTTGCTAAACTCCCCATACTCTCTAGCTCGAGCCTTAGCTTGCTCAATAACAATGGCATTTGGGGTTACCTTATGCTTAAAAACCACCACATTGCGTCGATGCCACAGCCCACACGCCATATACCCAAGTAGTTTTGCCTTATTCTCCTCCAAGCTCTCCCATCCTTCCAGCCACCCTTGCAACCCTCCAGCCACCATATTCGCCACTACCATCTCCAAACCACACTCCTCCCACACCTCACGAACCATAGTGCATTCGAAGAGGGCATGCTCCATAGTTTCAATCTCCACACAACAAAGCGGACACACCTCCATATACAAGGCATGCCTACGCTTGAGTGCTGCAAGAGTGGGTAAAGTTTGAGAACAACATTTCCATAAAAAGTGGCGTACCTTGGGCGAGACGTCAAGATTCCAAAGGAACACCCACGCTTGGTGGATAGCGTCAAAATTGCAGGATTTCCCAAGCATATACGAAGATTTCACCGTGTAGAGACCATTCTTCGAAAAGGCCCAAGAGAGCTCATCGTTAGGCTTGCGCTCGCACAACGGAACAACAAAGATGGCTTTTGCATCTCTAGTATTGAAGTAGTTCCCAATCAGCTCCTCTTTCCATTCCCCACTAGTCGAGTCAATGAGTTCACATACTCGCTCCAGCCCTTCCACTCGCTCCCCAGTAACAACAAGCCTATCCTCGTTAATTAACCAAGGGTCATCCCATATACTCACCGAAGCTCCGTCACCAAGTCTCCAAAGCAGCCCCTCCGTCAATAAGCTCTTCGAGCCCCAAATACTCCTCTAAGAATAGCTGCTTGCGGGCCCAAGAGCGGAGTCAAGGAAGGAAGAATGGGGGTAATACTTAGCTCGCATCACTCTACCAAGGAAAGAATGCTCCTCACGCACCAAACGCCACACTTGTTTCCCTAGAAGTGCATCATTGAAAACGTGAAGATCACGGAATCCCAAGCCTCCAAGACACTTTGGTGTACACATAGCATCCCAACTCTTCCAGTGCATTTTCCGTTCCGAGCCTTTTTGACCCCACCAAAAGCGAGCCATGGCACTATGCACATTTTGAACCACTGCGACGAGAATTTTGTAAACACCCATCAAGTAAAACGGGATTGCCTGGATAACTGATTTAAGGAGAACTTCTTTCCCTGCACGTGACAGTAACTTCTCTTTCCATCCCTGGAGCTTCTTCCAAACTCTGTCCTTCAAATCAGTGAAAATAGCTCTTTTCGACCTTCCTGCTAAGGTAGGAACACCAAGATATTTCGCATGCCCCTCAACCAGTCTCATAGCCAATAAACTCGTTAACTCCTCTTTCTGAACAGATAAGACCCCTTTACTAAAGCAAATTTCCGCCTTATCAATATTGATTTTTTGACCAGATGCGGCTTCATATTTGTTGAGAATATCAATTATTTCAACGCATTCCCGTCGGTTTGCTCTAGCAAAAAGTAGATTGTCATCAGCAAAGAGTATATGAGATATTTCTGGCCATTTCGACTAGCTTTCACTCATGAATCTGTTTATTACTAGAAGCAGCACTCAACATCATAGACAAAGCATCAGCAAACAATAATAAACAAATAAGGAGAAATAGGGTCTCCTTGTCTAAGTCTTCGAGAGGGAGTCACTGAACCACACACTGCACCGTTAATCACAAAAGAGTATCTTACGGAAGACACACAACTCATAATCAACTGAACCCATTTTAAGGAAAAACCCATCTGCAGCATCAAGGCTTCCAAAAAAGTCCACTCAACTCTATCATAGGCCTTACTCATATCAAGTTTCATAGAAATTACACCACACCGACCTTTCTTCCTGTACTTCATAGAGTGGAAAAGTTCCAATGCAATCAAGGCGTTATCAGTGATCAGACGCCCAGGTACAAAGGCGCTCTGATTTTAAGAGATAATCGAGGGAAAAAACACCTTTAATCTGTTTACAAGCACTTTGGACACAATTTTGTAGATTACATTACAGAGGCTAATGGGTCGAAATTCTGAGACCAGAGTGGGTAATTTTACCTTAGGGATCAGAAGCAATATTTGTGTGATTGAACGTGTCTGGAGGGCGGGTATCGTGGACAATCCCAATAACCAGGCCAGCTACGTCATCCCCCAACAATATGCCAGAAGCGCTGGTAGAAAATGGCGTGCATCCCGTCAGGTCCAGGAGCCTTACATGGATGCATCTGATGCAAAGCAGCGTAAACTTCCTCTTTCGAACAAGGTCTGTCAAGCAAGTCATTCATGGCTGGCGTTACTTTTGTCCCAACATGACGAAGTATATCTGCCATCGAGCTCGCTGTTGGTAAACTCGTTCGAAACAAATTCTCATAGTACTCAGCAATAACCCGCTCAATAACCTCCTCGTCTTCCTGCCATACTCCATTCTCATCAAAAATCCCTTTAATACAATTTCTTCTCTTCCTTTGTGACGCTTTATGATGGAAGTATTTCGTGTTTTTGTCACCATCTTTTAACTCCGCAACTCGAGATCGCAAATACCAAAAAGCTTCTTGTTTTTTCAGGAGTTTATCAAGGATAGCCTCGAGTCTGCAAGCTTCTGTCACCTCCTCTTCACTGCTGCCCCCCCTGAGCTTGTAACAACAATTTCTCCGCATCCTTAATCTTGTCACCAAGGTTTCTAAGGCTCCCATTACTCCAAGAGGTCAAAACATCTGCGACCATCACAATACGGTCCGCGAAGAGCAGACCCGCAGAATCCCCCCAAGCTGCAGCTACGCGTTGTTCACACTCATCGTCGAGCAACCAAGTCGTCTCAAATTTAAAGGGCTTTTTCCTCCTCTTTTTCCTTATGTGATTACCAAGCAAGCGAACCAGTATCGGGGAGTGGTCAGACTTAAGGCGCCATAAATGCTCCACATTTGCAAGGGGGAAAGCTGCATTCCACCTTTGAGTGGCCAAAAATCTGTCCACACGCTCCCTAATACGAGTACTAGGATTTCTCTCTCTCTCTCTCCCAAGTGTACCACGGCCCCGAAAAATCGAGGTCCCGCAACTCAAGGTCATCGACAGCTTCTCGAAAATCTGATACACTCCTCCTATCACTCCCAGCACCGCCTTCAATTTCATTCATCGTCAACACCTCATTAAAATCACCACCCAAAAAAATTGGGCCCTCGTACTCGCATAATGATCGTATAAGGTCCCAAGTCTTGGCCTTATTCTCCTTCTCCGGCCATCCATAAATGCCAACAAAACGCCACTTACACCCATCAATAATCAGCACATCACCACAAATGTGATTACGGGAGAAAGAAACCACCGTAAAGTCAATTATCTCACTGTTCCAGAAAGCACAAAGACCTCCAGAATGTCCTACACTATCAACCCCGAAAGCATTTGAGAAGCCCATACGAACCCTCAAAGCCTCCGAGTCCACTTTACTAATTTTGTCTCAGAAACAAATACCAAACCCATGCAAAAAGAAAACCGCCAACGGCGGGGAGCACGAACTGCCTGAGGGGCCCAAGCCCCGACAGTTCCAGCATAACGTATTCATAATGCTTGGCGAGGTTGGGCATCCCCAACCTCCGCCGGAATAGTAACCTCAGCGTTGGTGAGAGATGGGGAATAAGACAATCTTCCTTTCTTCTCACTACTACCTAGGTTTACACCTTCATCAACATCCATAGCATCACACTCCTTTCTCTTCTCCCCACAATTCAGTACACACACATCTTCCTCATTCCAGTTTGGGATCTGGGCTCTAACTTCACGTCGTGCCATCTTCACTTTCCTCAGCGGGGGTTGTTTATGACTCCCAACACCTATTGAGAAAGTTCCTGTAGGCAAAACAATGCCATCAGCCCCGTTTTTTGGCTCCATAGCAGTACCACAGGCTACCTTAGTGCTCACTACTTCTGGACTAGGGGTGGATGAAGCCCCCCTAGTCTTCTCAGAGTCATCCTCAATCCTACCAACTCCCATGCATACCTCCCTCACCACTCCATCCTCTGCTACGTCACGAGATGAACTAGTAAGATTCTTCGCCATGTCAACCTCCTTAGCCTTCTTCATATTGTTCCCTCCATCCTGTCCCTTTTTAAAATCAAGAGCCCTACAACAGTCAGGAAAAGCTCGTGTTTCCTCCTTCAACCTATTTTTTCCTTTCAAGGGAGAAGCCCTCAACCATGATCCCCACAATTTCGAGTTTGAGGCCCCATCATCGTGCTCTAACTCGCAATCTCTTTCTATATGTCCAATGGTACCACAACCGTAGCAAAAATTCGGTAGAAGTTCATACTCACATCAACAAGTGAAACATCTCCACTCTTAGCTTGGATTCGAACATTACGTCGAAGGGCCTTTTTAACATTTATCATAACTCGAACCCTCGAAGAGGAAGAATAATTGAGTCCATCATTACCTACTTCAATCACCTGCCCCAATCTACTGGCAATAACTTCAAGTGCCTTGCCCGATCTATAGGTTAACGATAAGTCGTAAAAACGTACCCAAAAGGGGCACTCATCTAGGACCATCTCCGATGGAGGTTTTCCTCCCTCAATTGCCTTCATCATGACAAGGTGTTGGTCAAACGTCCATGGACGTCCAGCCAATCCTTTTTCTCGATCCCTAGCACTCCCGAATTGGACGACAGAGAGCCCGTTTCCTCTATTCATTACTACTTTGCTTTTCCAGGAAATACTACTATAAAAATAAGTTGTTTAACATTTGTTTTTTTTTCTTGTAATATTGGTTAACTAATGAATAAGTGTAGTATTCATATTAGTATTTAGACCCGTGCAAAATGCACGTGAAATTCTAATTGTTCGGGCAAATTAAAAGTCCACGTGATACAAAAAGTTATTGGATTTTTTAGAATAATCTTGTTTCGGGTGCAAGAAACACAGTAAATTTGTAGTTCGGGGGAGTCCAAATCCAGCTAGGGTAGTAACCAGTAACAAGTCCAAGGTCTTTGAATTTCCAGTACCTGCAAAACCGAGCACCGTGAACTACCCCGGGG
This sequence comes from Patellifolia procumbens, assembly GCA_947645195.1. Classification (NCBI taxonomy): domain Eukaryota; kingdom Viridiplantae; phylum Streptophyta; class Magnoliopsida; order Caryophyllales; family Amaranthaceae; genus Patellifolia; species Patellifolia procumbens. The sequence continues at coordinate 166,342 of CANSGD010000295.1, forward strand.
ATGTTCTCGGGATCGACTCTCCGATGCTTAAGTCAGATCTGATCTCAGAAGTCAGAGAGTAGTACAAGTAAATGCTTTGGAATGTGTGTTAAAACGTACCTGAATGATCAGATGAGAGTACTATTTATAGGTAGTACTGAAGTGACGTCATCTGGTGAAGATGGTGATGTCATGAAAGCGTTTTTGTCAGTGGGCCTGACTGAAGGTCTGTACTTTCTAGCCAGAAAGATCTTTAGGGGTAAAATGGTAATTTTGCCCCCTAAGGGTATTTTAGTCATTTCACCGGTTAGGTGGGCCATGACTGGAAGGGGCCCGAACACTAGCCCCACGCTCTATGTCGTAGTGTCAGATCATGATGAGACTACGATGTGGAGCGGAATAGTCTGCTTTTGTTGAAAAACTCGTCATACCCCAAGTGGGGTTGGCTTTGTTAAAATTCGAACGCCCTCTAAGAGAGGGGGTTCTGAAAATTCGAACGCCCTCTCATGAGAGGGGTTCTGAAAATTCGAACGCCCTCTTATGAGAGGGGTTCTGAAAATTCGAACGCCCTCTCATGGGAGGGGTTCTGAAAATTCGAACGCCCTCTCATGAGAAGGGTTCTGAAAATTCAAATGCCCTCTCATGAGAGGGGTTCTGAAAATTCGAACGCCTTCTCATGAGAGGGGTTCTGAAAATTCGAACGCCCTCTCATGAGAGGGGTTCTGAAAATTCGAACGCCCTCTCATGAGAGGGGTTCTGAAAATTCGAACACTCTCCTATGAGAGGAGTTCATAAAATTCGAACGCCCTCCTATGAGGGGGGTTCATAGAATTCGAACGCCCTCCTATGAGAGGGGTTCATAAAATTCGAACGCCCTCTTGTGGGATGGGTTCAGAAAATTCGAGCACCCTCCTAGGAGAATGGTTCATAAATTCGAACACCCTCCTAGGAGAGTTTCTAAAAAACTTACACCCATCATTAAATGGTTTGAAAACTCGAACGCCCTCCTATAGGAGGGGTTCATAAAATCTCGTATGCCCTTATTAGGTAGGTTCAATATAAAATTCGAACGCCCTCCATAGGGGGTTCGATGTAAAATTCGAACACCCTCATTAGAGAGGTTCAATATAAAATTCGAACGCCCTCCATAGGGGGTTCGATGTAAAATTTGAACGCTCTCATTAGAGAGGTTCAATATAAAATTCGAACGCCCTCCATAGGGGGTTCGATGTAAAATTCGAACGCCCTCATTAGAGAGGTTCAATATAAAATTTGAACGCCCTCCATAGGGGGTTCGATGTAAAATTCGAACGCCCTCATTTAGACAGGGTCAATAAAAAATTCGAACGCCCTCTATAGAGGGGTTCGATACAAAATTTTAGACACTCACCATTGGGTGGTTTTAAATTTTTTGAGGTGCCTGGTTAGGGCTAATAGAGTTCTATACTCTTTGATAACTCGAGGTGCCTGGTTAGGGATGATAGAGTTCTATACTCTTTGATAACTCGAGGTGGCCTGGTTAGGGCTAATAGAGTTTTATACTTTTGATAACTCGAGGGGGGTGCCTTATATGAAGGGCTTAACATACTTAGAAAATTCTTCAAAAGTATGATTCAAAGAACATCCTTGAATTTACTCGACGTAGCTCAGTCAAAGGGTGTTTCCTTTGAAGAGTTCGAGGTAGCCCCGGCGAGGGGAGAATTGTACAGCTGAAATTTCTTCGAAGTAGGCCCGGTGAGGGTCAACGCTTTAAAGTCAACTTTTGGGGTGGTCAACCGTATTTTGACCGGCATTTATACGTTTCAACCATATACATGACGTATCGCATCAAACCTCCTTCTACTCCTTGGCACGAACTCCCATGTTGGATGACTGTTCATATTAGAGAGGTTACTGTTCAGGGTAGGTGAGATATAAATATTTCACTCCTTTCCTCATTTACTCATTTTGCAACTTCTCTCTCTACTTTCTCTCTCTAATGTTCTCTCTTTTAAAGAAGCCTTTTGATTCATTTGTGTGCTGCTCAGAGTGCGTCAAGAGTGCGAGGAATCTCCTTCGTGTAATTCGACCAAGGTATGATTTCTCATTCTTGACTCTTTTTCTTTCTTTTAATAAATTCGATAGGGGTTACTGTAATATAAATAATGAACCCTATTTTCGAACTGAGCGCCTCCTATGCTTTGCCCCTTCCTTATTATATGCCCTGGTTTGAAACATGGGTAGATGAGGCTCCTGTTGTAACAATAGCTTATTCGGCCCCGAACTCTGATTTTTTACTCGACGCCGTTCCTATTCAGGAAGAGGAGTGTAAGGAAAACTTCGAGGGACCCGAAGAGTTTTTAGATCATCTGAATAAAGTAAAGATTGCCTTCCCTCCTTCTAAGAGGAGTTACTTAGATTCTTTCCTTTCCCTTGGTGTAGTGCAAATAATGGAGGCGACGGATGAAGGGACTTCGACATCCGATTATTGCGAGCCCTGCCCTTCCCCCAACATGAGATTGGGAATAAGTGGCCACTGGTCAACGGGGAAGTGGCGAAAGGATCTACAAGGTGGGCTGTCGTTCCTCTCGACATTGTATGCCATTAAGCTGCCCTATGTAATGTACCCTCCCCAAGTTACCGACTTGGTAGTGTCACCACCCCCTGGGTGTATTGGTGTATATAAGTCGTATTTCGAGCTGGGTTTGCGTTTTCCCTTGCACCCACTCTTTAAGGAAATTTTAGAGCGTATAACATTGCCTTATGTCAACTCATGCCTAATTCTGTTGGGACCATTATATCCTTTTTATGTATTTGTCGCATGCTTGGAGTGCGACCCTCCTAGCGCATTAGGCGCAACATGTTCAGAATAAACGAAGTATCCGAGGTTCGCCATGGGCCTGGTTGGTATTCTTTTCAAGCCAGACACCTCATCATGGTTAAGGATGGTCGAAGAGACGATAAGTCATACAAGGCTACGACCGAGATGCCAACCAACCATGCTTTTTCTCGAGGGGAGTTTCTCTTCATATTTCAAGGGGACCAGCCGTGGGATGTGCCCGTAACTCTGTCCGATAGCCCTCCTAATTTTGGAATGAACCTTAATGTGCCTGAAATGGACGCTGAGGAGGCTATTGTGGCCATTCATTGCCAAGCCACGTCGTTACATATTGAGGGGAAGCAGAAATACAAGACTGATTATTGGCTGCCCAATGATAAGGACCTGGCCAACGAGCACTTCCTGTCGGCTTTCTGCGTGTCCCTAGCTTATGACCAATGTAGGGGTCCATTACTTATCTGTTTTTCTTGTTTATAGTATCAACTTATTTCTTACCCACTGCTTGCTTATAATAACCTTGACGAGGAGATGAAGAAAAACACCGCGAAGAGTGGTAAACAGGGCAACTCAAAGTTCCCAAACCTCCTGCTTTAAGTTCGATCACCATCTTTTTTTTGGCTTTAGTTTTTTGTTTTCCTATAACTTGTCTTTTTCTTGTCTATGCAGAATCCAAAACACAAACAGAAGGCTAAATCGGCTCCGCCGAAACCTTTGCCCACACAACCTGCTTCTCTGCCTAACCCTCCTCAAGAGGTCGAGGTTCCGGGCAATGTGGGGTCCAAGAGAAAAAATCCTACTTCTCCTATACTCGAACCCCTAATACAAGACCTGATCTTCCATTTGGGTTCGAGCTTTGGTCCCTTGGATGAGGAGGACGTCGATGAGCCTGTTGTGAAAAAATACAGGACGTCCTGGTCGCATGATGCTGAGGGCCAATCTGGCGTCGCCAGCATCGAGAGCGCTAGCAGAAAGGCTATCCGGGCTCGTTATCAACGAGTTCGAGAGGCATTGCTGGTCCCCGGGGACAAAGAGGACATCTCCAAGTTGGGGGTGGAGAAGGAGGTCGAAGCACTCAACGAGTGCTGGTTACAGGTGAGCCTCTTCATTTATTTCTTTTGCTCATATCTCAATTCTTTGACTTAACACTTTTCTTGTTACTTTTGTTGTCGCAGATGTCTATCCGAATGGCCTGCCTTACTGAAAAGGAAGGTCGTGATTCGGGTAAGCTGGCCGAAGAGCTTGACAAGTGCAAGCATGAGCTGCTGGAGGCTTCTCGAAGGGTCTGTTCTCTCGAGGTTGAGCTCGAGAAGGCCAAGAGGTAAACACTGACAACCTCGAAGCTTTTAACAGCGAGAGGACGAGCCTAATGACCAATAAGGAAGAGCTATCCAACCAGCTTAAGGCAGCTGAGAAGAAGCTCAAGGCCTCGCGCAAGGAGGTTGCTGATCTCGAAGGCCAACTGAAGGGCCTAAAGGAGCTGCTCGATCGCACCCTGGCTCAGTGGGATGACTTGCAGAATAAATATGATAAGTCCGTCAAGGACCTAAAACAAAAGAGGAGCAAGTATATCAGTCGCTGGAAGAGGTCTCAGGATGGCCTCAACTTCGATGACTAAAAGATGGTTGAGGGTTTTAAGACTACTCGAGATGACATCCATCGTTGTTTCGAGAAGACTTTGAAGGACTTGGCTCCTGACTTGGACTTTCAGCAAGTCTTGGCCAAGTACGAGGGGCATGAGCAGGCGGCCATTGACGAATTCATGGCGTAGGAGGAGGGTGTGCAGGGGGCTGGTGACGCTTCGACCTCTGTTGCTGAGGTGGTCGAAGCGGCTAAGAAGGATCAAGCCCATGCCAACCTTTCACCTGTTAAGGAAGGTGAGGTCGAGGCTGCCGAGGTTGTGGTTGAGGCTGCTGAGGGCGAGACTGAAGCTGGTGAAGCTAACGATGCGAGCTCCTCATCTGAATCCTCGTCTGAAGAGGAGGATGTTGATATAGAGGCTTAGGTGCCCAGGCTCCTTTCTATGACATCTGTAACTTACACTTTTTGTAACTTAACATTAACTTTTTGTTCCATGTGTTCGAAGCTTGTAATATCTGATTAGAATGGAATGAAAAGAACTGGTTTTTCTCATCGAGTTTCCTGTTCTTTTTGCATATTTTCGACCTGCTAGGTCTCTTGCTTTTTTAATGACGGAATTCAAACCTCGTTCCTTTTATATGAAATGATAAAATTCAAACATCATTCCTAACGTATTTTATCCATAACTTTGAACCTGTTAGGTGTAGAGAAACTTCGAATACGATACTCATAATACAAAATAAAATGCATATGACAAATTCGAAAGACCGATGAGGTCGTGTTTTATTCATAATTTTCAACAAGACTGTTTGGACCGGCAAGGTCTACAAGTTTAAGAGTATTACAAATACTTTGATGCATATCACAGCAATTTAATCTTCATCTGGACCGGCTAGGTCGAAGTAGTATAAGGAATATCAACTTGCTCCTATATTAGCCCCTTAACTTGCTCTGGTTTGCTTCAAGTATTCAAACATAGAACTTACTCAAGTTGTCAACATTCCATGGTCGAAACAAAGGATCACCGTCCATGTTCTCGAGCCTATATGTTCCAGGACGAATAATATCAGTTACTCGATATGGTCCTTCCCAATTTGGACTCAGCTTGCCAAGGTCTTGCTTTTTTCCTGTGGCTTCTATCTTTCGAAGGACTAGGTCTCCTACTTCGAACTTCCTTTCTTTGACTCCTCGATTGAATAGCCTGTTCATTCTTGCTTTTTGAGCAATTGATTTGAGCAGTGCATTCCCTCTGGTCTCTGGTAAGAGGTCGAGCTTGACGCTTTTTTCTTCCTCGTTTTGCCCGTAATCATAGAAGGTTATCCTCGGTGAGGGGATATCCACTTCAACCGGCAGTACGGCTTCACTTCCATAGACCAAGTTAAAAGGCATGTGACCAGTTGCCTATTTTACGGTAGTTCGAGCTGACCATAATATGCCTGGAAGGTCTTCAGCCCTTGGAGGATGACTTTGTTGGCTGCCTCTGCCTGCCCGTTGGTTTGCGGTCGACTGACAGCAGAAAATCTTGTTTGTATGTCGAATCGAGCGCAATAGGCTTTAGTAGGTCCAATGTTTTGTTGACGTTGTCTGATATGAGTGCTCGAGGTACTCCAAAACGAGTGATGATGTTTTTCCAGATGAAGTCTTGCACTTTGTTATCTATGATGGTGGCTAAGGGTTCCGCCTCGACCCATTTGGTGAAGTAGTCAACTGCCACTAATAAGAATTTCCTTGCACCGGATGCGGTTGGGAAAGGCCCGAGGATGTCCATCCCCCGCTGGTTGAATGGTAGCACAACCTGCATTGTAGTGAGAGGAGTGGCTGATTGTCGATGTACATGGGCATATACTTGGCAGTTGTGGCATTTCTTGACCATGTCCTTGGCATCCTTCATCACTGTCGGCCAAAGATACCCGGCTCGAAGGGCTTTTCCAGCTATTGTTCGAGCTCCCTGGTGACTACCACAAGTGCCCTCATGTATTTCTCGGAGTATTTGTTGGCCTTCTTCGAGCGTCACACATCTTAGAAGGGGATGTGTGAAGGACTTCTTGTATAGCTGATGATCATGCAATAGGAACCAACTCGAACGGCGTCGCACTCTTTCCGCCTCTTTTTCGTCCTCTGGTAACTTTCCCTCTTCGAGGTATAAACGGATGCTTTTCATCCAATTGTTTGAACGCTATAAATTGCAGATGAGGAGTTGGCTGTTGATACTTGGTTTGTACAATACTTCCCAAGAGATGGTTCGAGGTTCCAGTCCAGACGCTGAGCTAGCCCTTTGAGATAAAGCATCTGCCTATTGGTTTTCGGACCGTGGGATGTGTTGTATTGAAAACTTGGTGAATTTTTGCTGCCGCTCCTTTACTTTGCCTAAGTACATTCTCATACTGTCCTCCTTTGCTTCGAATTCCCCTTTGACATGACCCACGACCAGCTATGAATCTGTCTTGACGGTTATTTCATTAGCCCCATTCGAGAGGCATAGTTTTAATCCCATCAAAAGGGCTTCGTACTCAGCTTCGTTATTTGAAGCAGCAAAGTCAAATTTTATTGCATATTCTGTTTTATTTTCGAGAGGGTCTATTATCATTTGACCTGCTCCGCACCCTGCCTTCGACGAAGAGCCATCTACAAAAAGTTTCCATGTCCCGGTTAGGGTGGCAGTCTCGACCTCTGTCGGGCATTCAGCAATAAAATCAGCTAATGCCTGTGCTTTTATTGCTCTTTTGGGTTCGAATTCCAGACCGAAGTCTGATAATTGATTAGCCCATTCGATAACTCGACTAGAGCCATTTTTATTTTCGATGAGCTTTCTGCGTAACTGACTAGTGAATACCTTGATTGGGTGAGCTTGGAAATAAGGCTTCAATTTTCGACTGGCCATTACCAAGCCATATATCATTTTCTCCGATGGGGGGTATCCACTTTCAGCACCTCGGAAGGCATGACTAACAAAATATACTGGATGTTGTTGTTTGTCTCTTTCAGCGACGAGGACAGCGCTTAGCGCGGTTTCAGAAACTGCGAGGTATACGAACAATGTTTCTCCCGGCAAGGGTGAAACGAGCTTTGGTAGTGAAGCTAAGTGTGTTTTTAGTTGTTGAACGGCATTTTCTGCTTCACAATCCCATTCGAAGCATGGTTTCTTTAAGGTATTGAAGAAGTGTAAGCTCTTGTCAGCTGATCTTGACAAAAATCTTCCTAATGCAGCCATACACCCAGTAAGTCTTTGAACCTCCTTGACAGTTCGAGGGGATTTCATGTTGATGATGGCTTGTATTTTATCAAGGTTGGCTTCAATACCCCTCTCGTCCACCAAGAATCCCAAGCATTTTCCTCCTCGAACGCCAAAGACACATTTCTTAGGATTCAGCTTCATGTTATACAAGCGGAGGGTGGACAAAGTTTCTCGCAGATCTTGGACATGGTCTTTGACCATCCTGCTCTTGACTATCATATCATCCACGTAGACTTCGACATTCCGCCCCAACTGTTTTTCGAACATTTTATTGACCAGTCTTTGGTATGTAGCCCCTGCGTTCTTAAGTCCGAACGGCATGACTACGAAACAATAAATCCCATAACTTGTAATGAATGTGGTATGCACTTGATCTTGCTCGACAAGGGGAATTTGGTGGTAACCAGCATTCGCATCCATGAAGCTAAAAAGTGCATGTCATGCTGTGGAATCGACCAACTTGTCGATCTTGGGGAGGGGAAAGTCATCTTTGGGGCATGCGTTATTAAGATAAGTAAAATAGACGCACATGTGCCATGATCCGTTGGGCTTTCGAACTAGTGCTACGTTCGAGAGCCATGTGTATTGGCACTCCTTTATCATCCCAACACTTAGCAGCTTCTTCACTTCTTCGGCTGCTGCCTTGTTTCTTTCAGCCCCCTGATGTCTTAACTTCTGTTCGATGGGCTTGAATTCCGACTTGATATTTAGCTAATGTTTAGTGACCGAGGGGTCTATCCCTGGCATCTCATCAGCCGAAAATGCGAACACCTCCTGATATTCTTGAAGGAGTTCCACTATTTCCTTTCGAACGACCTGGTTAAGGTCCTTTCCAATTCGAATTATCCGGTTAGGATCACGTCCGAGTTGTATTTCTTCATCTTCGTCGACCGGCTGAGGTCGATTGTGGTTGGTTGGGTTCTCGTTGTAGAACAAACCCAATGGAGGGGGAGAACTTCTGTTAGTTTCCTTCTCTTCTCTTTTCCTCTTCCCTAAGCTTGGCTCGACCGGCCTGCTCCTTCTCAAGCTGTTGACATAACATTCTCGAGCAGACTTTTGATCCCCATGTAGCCTTCCAACCGTCCCATCATCTGCTTCGAACTGTAGCAAGAGCTGGTAGCTTGAGATTGCTGCCCTTATTCTGTTCAGCGTGGGCCTCCCTATGATGATGTTATATGGGAGGACGATGTCAACAACAAGGAAGTTGATGGGAAGGCATCGTCCTTTTCCCTTGTCACCAAACCGGCTAGGTTAATTGATGACTCCAAGGGGGTGAACAGATTGGCCTCCGAATCCAACCAAAGGTTGGTCGACGGTTTTGATGTCTTTCCTCTCGTACTTGAGCTTTTACAGACATTCCCAGGTGATGATGTCCGCCGAACTCCAACTATCTATCAAGACTCGACCAACCCTGTGATTGACCACTTTAAGTTCGATGACCAGAGGGTTATCATGGGGGTCTGTATTTCCTTCGAGCTCTCTCCGAACACCATTGTGGGGTGCCGGCTTTTTCATTCTCTCACCATTTTTCAAGTGGTAAAGATGATTCTTCCTTGAGTTGCCAGGTGATGATGTCATGACCAAATGATTCCTCCGGAAGCGAAACCCCCAGCTATGACTCCTACATAGCCTTCGGTTTCATCGCTCTTAGCTTGTTTTTCTTTTCCCTTATCTCTCCTTTGATCACCCTAGGGTTCTTTGAGGTATCTGATCAATTTTCCTTCATCAGCCAATTTGTCGAGTGTTTTCTTCAACTCTCTACAGTCCTTGGTCGTGTGACCGCAATCCTTATGGTATTCACACCATAGCTTCTTGTCCCTGCGATAACTCGACGTTTTGATGGGATATGTCAAGGTAACACAGATTTCTCTTTTATGTTTAAGTATATTTCCATCCTATTGACGTTGAAACGAGGATCATGGCCTCCATCGAAGGGTCGATGTCTCTTTAGCCTATCTGCCATATCCTTCTGATTCGACGACTCGCTTCTTCTTTTATTACTTCCCTCATCATGCACATTTTTGCAGATGTCCGACGCTTGGATATACTTCTGTGCCTGCCTCATGGCATCTGCCAAAGTAAGAGTTTCCCTCATGGCGAGTTCGAATTTGAATCGTCCGGGATGGAGGCCGTTCATCAAGGCCGTAACAGCGACTCCATCTTGGAGGTCGGATACCTTGAGGGACTCTTCGTTGAATCGCTTGATGTAGCAACTCAGGCTTTCCCCTTTCTGTTGAGAAATTGACATCAAATGTACACTAGTATTTTTATGGCGTTTTGCCGCTATGAAGTGCTGAGAGAAGAGAGTTTCGAGAGCCGAGAAGCCGGTGATGATGCCAGTAGGTAGACTTGTGAACCAATTGAGGGCCAACCCTTTGAGGGTGGTCGGGAAGTACCTACACCACGTGGCTTCAAAGAACGTCTGCACGCTCATTTGAGCTTTGTATGCTGCTAGATGGTCAGCGGGATCAGTAATGCCTGAGTAATGCTCTATCGAAGGAATTTTGACTTTGCCCGATTTAGGGGTCTCCATGATGTGTTGGCTTAAAGGTGATTTATGTGCCACTGCTGAACCAACCCGAAAACCTGATTCAGCTACCTCTTCGGGATCCTCGCTGTGTTGCGGGACCCCTATTTTCAGTGTGTGACGGTTAGTCACAGGGTGAGATTGTCCTGTGGTTCGTGTGGCTACTGAGTAATTCGAATTCCCTACTTGGGACTGCTCTCTATCTTTTCGATGATCTCCCGGGCGTCGAAGTTCTTACCCTCATCTATTTCTGTTGTATGATATGTCGAGCATCATCTTGGCTTGGCGACATGATAGATTTCCCTTTTGAAGCAGTAGGTATCCTCTTCAAAGGGCCAGTAGTAGCGTGCTCGGTTAGGGCACGTTTTGGTTGTGCTGCCCTTCGATGAGCCTGCGGCTGATCCAGGACTGTCCCTCGGTCAGGGGGAGTAGTCTGTTGAGTCTTCATGGCTGAAACGAGCTATTGCATGACAGTAGTCATGTGCCTTTCCATTCGGAGTTCGAGTTGTCGAAGGTCCGAGTAAGTTACTGTAGGTGGAGGGGCCTCGAAAGTTGCGTCCGTCTGGCTTCTAGTACCTTGGACATCAGTTTCGTCCTCGACGATAACTCCTCCTTGGTTCAGCAGAGTAGTCTCCGCGTTCTCTGAAGTAGTTTTTCGAGCGGTAGTCCTGCGGTTACCTTGTCCTCGTGTCATGGTATTCGAAAATGCAGTTGTTATGTTAGATCCCCACAGACGGCACCAACTGTTTCGGGTGCAAGAAACACAGTAAATTTGTAGTTCGGGGGAGTCCAAATCCAGCTAGGGTAGTAACCAGTAACAAGTCCAAGGTCTTCGAATTTACGGTACCTGCAAAATTGAGCACCGTGAACTACCCTGGGATGTTCCCGGGATCGGCTCTCCGATGCTTAAGTCAGATCTGATCTCAGAAGTCAGAGAGTAGTACAAGTAAATGCTTTGGAATGTGTGTAAAAACGTACCTGAATGATCATATGAGAGTACTATTTATAGGTTGTACTGAAGTGACTTCATCTGGTGAAAATGGTGATGTCATGAAAGCCTTTTTGTCAGTGGGCCTGACTGAAGGCCTATACTTTCTAGCCAGAAAGACCCTTAGGGGTAAAATGGTAATTTTGCCCCCTAAGGGTATTTTAGTCATTTCACCGGTTAGGTGAGCCATGACTGGAAGGGGCCCAAACAAATCTTATCCGTAAAACTCAGTCAAGAGTAAACAATTGTGATGTCAGTATTTTGGGTCACGTTTTATAGTAAATCCATGACAAAGAAGTTTCAATACGTTATTCCCTAGTTATGTGATTACTAAGTATAGATTGATACCCCCAACGTTTTTATTATTTAACTCGAGAATTTCAAACTCATTATTCTATTTTTATAATCCATGTATATATATGAAAAATAAAATAGTTCCAAAGTTCGCTTAATAATATTTGGAAAAATGGCTTCTAATAATGCAATCTTTTGATAGTTCGCAAATAATAAAAAAACTTTTGATTATTCTGAAATAATGCAACCTTTATACCCCATTTATTTTAAATGAGACGAGTTACGGTAACCTGAACAAAAGGTATTTTTTTCATTAAAACTCTTAATTCTAATTAATTATATAATAAAAATTAAAAAAAACAACAACTAACCTTCTCCTCCCCCACCCTCCCCTTCGCCACACACAGCCACCCACAACCACCACCTCCTTTCCCTTCCCCGGCCACAAAACCACCTTCCTCCTTCTTTCCTTTCTCAGCCACGAACCACAACCACCATCAAAAGCCACCACAACCACCGTTATCTACCTTGAAACTTCCACCAAACCCCAAATCACCACCAACCACTGCCAACCATTCCCAAAACACCACCAACACCCCGAAACCACGTCTTCCTCACTGAGAACCACTACCCAAATCCGTCCAAAATACCACCACCATCATGGCCGAAACAATCAGCCCAACAGCCACACCATCCCCACTTAAACCACCTCTTCCTCATCGAAAATCACCAATAACCTACCCCCACCCTCGATTACCACCAAAAACCCACCAATAAACCACCTCCTCCATCTATAAGACGATAACCACCGAAAACCCACCACCCGAATCTGCATCTTCGAAGTCTAAATCTACACCACCGTCACCATCTTCAACGTTCGAACTCTCCTCCAAAATCATCGGAGATGGAGAATTTGCCAGCGTTTTTCGAGATTTTTCGGGGAGATAACGAGAATGGAGAGAGAGATGAAAGATGTGGCAAGAATGGAGAAGAGCGTCTTTACGGAGGGGGGTGGTTTATTTTGTTTTTATGTTTTTCAATTTTTTTATAAAATATAGTTATGAGAGCCAATCATTAAGTGAAACATATCCCATTTAACCCATACTTTATGTTGTAACCAGTTTTGTCTCATTTAAAATAAATGGGATATATTATTTTTTTTAGAATCTCAATAGTCTCAATAGTCTTAAAATTTAATCTTTTGAATGTGTGGAACTAATGTGCTAAGAGCTGAGATTCTTTTTCCTATTTGATATTGGCACTAGGCCCACTACACATCCCTGATTGGGAAATGATCAATTTTAGAGTTTGTCAATTATGGATTGTTAAGACCTTATATAATATATAAGTGGAGTTTTCTTCTAATGTTTACGGCTAATTTACTGACTCTCTTGTTGGCTTTTAGGTATCTAGCGGTTATTTATATGTTCAGGGACTATAATTAATTCTTATGCTAGAGATGGTGAATTCTTTAGTACCATTTTGACATCTGCCACCCTTATTAGATGCCCGATAAGAGAACATACCATTGCCGATCATGTTAAGGTTTGGGACTCCCCTCATGATTTTTTTACCGTGACACAATTCCTCTTTCAATTGTATCATTTCAATTTTCTTGTATATTTTGGTGTGTATTAGAGGAGACGGAGTTTAGCTGTACTTTTCACAATATGCTTTTAAAGTAAAACAATGGTCCAATATTTTAGGTGGATGTCTACTTATTTGATCCATCATAATGTTGCTGCCATCCGAGTCAGGTATGATATTCAATTGCAGACGGCTGTAATAGGAAAATTTGATGATAATGTACATAGTACTGAAGAGAGGTGGGTGGAAGGAAATGATTCACATAGAGGAAGGGGTATAATTACTTTATTTATTTGTTTATCTTTAATGTGCTTGTCTTTGTCTTTGAAACTTTTTTTCACAGTTGTCGATGCCATTTCTTTTTCAACGGTTTACGATGACGGTTTGTGTTTAAAACTTTTTGCTACACTTGTCAATGCTATCTCTTTTTCAATGGATTAAAATGACGATTCATGTTACCTGTCCCCAAATCATTTGGGGAATAAAACTTAGTTGGTGTTGTTGTAGTAGTGAAGAGATGAATTTAAATGATATCATTTTTGGACTTACAATGAAGATATGGTTAACATACAACATAAAGAGCAAAACTGCACCGGCTGAAACTTCGCAACCCAGCCCTCATAAACCTGACACGTAAACCCGCCCAGACATGCTCGTTGACCCACCCAACCCAAACCACGAACCCGCCCAGACGCCCAGCTAGACCAGTCAAAACCGCGAACCCGTGACTTCCTGATCAGTTTTCCTTGCTGATACCCTTGCTGCATCAGCTTGGCAGCTTTGGCTGATCAGAATGCATGAAGCTTGCATTGCATGAGTGCATTGGAGGAAGTTGGGACTAAATGACTCATCAGTTTTGCTGTTTGCTTTGCAAATTTGCATCGATCCACCGTGCCTCCTTTACTGTTCACTTGTGCATCAAAAAAACAAAATAGTGAAAGTGATTAGTGTCTGACACTTGCTCACTATTAATCTAAAGCTTTGATTGAGCAATTCAACCAAATAAAGTGTGCACTACTACTAGGACCTAACAAAAGTGGTAAAAACGACTAATTTCACTCTTCCATTCAATTTTAATTATGATTTTCCCCCCAAATTTTCTTCTATCAGTATCACCCAAAATCACATTTTCAACTCACACCTTTCTCAGCTTCTCTCAAACTTCCCTCTTTGCTCTAGCTCTTGCTCTCTTGTTCTTGCTCTTTCTCTCAAGTTTAAGCTAATTGTTAAATTATAAACTTCAGTTTTTTATCTCGTTACTGTAAAAGTTGTTAATTTTTTGATAATTTTCATTAATGTTAGTAACTTTAACAATAAGGTCAATAAGTAAATTAATACTCGCATAGTAACTAAAAGTAAAAATAGTTAGTAACTAATTATATAACTAATTATAATTATACTCAATTACTTACTGTTGGTCCTATAGAACTTCTAAGTTTACTACAAGAGGGGGGTGAATTGTAGTAAAGACAGGGGCTATTTTTTACGGAATTAATAAGTTTAAAAGAATTAAAGAGAAGTTAAAACTAAGAACACTAGAAATGCTTTTGAACAAGATCTTATTCCAATATTCTCTGGGAATAAATCTTGCCCTTTTATTTATAATAGTAACTTACACCCTATTATAAACAGCAACTCACTCTATTCCTCTAGGAACTGGTTCCCAGTCACCTTGTTCCCCCTGAACACGTGACTTTCTCTCTTGACTTCACTCGAAGTCTTCTCTTTCTCTCTTGAATGTAGAAATTTTCTCACAAAATTTCACTCACCCCAACTCAGATTAATGGAATACAATAAATTGTTGAAGAGAACGAAATAACTTTTTTAAAAGATTTACACAGTTAATGTAGAAAGTCTTAAGAACTAAAATTGAGTTCTTCTCAGTTTATATAGCTGTGATAAATCTTCAACGGTCTTCTTCACCTTCCTTGTAGTGGACGCAAGTTTTTAGGCATTATCTTCCACCTTCATAGCCGTTATGGATCATGTTAAGGCCACGACCCATAACCGTGTGTTTGCACAGTTTGAACGAGTCTTCGAGTCTTCCATGATCTTCTCAACAGCTCTTGACTTGGTCTTTGGCAGTTTAGGATTTATATTAGATGCGCAATTTGTTAGCTGAGATCATGGCCCCTCGAATCTAGGACCTCAACCCATCAATTTAGCCACGCAAAACCGCCAGCTCTTCAACGTCTTATTTTCCTGTAAACCACTAACAAACTCAACTAATAGTATGGAATTCAATATTCCATAATATTAGAATATTAATTCTACACAAAGTAATATAACTAAATATTCTATTTTCCTAAACAACTTAATTTTGGTTATTATCAAAACCAATTCTCCATAAGTTTATTTTGGGTGTAATAAAATAAATAATTAATAATACTATGTAAATAAATACATAAATAAAAACTAATTAAAACTAAGTTAAAAACTATTTATTTGTCATCATCAAAATAATGAATACAACACTTACTTAGTAGCAAGATTCTCACAATCAGGATTCTACTTTGGATCGGAAGGCCTCTCAGAATTGGATCGTAGAATCGAATCGTAAAATCGAACATGCATAATCTAGATATTACCCTCATATTATAGGTTTAAAAGGCCAACTAAAAATTATAATTGTTTAATTATTAAATTAATGATTACTGATAATATATGTTATATTGGTAGAATAATTGGTATGATCAAATTTAATGTGAATTTGTAAAATTTCGCTAGTTTAAAGATAGTTATAGAATCGTATGGTCATATTTGAATCTTAGAATCGTACGATTTTAGGATCGCGATTCTAACAACAATGCTTAGTAGTAATTAAAATAATTAGTACTCCCTCAGTCCTATATTAGATTAATACACTTCCTTTATTCGTACGTCCATCATTAGTTGATTCACTTCTATAATAGCATGAGAGTACAATAGACATATTATTTTTTAATATTAATGGGTCCTACATATAATTAACTTAATAACTCCGCCCGTCCTAAACCCTTATGATATGCCCCACCAACATGTACTTTTTGTAATAAAACAAATACCAGTATTCAACTACTCTCAATAAAATAAATTAGTCAAATAACACTCCTAATACTTTGTGGCAGTCAAACTATATCATCTAATATAGGACGCAGGGAGTACATCATAACCATCATTATAAAAGTAAATAGTACCGATATGATTGACGTATTTGTTTATTCTCATTGTGTTTCTCCTTCGTGTTTGCATTATTTTTAATTTGTTTTCACTTTCAACGATTTCAGATGATGGTTGGTGTTAGCCAGCCGTTTTGGGAAAAAGGCGTTATTATTGTTAAGTTGTTGCACCTTGCAAGGCGTTTTAGGATCAATCAACTGCGCTCCTATAAGGAAATATATCCTAGTTAGTTAGATAATATCTTTTGTTATTATCTTTTGTGTCATCCTATTTTTTGATGTATATCTTTTCCTATTAGTATTAGGTTATTGTTTAACAGTATATATAGGTTGTAACTTGGATCAATGAGTTAAGTCGTTTACTCCTAAAAGATTCTCATCTTACCATGGTATGATCGAGCCAACGAAAACCCTAATTTTTTTCTTCGGTCTTGGGTTTACTCGTCCAACTTTGAATTTCTCCCACTATAATTTCCTCATGCTATTGGCTTGGGATTGTGTGCTTGGTTTGTTTGCCAGCCATTCATGCATGGACTTTTCCACCCCATTGTATCTTTGCCAATTTGCCTTTGTGGTCTTCTCAATTGCAATTTGCAAGAGCATTGTTTTCCAACAATATTTGCACACAGACTCACTTTTTTGTTGGTTGCACAAGACGGTTTTCCGAGTGAATACTTTTGTGCTTTGTTCATGTGTGGCTTCATTGCCGTACGTCTTCCATAGATTTGGGTGATGTTGATCGTTGCAACATCCCGACTCTATCTAATGATCAAGGCCAACAACTTTTGTACGCTTTAAAAGGGTTGTTTTCTTCCACTGAAAATTTGAGTGGTATGTATCAATCCAATGATTGGCTTATTGATTCCGGCGTTTCTAATCATATGTCAGGTAATCTTTCTCTGTTTACTAATCTACGGACTATTTCTGCTACTGTTGGTCTACCTAATGGGAAAGGTACTCTTGCTACTAAAGAGTAAAGAGGGTACAATTGTTTTTAAGCGATGACTTAACATTAGACCAGTTTTTATATGTTCCTGCTCTTTTTTATAGTTTGTTCTCTGTTTCTCAACTTTTAGAGAGCAAAAAAATTTGTTATTTTCTTCACTAATAAGTTTCTACTATACAATACCTCACTTTGAAGAAACTGATTGGAACACGAGTGTTGTCTAATGGGGTCTCAGTTCGTGCATGCCAAATACAAGCAAATAAAGTGACCAAAGTGGATGATGCAAGTTTGCCGTCGTATCGTCGTTTAGGTCATCCGTCTCTTAAAGTTAAGTCTCTTTTACCCGGACTAGCCGATAGTCGTATTTCTCTTTGTGATTGGATTGTCCTATTTGTTTTATGGGCAAGCAGCCTCGACACTCATTTCCCTTAAGTGCTCATTAAGCTGGCGTTATTTTTTATTTGATTTATTATGATATATGGGGTCCAAATAAGCTTCCTGCCTCTAGTGATGCTCGCTATTTTCTTACCATAGTTGATATTATTCCCGAGCTACTTGAATTTTTTTAATGGTTCAAAAATCTGAGGTTGCGTCTCTTACTCGCAATTTTTATGCTATGGTGAAAACACAATTTAATAAGAAAATAGAGGTTGTTCGTAGTGACAATGGCCAAGAGTTTTTGACTCTGAAGGAGTTTTTTTTATAAGAAAGTTGACACGGCTCAACGATACGGACATGTTGAACGTAAGCATCGTCACCTTCTGTGACGGTTTACGTTTTGAAGCCCGTTTGCCAAAATCCTTTTGGGGAGTGTGTGTAATGGTCGTTGTTCATCTTATTAACCTTACCCCAATTCTTGTGTTGAACGGGAAAACTTCGTATGAATGTCTCTATGGTGTTGCCCCTTCCTATGATAGCATTCGTGTGTTTGGATGTTTGTTATGCCACTAATAGGCCTCGTGTTAAGAAAATTTTGATTCTAAGTCGAGGCGATGAATTTTTGTGGGGTATCCTTTTGGTAAAAAGGGATGGCGTGCGTTTGACTTGGAGAATCGTACATTTTTTTATAGTCGTGATGTTCAATGTATTGAAACGTCTTTTTCGTATTGTAATGCTCTTAATAATCATGATCGTATACAGTGGGATGCGTATTTGATGTGTTTTAAATGTAATACCGCAAGTGCACGGTGTCTGTTGTTAGTTGAGCTTTGCAAGTACGGGTCGAATCCACAAGAAGACAAGTTTTTAGAGTTAATATTCAACTAAACAACAACTTCAGATAAAATCAGGGAATAATAGTTGAACTGCTAATTAAACCAAAGAAAGCAAGATTAAAATGAGAATTTATCTATGAATTAAAAGCCTAGAGAAATAGTTCGGTCCACCATGCTTATACCATTCAAGAGGTTCAAATAACTAACAATAATTAGGTCCAGAGTCGAACAATTAGAGCAAGTGTTAATCCTATAGTTAGGTTCAAAGCCCATAATTTAACATATGTCGTATGATCACAAACAGAATCACAATTACTAATGTGTTCTAGGCTTCTAAAAGTAAGACTGATCTGTAGGAACAATTATTAGCCAGACGTAATTCATGAAATTGGCCCCTAATATAAATCATGGATTCAGGAACAACTCACATTATATTCGCTCTAATCAAAACCTAGAAACTACTAACAATCCAAATAAACATAGTTTTCTTCCCTAAAACCCTAGAAAGACGATTACTCACTCATAATTGAATTAACAACAATGAATCTAATATAAAAATCAATACTTTGCATCATGAACGATTGAATAACTAAATTAAACAATCAAAGATTAAAGAAGAAAATAGGAAGAGAGAAAAATACCAATTGACGGAAAGCAATTTTATTCAAAATAAACCAAGGCTCGATCATCTTCGAATTTAAACTAAAGAGTTTCTCTCCAAAAAGCTCTTGAAACTAAACTAATTATGCTGAAAATAAGATGTCTGACAAATAAAACCTCAAACTTATTTATACTAAACTCTAAGAAAGGGATTTAAAATAGTCAGAGAAATGAAATCGTCTCCTCTGTGTCGCCCGTCCGATCGGGTCATGGCCCACCCGATCAAGTCAGGCCAAGAAAAAAATCAACTCTTCTCCAAATCTCACGAAACAACTAGCAAACACAAAATTGGCTTCGCCCGATCGGGTGGGTAAACTGCAAATTTCAGTCAACTTGCGAAGGCCGTATTTCTCAAACCAGAAGTCTGTTTGGAGTTTGTAACCTATCGTTGGAAAGCTCTAGAATTCTAGATTCTAATCCAACTGGAATTTCTTGATTAACAATTTTCTGTCAAACGTTATTACCAAAATAGTGAGCATCTGTCAGTTTTGGCACTCTTTGCTTCATTCTAACTCAAAATGTCCCAAACAGATGCATTGTGATTCTTGTGCAAGTTACCTTCATCCTCAATGATTAATAGACTAGGTATTTGATAATCATGATCAATGTGTGTTAAAATAACCTAAAAATTACCAAAACACGCAAACGAGGAGTAGTAGAGCACAACTTATGTAATTTATGCCACTATGCACAAAAATGCTCTAAAAGGAGTCTAAATGAATCCTTAAAAGGTGCTCTCAACCCCATGTTTGGGACGACAATGATGATGTCGGGCTTGATGATAGGGTTGTTGGTTGTGTTGAACCCGTACCCGCGGGGAGAGGCGCTGATGGGCAGCATGATACTGCCTGCCAGCAGGTGAAACCCGTGCATGCGGGTCTAGGCACTGCTGGACATTCTACTGCAGCTCATCCGCGGGTGGAACCCGCGCCCAAGGCTCTGGGCGTTGATAGGCAGCATGATACTGCCCACCCGCAGTCTCGGGCCCGCTAGTTTGGACGCTGCTGGGCAGCGTTGTTTGGGCGATTTTTCTAAGTCTTCTCCTATGGTTATACGCATTGTTGATGTTGTTTGTGATGCTTCGACTCCTCTACGGTTAAGGGGGAGTTCCTCCAAGTCCACAAAGGTTATTGGTGATGGCTCCAAAGTCTTGGGGCGAGGTCAGCGAGTTAAGTTTCGTTCGACAAAGCCTGATGGTTTTGTGACAAATACAATTATTCTGAAAAACATAGATCCCTCTCTTATGACTACTCTTCCACCCTCGTCTGGTTCTTCAGGTAGGCCTTTTTATATATCTTGTTATGTTGATTATAATAAAATTTCCATGAAACACCGATGTTTTCTAACAGTTGTTACAAATGGTAAAGAACCTCAGTCTTATGGAGAAGCTGCTTCTCATCCTGGTTGGCGTAAGGCGATGAAAGATGAAATTGATGCATTGAAGCGCAATGGCACGTAGATATTGGAAGATTTACCCCTCGGTAAGCATGCTATTAATAGTGGTTTGGTGTATAAAATTAAATATACATCTACTGGAGACGTTGAATGTCTTAAGGGACATCTTGTAGTGCATTGAAATCGACAGATAATTGCCGGTATCGATTATAATGAGACTTTTGCTCCTGTAGCGAAAATGGGTACTGTTCGTACTCTTCTTACTGTTGCTGCTATTAAAAATTGGGAATTCCATCAGATGGATGTTCATAACGCCTTTCTTCATGGTTACTTATCTGGAGAAGTGTATATGAAACTTCCCCTAGTTATTCTTGTTGTTCACCAGGGAAGGTTTGTCGGTTACGAAAATCTTTATATGGTTTGAAGCACGCTCCCCGGCAATGGTTTGTCTACTGCTTTGAAAGCCTGTGGTTTTTCTCAGTCTTATGCTGATTATTCTCTCTTCCGCTGTATTCGGGGAGATGCCACCCTTCATGTGTTGGTTTATGTGGATGATTTAATGGTTGTTGGCTTAGCTTCTGCTGTTATCTCTAAGTTCAAATGTTGTTTGAACTCATCTTTTCATATGAAAGACTTAGGTCTTTTGAAATATTTTTTGCCATTGAAGTTACACGAAGACCGAATGATATTTTTCTATCTCAGCACAAATATGTGTTGATTGAAGCAAGAATGTTGGGTTGTAAGCCTATTGATACTCCGATGGAACAAAATCAAAGGTTATCTCTTGTTGAGGGTTCGCCTATGGCTGATCCCGACGCCTATAGACGCCTTGTGGGGTGTCTTATTTATCTCTCTGTTACACGTCCAGAGCTTAGTTATGATGTTCATACTTCAGCTCAGTTTCTCAGTGATCCATAAGTTGCACAATGGGATGTTGTTGTCCATGTACTTCGTTATCTCAAAGGTAGTCCCGGATAAGGTATCTTGCTACGTTCTAAAAATGTATTGTCTGTGACGGCTTTATTGTGATAGTGATTAGGTTGCTTGTCCGAAAACAAGGCGGTCTTTGCCTGGTTATTTGGTTTCCAGGTTGCTCTCTTGTCTCTTGGAAAACAAAGAAACACCCTATTGTTTTTCGTTCGTCTGTAGAGGTTGAATATCGTTCTATGGCTGTGACTATTTGTGAATTAACATGGTTGAAGTCTTTATTACCTTCTCTTGGTGTTATTCATAATTTTGCTATGCGTCTATTATGTGATAGTCAGTCTGCTCTTCATATCGCTAAGAATCCTATTTTCCATGATCGTACTAAGCACATTGAAGCAGACTGTCATTTTTTCGTGATGAGTTGTAAGCCGGAAATCTTTCTACATCTTATGTTCCTACAGGTCATCAGCTTGCGGATATTCTTACTTGGGTGCTTCAACGGTAGCAATTCAGTTTTCTACAACGCAAGTTGGGCATTCGTGACTTACATGCTCCAACTTGAGGGGGGAGTATTAGGAAATTTATCATAATTAATTAAATGCTATCTTTTGTATTATCCTATTTTTTGATGTATATCTTTTCATATCTTTTCTTAAGAGTATTAGGTTATTGTTTAACAGTATATATAGGTGTAACTTGTATCAATGAAGTTAAGCTGTAAACTCCTCAAATATTCTCATCTTAACACTTCCTTTTGTTCTTCAGCAAGTCTTGTGTGCGCCTTGCCGCACGATTAACAAATCGTGTGGCGCACACACAATGACTATTTTAGAGGGGGTTACTAACTATTCTAGTGAGTTACCAAGTGTTTTGGTGGTTATTGACTATTTAGGGGGTAACTAACTCTCTTTAATCCATTTTCGCACTAAATAAAGTACTACTCTATGAGGCAAACCAAAAAATAACAACAATAATTGGTAATTGGTGGGGGGGGGGGGTTGGGGGGGTGGGGGTGGGGGTGGGGTGTTGAGATAAAATGCACACACAAACATGAGTATATGAGTAAAATTCAAGTCACACATCGGAGCCCCTTTGATACAAAAGTGGAAAGAATAGAAAAAAGCAAGACTCATTACAGAAAAGCTATGAGTTCCGGAGGTAATTAACATTTTAAAGGGGAAACAAGTTAGCAAACGAGAAGTGGAAAATGAAGGGGAGGGGGGGGGGAACTGCAACTGTCATACTTGAAACAAATCATTCTTGTAGCAAACTGCCCAATTAGAGTCTTCTGGCACATCCAAACTTCTTGCGTGACTGCTCAGCTCGGTGTGTGGATTAGTTCCCTGCGAAGGGGAACTTTTTCATGTTTAGCTTTAGCACTTCCTTCCAACTGAAGTAGAGTAGGGGATTCACACGTGCTAACTGCCATATTATTATCAGAATGAACAACAGGAAGCTCAAGACCTGAATCAGAATCAAAGGTATAACTGCAGCCAATGGCATCATCTTCTTCATCTGAGAAGCATCTGCAGCAATCTAATTCATCCATTTCAAATATACGGCTTTCTAACCCTTTCCGCCATGATATTTTGACCTCAGACTCAGGCCAACCATGCATTAATTCAGGAACCTCAGGAGAAACCTGACTATCTATAACTTTCCTGAATAAGGTGAAATCAATTGAACTTTCAGGTCTTATTAGTGGATCAAACTCAAAACTGGTCTTGAGAGAATCCACCATTGATGCCTGGCACTCCGGAGATACACTCACTCTCCGAAGAACTTTAGCCACTGAATCAAGTTCACACTCAAACCAAATTCTAGATATTTCATCTCTACTCAAATTGAAAAGGTCAACATTCTGAGAACTTGAATCTGATTGTGGAGTCTGAATAACATTCCCACTCCCTATGGAATCTTCCGAGTAAGGGGTAGCTTCTCTTTCATGACGATACTTATATTTTCCATGTTTAGGTGAAATTTCAACCTCGCAACTTGGCATAGAAACAGGTGAACACGATATCAGACTATGCACCATATGGTCAAATGAAGGTCCAACAAGACCTCGAAATTCAGAGCTCCTACTTCTACTACAATGAGAAGCAGTTGTGGCATCACTAGTTGTGATTGTACTACTACTCGTGTTGATCAACTCTGAGGAAAAACCAAGACTCGATGCAGGTGAAGACGAGCAACCAATTGATTTGAAAGCCATTGACATCTCACATTCATTCAATCTGACCACGTCTTTATCATCAGCATCTTCATCTTGTCCCTCACTTCTCTTCTCATCACAAGGAGACAATAGCCAACAAATCGAAGCCTCACTCGGAGATGGAATTAGAGAGTCCCTACGCTTTTTCATAACCCCAAAAACCTTCTCATCCTCACTATTCATCATCTTAGTTTTACAAGACCCAAACAAGTCCTTGTTCCCTATAGTAAGTATCCCTCTAGGCTTACATTTCCTCTTATCACTGATCCCTGAAAGAACATGACCAGCAGCATAACATGTATTTGGTGTCGCCCTCACCACCGACATCGACGCCCCTTGTATCTCAGGCGAAACCGAGGGCTGAACAGGAGGTGCAGGACTAGTAGTACAATCTGAATAATTTGTTTCATTTTCACCCAATTTAACTAAACAATCATCATAAACAGTTCCGGTTTTATTCATAGGAGTCAATGGCGGATTTTCAGTGGGGGCCAGTTGGGGCCTGAACTGGCCCCTAAAAGTCCAAAATAATCAAATTACAGCAAATTAATTCATATAGTTGCAGTTAGGATTAGGAATAGGAATAGGAAGGTGAATAAGTGATTGTTAGTGGTTTGTATTGAAACTTTGGCCTTGTTGCAGTTAGGAATAGGAAGCTCAATTTTAGAAGCAGATATCTCTAAATGCAGAAATTGCATTGCGTTACACATTCATAAACCCAAACCAAACTTACCTTACCAGTTACCACTTGAGGCAGTCTGCCGGCGAAAGTTTGGTTGTGCAGAAGTTGCGCTAGCGGCAGCAGGAGACCAAAGGTGAGGACTGAGGAGCGAGGGTTATGAACATGAAACCAAAATCAATCCCATATACTTCTTATCTTCAAGGAACCCCAAGAATTTCTATACATTTAAGGATATAAAGATGATTAGTTTAAAGAGAGGAAAACGAATTACAACAATAGAGGCTGAAAATAAGCACATAAAAGATCAAGTGATGAACACATTTAGATTTTCGCAACAATCTTTAAATCATAGTGATTAAAAATATACAGGAATCTTGCAAATTTCACATAAAACCAACCCTAATCAATGTCCCAACATATATTTTTAAATTAAGGAGAATCAAATTATAAATAGAAATTCCAATTTTTAATGAAAGAAATTGTAACATACCTAATAATGCTGAATTGCTTGAAGAAGTAACAACGAGCCTTAACTCAAATATCTTTGGAAGTGTACTCAAATGATAAAGGAATAGATGATGTCCTTCGTTGCTTGCTTGTTTTTGCCTCTTTAGTTTCTTCCTTAATTTTTTTTACCTGATTTTAGATATGTCCATATATGTCTGTTAAAAAAAACCCATATTTTTTTCTTGATTTTTTATTTTAACAATTAAACTCACAGGAATCAGTCATTAGTTTAGTGTTGATCTCCTAACGATGAAAAATAGAAGGTGATTCCCCAAACGATGAAAAATACGAAAGGTGAGTTTCTGTATTCGTATTTTATTCATTAAGTGTAGTTTTAAGTAATTTCACCGTTTCTTTTAGAAAAAATTGTTAGGAATCAGTCAACATTTGCGTTGACCGCTTTTAACAAGTCTAGCTTAATTTATTCCATTAACAAGTAGACTTTGTACACACTTTTGCTTCTAACAAGTTTTTTTACATATGATCTGATGAACTTGTAAACTTACTTCTTAATTTCCCCCCTTCCCTTTGACTTCTTGACGTTTGAAGAAAACTTTCCTTCTATATTCTCATATGCATTTTTTAAAAAAAAAATCTTTGCCTCGTCCCCCACCCACCCCACCGTAAACTCACCTGTGTATTTCATCAAAAAAACAGAACAGCAAATTTGAAGACCTAACCAAAATTAGAACCAAAATGTAAAATCAAAGGCAATTATTAATCAGAACCAATCACAGTTAGCATGTGAACATAGTGAAGCTCATCTGTGGTACAAATGGAGGGATTGTTAACTATTTTAATATCAGCAGCGTTGTTTGAGAAGGCTTTAACCGCTAAACGTCGCGGCATACGGTGGCCACAATTGGTGGTAGAAGGTGAAACTTTGCGGAAGATTGATGCGAATTGGAAAGAGGAACCCGTGTATGAACTCATTCTGATTCATAGATAAGCATTGCATCAACTGAATCAAATCAAAGAAAGGAATTGTAATGGGAATATGAAAGCATTGCATAAGCCGAATCAAATAAAAGGTTTCATCTTCCCATTACAATTCCTTTCTTTTTCTACTTTCACTAATATCATTTTATTCTATCTTTATTTTGGTTAATTTCTTTTCCAGTTTCAGCCTTTAACCGTTCGAATTGACCAAAACATTGTAAAATTCTACTTCATATAAACATGAATTGGGTTGTAGCTTGCTCAGCATTCTTTTGCTTCATGCTTGAGAACTGAGCTCGAATTTTTTGAATTGTTCAATAGAAAAATGAGAATGCAATTTAGAGTTTACAGTTTGAGAATGGAGTTAGGTTTGCAAATTTAAGAGGCAGGGGGAGAGGGAGAGAAGGATGGAGAGTTAGAATGGAACAGCTCCGATTTGGAGAGTAAACAAAAAGGACGTAAAGTAAAGAAGCATGAACCTAAAATGGAGAGTTCATGAATCAAAGGAGCAAGAAAGAGAAATGGGGTTTGCTTTTATAATATGTGAAGAAAATAAAGATTAATTAAATTACCTGTAATGAAACTGATTTTACCTGTTACAACCTCTTATTGCAGGTAAACATTTAAAAGAACTTATTAAAAGCAAAAGTGTGTACAAGGTCTACGTGTTAATGGAATAAATTAAGGTAGACTTGTTAAAAGCGGTCAACGCAAAGGTTGACTTATTCTGACAGCTTTTCCTTTCTTTTATTCATTATTACTTTTCTTTTCTAGGAAATTCTACTATAAAAATAAGTTGTTTAGCATTTGTTTCTTTTTTCTTGTAATATTGGTTAGCTAAGGAATAATTGTAGTATTCATACTAGTATTCAGACCCGTGCAAAATGCACGGGAAATTTTAATGTTCGGGCAAATTAAAAGTACACGTGATACAAAAAGTTATTGGATTTTTTAGAATAATCTTATCCCGTAAAACTCAGTCGAGAGTAAACAATTGTGATTTGAGTATTTTGGGTCACGTTTTTAAGTAAATCCATGACAAAAAAGTTTCAATACATTATTGCGTAGTTATGTGATTAATAAGTATAGACTGATACCCCCAACGTTTTTATTATTTAACTCGAGAATTTCAAACTCATTATTCTCTCTATTTTTATAATCCATGTATTTACATTGAAAAAAACTTAGTTCAAAAGTTTGCCCAATAATATTTTACTACTACCAGTCGCCTAAACCTTTTCCAACTTGTCAATTGTGTTTTTAATCGTTATAACCAGTTACAAAAGGTTCTTTTAAAAGTTAGCTAATGTTATTATCAATTGGTCGAATTATCTTATATAATGAGTTGTTAAAAAAATAGTCAAAATTGAAAAATATACTCCTTTACGAATATGGGACATTGATATTGTGTACGTTTGCTGATGTATATCGTTGATCACGAATATCTCTAATTGTACATGAATAGAAATTATAAATAGTTTTTTTTTTGGCAATTAAATTTTTATTAATAACCAAAAAAGAAGGGATACAACCAGCAATGCACCTCCTAATCTTCTAAAAGCTAATAAAAGCATCTGCACCTAACTATGCATACCTTCTAAGTTGGGCTTCATAGTCAAGCTCATCATATGCTATAGCCTATAGAGAAAAGGAGCACCCTAGCAACATAATCTAGCAACAAACCCCCTAGCACAACATACTAGCTAGGAGTACAACAAAACACCTTAAAAAGAATTTGCTTACAAGCTTGCTCAACTGATAAACATACACCTGTAAAAACTTTAAGATTTCTCTGAATCCAAATCACATAGACTGTTTCAGAGAAAGCTATGCCATAAGTAATACCACTCTGACTCTTCTTTCTACACATCTTTGCTGCCAACACCACTTCATCATCAAAGCTCTTAACAGGTCTGTTTCTATTAATAGCCTGGAGCATAGCTAACCAAACCTGATCTGAAAAGGGACATTGAAAGAAAAGATGTTGCACCACCTCAGCTTCAGTTTCACAAAAGCAACACCTATCAGATTCTAAAACACCCCAAAGAAACAGCCTCCTCCTAGTTACAAGCCTATTTTGGACTGCCAACCAAGTAATAAACACACTCCTTGGAGAGGCCTTGTTAAAACAAATTAACCTTCTCCAAGGGACAACAGCAGGCACAGGTAAAAGATGATCATAGACTGCATTCTATCAATCAATCTCCTGTTCTCACAAATCTTCCTCATAGGCCAAGACATCTTACTAGGATTATTAAACAACCACAAAACAACAAGCTTAATGTAGTAGGCATGAATCCATTTGATCCACAGTCTATCTTGCTTCTCTAAAACTGCCCAGAAATGCTTAACAACTGCTATTTGATTCCAAAGAACCAGGTTCTTCAAATTCCAACCACCAAATTTCTTAGGTAAACAACATTGATCCCAGCTAATATGAGCTTTTTTTTGAAGGGTTTTTCCCTCCAGTCCACAAGAAAACTCTACAGACAGCCTGAATTTCTTTCAAAATTTCTTATGCAAAATGAAAATCTGACACCATTAGAGATGACCCCTTGCAACACTGAAGCAATCAACTGTAGCCTACCAGCATCTGAGAGTTTTTTAGCAGCCCAAGACCTAACCCTTGCAGCAACTCTATCAACAAGAGTTTTACAATTAGTATAGGAGAGCTTTTTAGGGGATAAAGGCACTTCCAAATACCTAAAAGGCAGGACTCCTGCAATGAAACCAGCCTATCATGAATTGCAGCTTTGATGTCTTCAGACACACCAGCTATAAACACCTCACTCTTATCAATGTTGGCACTAAGACTATAAGCTTAACCTCATCCAACTTCCTTGAGATACTCCATCCTTAAAACAAACAAGAAAGGTGACATAGGATCACCCTGTCTTAACCCCTTCTTAGCTGCAAAAGGCACATCAGGCCTACCATTAACCAATACATACAGCATATGAAAAAGACTTGACACGGCTCATAATGCAACCAATGAACACAGAGGGAAAACCTAGACCTTGAAGCATAGTCTCCAAGAAAGGCCATTCCAAAGAGTCATATGCCTTTCTTAAATCAACCTTCATCATAAACAGTTCCGGTTTTATTCATAGGAGTCAATGGCGGATTTTCAGTGGGGGCCAGTTGGGGCCTGAACTGGCCCCTAAAAGTCCAAAATAATCAAATTACAGCAAATTAATTCATATAGTTGCAGTTAGG
Source organism: Patellifolia procumbens (assembly GCA_947645195.1). Classification (NCBI taxonomy): domain Eukaryota; kingdom Viridiplantae; phylum Streptophyta; class Magnoliopsida; order Caryophyllales; family Amaranthaceae; genus Patellifolia; species Patellifolia procumbens. Next base: position 195,207 of record CANSGD010000295.1, read on the forward strand.
ATTAGGAATAGGAATAGGAAGGTGAATAAGTGATTGTTAGTGGTTTGTATTGAAACTTTGGCCTTGTTGCAGTTAGGAATAGGAAGCTCAATTTTAGAAGCAGATATCTCTAAATGCAGAAATTGCATTGCGTTACACATTCATAAACCCAAACCAAACTTACCAATTACCACTTCAGGCGAAACTCTGCCGGCGAAACTGAGGCGGTATTAGCGGCAGCAGGAGACCAAAGCTGAGGACTGAGGAGCGACTAAGCAAGGGACGAGGGTTTTGATTTCTGATTTATGATTTCTGATTTCTGAAGGATGGATGGGGAAATGGTGAACGTTTGTTTCTTTTCACACTAGAAATTGCATTTGGAAGGGAGACCTAACGTTTTTTTCTTTGTTAAAATTCTCGTTTCAAACGTTATTCCCTTTTTTCCCTTTTATTCGTTGTTGTCAGTTTTTTACCGTTTTCTTATATGCATCTCTATTATATAAAGGAACACTAGGGGGATACCAAAAATACAAAAAGAAAAAAAAAAGAAAAAAACATCTAACTACTACTAATAAAACCGCCTAAAATATTAAATCAAAATGAAATATCCAACCCATTACCTAGAAATCTGACTGGGTAGTTATTTCATTTTGATTTATTCAAACGTGACTTTCTCTTTCTCTCTCTTTCTTCTCTCCTTCCTCTTTCCTCTTCCTCTACTTCCCCGTTCCCCCAGTTACATGCACCCCCCATTACCCATTACCACATTACCCCATTACCACCATTACCATTAATAGAAGCAAAGCAAAGTCCATACTTAAAGCTTAACACTCTATTATTTAGCAGCTGCAGTTTCCACTTTCCATTAAAATGGAGTACGAAAGAATTGAAAGACCTCAGGTTTATTGTTTTCTATTTTATGGCTTTTCTTTTTCTGGGTTTCAAGTTTTTATCTTTTATGACATATTTTTTTGAGTTTCAAGTTTAATCTGTAATGACATTTTAATTAGGTTTGAACTTCAAATTTTATATGTAATGACATATTTTATGGGTTTTAAATTTGATCTGTAGTGACATTTTTCTGGGTTTCAACTTTCAAATTTAATCTGTAATGACATATTTTTTTAGTGTGGGCAAGATTATTGGGCAATTTGTTTGCGACATGTTCCGAAAGGGGAATTCTAATGGAGAGCTTGGGTTAGCTTCATGAACGGTGAGTATAACTGGTCAGAGTTTGGGATTGCATGCTGATTGTATGAGAAAAACATAGGTTGCCACTAAAACTTTTGGTCACAAAGATATCTCCACAATTAGGGTAATTTTTGAAATGATGTGAGAAGAGTATGAATTGGGTATGAAACATTTTTTCATGATTTAGGTTTAGCTAGAGATTTGAGATTTTTAGCTTAATCTCGAGTTGTAGGACGATAGGAGAGCTGAAGGGGATGTGCATTGTTGCAAGAGAACAAGCGTCGAGCAACGTGGTTTTGTTGACATAAAGTGTACTCATTGGTTTGTTTGAGGTGAAATTCTCACGGTAGCGAAAATCTTGCTTCGGATGCAGTTTTTTGATGCTATAATTAAGTCAAAGCTGAAATTCCTTGAATGGAAATGTGGAAATGTGGAAATTTGATTGGTTGTTTGAGTGACTTACATTGTAAAGTTGAGAGATTTAGATGATTTTATTCAAGAAAAAGATTTGTTCAGATTTTTGGGATGAGGTAAAATAGGGAACGAGAAATGAGGTAAGGTGATAAAGGAATGCAAAGTGGATGATGGAACTTGAGTTTTACTTAGACGACTGAAGTTTAATCTATGAGATAGCTTTATATACACACATTGTTGTACATATGAAATGCTCTGCTAAAAGATTATCATAGAATTAGTGAAAGTGCCAACATGGCTTAGAGCCAATCGTTGAAACTTCAAAGGTTGAGGATATCCCTTCAGCATACAGCTTGGTCTTACTAGACTCTCCCATTTGTGCAATGCGTGTTTTGTGGTTATGTTGCAGGCTAAAGGTGTACGTCAGATTGTTTGGGGATATGAGTTTATCTTCTTTTTAGTATCTTATTCCTACTAGCCGTGGAGTTCATTGCACAATTACATTAGTATGAAGAGAAAGTAGTCTTATTAAATACTATTACATTTACATCTCATTTTCCTGCATTTATCACAGGGAAAAGAGAACTGATACTACTTCTTAAACTTTTGATTTCTGAGATTTGGTTTGCTGCTAGGATGCCTGTAACTTCTCATATCTGGCTTCAAAGACGGTGCTTCAAGCGTATGTTTAACGGGTGTTGTTATCAAAGGCGGCCACTTCTTGCCGACGACCACATTTCCGCTGACAAAATCATACAAGTATTTTTCGTTGGTTTCTTTTTTACAAGTAGATGTGTTTATATGTAGAGGGTTTTGTTTAATAAGTGGTTTTGTATTTAGAAATTAGATTGCTATAGAATTCTAGGTGTTAGATTAAGGATTTCGCTAAGATTAGCATTTGATAGTAAAAATCAATTTTGCTAGGCTTTCTTAATTACTTGGATTTTGTTTGCCACTTCATACAATTGGCTGCTCTATTAGCACAATTATCTCATGGATCATTATGGTATCTCCTTACCTATATATATTTTACTTCTATAATTGGTTTGCATTGACGTTTATATTGTCATTGCTATGTTGGACTACTTCTTCAGTAATTGGGGTTTTCCATGCTTGCAGCAAGACTAAACACAAATGTAGAAACGAGAGCAACGAGTAACGAAAGGGATGGGAGGCTGGGAGCCAACACCCATGCTCTTTTAATTCGTGATAATTGTCACTTTCTTCTCAATTTCTTCATCAAATACCGATAAAAATGTCATCCTATTTTAATTTCGTTTATGAGTTTTCTTTAAACTTCAAAAAATCAAAACACTTGGTTTTCATGTCGTAGATTATGGGTAAAATTGAATAACCAGTATTAGTGTATTACCACGTAAAAACAGGAAAATGAAAAATTAAACCTCCCCCACTCTTACCACTACTAACAAGAACACCCATAAACTCCTGCAATCAAGGAACTTTCATTTACTAATTGCTCTTCTGCTTCCAAAATATAAAATAAAATCTCTATTAACCATTTAATTTAAAAAATAAAAGAATATGCGTGATTCTATTCCAACATTTTGTTTTATTCCGAAAACTGCAATACTAAAAGATATGCATGATTTACTGATTTGACTATGGTAACTGCTTGATTTTTTCCAATAAAAATGGGAGAAACTTCTAGAATTGATTTCCTCCGGTAAACTTTTCCCTCTTTTCAAACTATATGGATTTTCTCTTTTAAGTTTTAATTATGTTCAGTTGATTTTGATAGTGTGATTGATGAATAATTAGCTAGAAATTTTATGGGCAATATTTAACTTTCTCATTCTGATTCTCCTAACTTTCATGTTGCTTATCCAATTCTCCATTTTTGGTTTCAGACGTTATCACGATGACAACGGGATGGGAGTAGAGCAAATATAAATTCAGATGGAACACTGGAGCAATATATTGGAAAACTTTTGTTTAATGTTTAGATAATATAATATGACTTTTTTTCACCTATTTATATTTCTATTATGTTTCTTATCTCTATCATGGAAAGAATTTCGTGTCCACATGAAATTATAATCATATCTCGATCCTTTGCTAAATTTTTATAAGATAAGGGAAGAGGGTAGACCATTAGAAATTTCAAAAATGAACAATCCGTCAGAAGAAAAAAAATGAAAGAGAGAAGGAGAGAAAAGGAGTAGTCTCGATTCCTAACTCGCAATTACAATTTACATCTCTATCTACATTCATCCATTTGACCTTTTATATAACACAATTCATATTTTCGAATTTTCGAAAGAGAGATGCAATTAATTTGCAGATTGTGCGCTAATTTATTATATTTGTTCGAGACCATAAACTTTAATCTTCTGAAATATTGCGCGGCATGCATCGCGTGCATACAATACGTGATCTGATCTGAATTTTTCTGATATGATCTGAACTTTTCTGATTTGATCTGATTTTTTCTGATCTGAATTTTCCGATCTATCTGATCATTTCTAAAATAAGCACTAGAGTGCTTAAATAAGTTGAAAAGAACATTGCCTACGTATATTTGATATGTGCGTCATATACAAAATTAAAGTCATTTGTATTGAGATCCTCATTTCTTATAAATGTTTTTCAATGAATATAATAAGCTACTTTTTTTAACGGGGATAACTCAATTGATAAAATTTAAGATAACCTTCAAAGCAAATTGGGCGCACGCATCGCGTGCATATAAGACTAGTATCTCTATACTGTAAGGGAAGATGGGTGGGACACCAAACTTAATGTATTGCCTAATTTACCCTTTGTTGTTTAATTAATAATTTACAGAAAAAAAATAATTTATCATAAAATATAAATAAAAAATTAATGAGAACAATTGCATAAATAAACCACCTATAATCATCCCACAATCCCACTATATCACAAAAAATAACTACCCACTCACCCACTCACCCACTCACCCAACCTCAATAAATAAATAACATAAAAAAACTGATTCAAAATACCAAAACTACTATGATATAATTTTTGCACACATTGTGTGCATATAAGGCTAGTTGTATGCGAATCAACTAATTAAGTGTAGTTTTAAGTAATTTAATTATTTTTTTTATTCATTACTACTTTGCTTTTCCAGGAAATATTACTATAAAAATAAGTTGTTTAACATTTGTTTTTTTTCCTTGTAATATTGGTTAACTAAGGAATAATTGTAGTATTCATATAAGTATTTAGGCCCGTGCAAAATGCACGTGAAATTCTAATTGTTCGGGCAAATTAAAAGTCCACGTGATGCAAAAAGTTATTGGATTTTTTAGAATAATCCTATCCCGTAAAACTCAGTCAAGAGTAAACAATTGTGATTTGAGTATTTTGGGTCACGTTTTTAAGTAAATCCATGACAAAGAAGTTTCAATACGTTATTCCCTAGTTATGTGATTACTAAGTATAGATTGATACCCCCAACGTTTTTATTATTTAACTCGAGAATTTCAAACTCATTATTCTATTTTTATAATCCATGTATTTCCATGAAAAATAAAATAGTTCAAAAGTTCGCTCAATAATATTTGGAAAAATTTCTTCTAATAATGCAATCTTTTGATGGTTCGCAAATAATAAAGAACCTTTCGATTATTCTGAAATAATGCAACCTTTATACCCCATTTATTTTAAATGAGACAAGTTACGGGTAACCTGAACAAAAGGTATTTTTTTCATTAAAACTCTTAATTCTAATTAATTATATAATAAAAAAAATTTAAAAAAAACAATTAACCTTCTCCTCCCCCACCCTCCCCTTCGCCACACACGGCCACCCCCACCCATAACCACCACCTCCTTTCCCTTCCCCGGCCACAAAACCACCTTCCTCCTTCTTTCCTTTTCCAGCCACGAACCACAACCACCATCACCAGCCACCACAACCACCGTCACCCACCTTGAAACTTCCACCAAACCCCAAATCACCATCAACCACTGCCAACCATTCCCAAAACACCACCAACACCCTGAAACCACCTCTTCCTCACTGAGAACCACAATCTAAATCCGCACAAGATACCACCACCATCATGGCCGAAACAATCAGCCCAATAGCCACACCATCCCCACTTAAACCACCTCTTCCTCATCGAAAATCACCAATAACCTACCCCCACCCTCGATTACCACCAAAAACCCACCAATAAACCACCTCCACCATCTATAAGACGATAACCACCGAAAACCCACCACCCGAATCTGTATCTTCGAAGTCTGAAATCTACACCACCACCGTCACCATCTTCAACGTTCGAACTCTCCTCCAAAATCATCGGAGATGGAGGATTTGCCAGCGTTTTTCGAGATTTTCCGGGGAGATAACGAGAATGGAGAGAGAGATGAGAGATGTGGCAAGAGTGGAGAAGAGCGTTTTTTACGGGGGGGTGGTTTATTTTGTTTTTATGTTTTTAAATTTTTTATAAAATATAGTTATGACAGCCAATCATTAAGTGAAACGAATCCCATTTAACCCATACTTTAGGTTGTAACCGGTTTTGTTTCGTTTAAAATAAATGGGATATAATTTTTTTTATAGAATCTCAATAGTCTCAATAGTCTTCATCAATTATAAAATGGTCGCTGTGTTCACCAGTATTCAAGGTTAACACAATTTATATTTTTTCTCCAAAAGTCCTAACCTCTTCACCCAGATACCTTTGGATTTTTCAATAGTTTTTTTTATCGCTATAATTGAAGTTGGGAGATTTAAGCCGGTAAATTTATTAGTTTATTTTATACTTGCCAATAAGTAGCTTTTGCAAGTTTTAATACTTACCAATGTTGTTTCTGAGCTTTAAGCCGGTAAGTTATGTAAAGTAGCTAAAACTAAAAAAATTAATTTAATTGATTGATGAGTTACTTTGGTATATAGCTCAAAATTAGTACCGTTTTGGAAAATATATTGAATGGTGATTAACATTCCGGGTGCGTTCTTAAACAAGATCCATAATCTAGAAAAAGAAATATTTACAAATAGAAAACTAAATAATAACTAATAGTTAAGCACATAAGTTATAGTGAGTGTCGACCATAGCTAATCATTTCAACCATAAGATCAATGGATCACTTTATCCACATACAAAAATAAAAATTGCCGATCTTTTTTCTAAATAATAATATAAATGATCTTTTTCTAAAAATAGCCAATTCAGTTTATGTTGTACTCCCTCCGTCGCAATTTGATGTTTCCATTTGGAATATGGGGGAAAAAACCAATGTAAATTGAGGTGGATAAGAATATTTTATATTTTATATTGTATAAAGTGTACTTTAGTACCTTTTTGCTTTTAAAAAGTAAAAGGGATAGAAAGAAAAGTGGATGATTGAGAAATAAAAGATTGTAAAGTGGGCCAAGTGTAAGACAAAATGTAAAATCTTGTCATCATCCACGCCCCAATGGGGACAAGATAAAATCTATCCCCACCCTATCCCCGCGCGAGTCCCCGCACCCGCCCCATCCCCGCCCCAATCTTTAGGGTTAAGGGAGAGGGAAAACAAAAGTTTAAAAATAATTTTGAATTTTAGCCTTTGGAAAATAAAAATATCAAATGAAAGCAGTAAACAGCTAATAACATTTAGGATTTTAGGCCTTTGGAGAATACCTATAGCGGGGCTCAGACGGGGCGGGCGGGGATGGTGCAGGGCGGGTGGGGATGGGGTAGGGCGGGCGGGGATGGGGCGGGTATGGACTAACATCCACGGGGATGGTTTTCATCCCCATCCCCAGCGAAACCTTCCCCCATCCCCACCTAATTGGGGAGGGTGCGGGGCGGGTCTCCATAAAACCCGCCCCACTGACATTCCTAATCATATTTAGTATAATGATGGGTGATGGGACACCAAACTTAATGTATTGCCTAATTTACCCTTTGTTGTTTAATTAATAATTTACAGAAAAAAATAATTTATCATAAAAAATAAATAAAAAAATAATGAGAACAATTGCATAAATAAACCACCTATAATCATCCTACAATCCCACTACATCACAAAAATTAACTACCCACTACCTACTCACTCACTCACCCAACCTCAATAAATAAATAACATAAAAAAACTAATTCAAAATGCCAAAACTACTATGATATAATTTTTGCACACATTGTGTGCATATAAAATGTATAGTAGTTGAAGACTTGAAGGATCGTTCAATTTTATTTTATTTTACTTTGTTTAGGCGAATGTTATACGGTACCTAATGAGCAATGCCAAGTTAATATCGGATATATGCATGGGTGTTAGTAAACATAGCCTGTATTTACTATGACACAACCCGTATTTTTGAGTTAAATGTCTAACTTACCCTTACTACCCCTCTCCTCCTCCTTCCATCCATCACTCTCTAACCTTCATCCCACTCTCACTAACATCCCTCCTCCTCCTTCCATCCTCCCCCCATTCTCTTCCACATTAACCATGCCTCCAAGAACCAAGAGAACGAAGATCGGGCCGCCACCGTCGCAGCCGACGCCGTCGCCACCGCCACAAACTTCCTCCTCAATGGAGGCGCCACCACCGCCAAATCGCCAAGTAAGATTTTTAAAAAAAAATTAATAACGTTCAAATTTAGTAAAACCGCACCTTTTTAAAAAAGAAAAAAGGCGAAAGCACGGAATCGAAAACTGGGTCTGGTTCCGTATTTTCGTCTCAAAAATCATTTTTTAATTAAAAAAATTGTTGTTTGAATTTATTAAGAGTTGTTTTATTCGAATTCTAAAAAAAAAAATCAAAAAAATTGGCTTTTTGGGGTGTTTGAAGGGGTTTATTGGGCGGATTCCCGGAAAAACACGGAACCGGACCCAGATTTCGGTTCTGTGTTTTTCCAAAAAAAAAAATTTTAAAAATTTCTGGGGACACGAAACCGGAATCTGGGTCCGGTTCCGTGTTTTGTGTAAAATAGGTTGAATGGATGGCGTTTTTATGAATTTTATTTATAAAAAAAATTAATTTCAAAATTTGAAAGTCACGGAACCGGATGGAGATCCGGTTTCGCCATAGTGGAGAGGGCCTGGCTTCTCGGTTCCACCATGGCGGAAACCGGATCTCCATCCGATTCCGTCATTTTTCAACGAAAAGAATTTTATTCCCGAAAATTATTTATTTATTTACAAATGAAAATTCAATTTAATTAGTTATTAAAAAGTTTTTATTTTAAATTTTATTATTTGTTATTGTGTAGTTGAGATTTTTTTTAAAATTTATTAGATCTATTAATACTATTAAATTGTGTAAATAAATGATAACAATTGTTACTACTGCTTATAATTAGTGAATATAAATAATAATACTAATTAATACTCCCTCCATTCCCTTTTGATGTTCCCATATGGAATATGGGGTAAAACCAATGCAAATTGATGTGGATGAGAATCTTTTGAATTTTATATTATATAAAGTGTACTTTTGTACTTTTTGCTTTTGAAAAAGTAAGAGAGAGAGAAAGAAAAATGAGTGATTGAGAAAGAAATTATTCTAAAGTGGACCCATGTGTAAGACAAAAAGTAAAAAGTGTTGTAAATATTTGGTTGTTGAATTGGTAAGATGGAGAAATAAATGTTCTTAAAATAGAAAAGATTTAATATGGGAACAACTTTTAGAAACGGCCTAAAACGGAAAATGGGAACATCAAAAGGGAACGGAGGGAGTATTTATTGATAATTAATAATATTTAATTAGTAATGATAATTAGTTTATACTTTTCAATTAGTATATTATGTATAATGATGCGAGAAGTGATTATATCAGCGAGTTGTTCATCCCATGTAAGGGTGTGCTTCGGTATTATTGCAAATCGAGCTTGCAACACTCCAAATGCTCGTTCGACATCATATCCTTTCTTGTTGCTTCCTGGCGTTGAAGAATAAACTAACTTTTGTTGTTTGTTGCCGAGTAATTGGCTGAATGAAAGTTGCCCATTTGGGTAAATGCCATCGTAAGATAATAGCTCATTTCATATTTTTTCTCATTCTCCTCGAAATTATGGGTGATACTACACTTTCGAATAAATCTACTAAAAGAGGTGATCGATACAACACAGTGATATCATTGTACGAACCTGGCATCCCGAAAAAAGTGTCTAATATCCATAAGTCAAGATGAGAAACAACTTTGAGAAGAAGTGTTGCTTATACATCTCAAACTTGATATTGGCAATTCCATGCTGCTAAGCAGTTCTTCCACTCCCAATGCATGCAAGCAATACTACCAATACGTTGCTCGCTAATGGCTAGTAATATGGCCTAATTATCCGGTGACAGTTTTCTCAAGTATTGTGCGCTAAATGGGTTTATTACCCCTTTTGTGAAATGAATAATCGCGAGTCTCGTACTTGATTTGCTAATTCGAACATACTCATCAACTTGATCGACAGTTGCCCCTAAGCTAATATAGCTGCAAAGCACGGTAGTGGGATTGAACCCTTGCGACCAGCGCCACCAATGTTTTGATGGAACCAAGGATCGTTGTTCACGACAACATCCATTATTCTTAAGAACACGTGTCTTCGCATTCAAAACTGGCTTGGAATAGTTGAGTAGGAAAAGAAGTGGGAGGGCAGAAAGGAAAAGAAGAAATGAAAGAAGTACACGTGAAAAGATGGTCGGAATTGCAAATGCAGCCGCGGAAGAACTTAAACGAAGAAGAGGAGAATATAGGGAAGTAGAGAGAAGAAAGTTTGAAACATTGTGGAAGAGTACATTCGAGAACTGACAGCCCTATTACAGACGAGAAACTGTCAGTTCGTGGGAAGTCATGAGCAATCATTACAAAGACCGGGAATAGTAACCTCATTTTTGGTTCAAAAACCGCTTCGTTAATATGAGGATTTAACTTACGATTTGGGGCAAATTGTTGGGGCTAAAAAATATCGACACTAGTTTTTGCACCACTTGTTGACGCGAGGCAAAGACGAGACATTCTAGCTTGTTGAATAAGCCAATTGATGACCAATGGTCAGGCTGTAAGGAAGACCGAGTCAAAGCAAGGAATTCAGTTGACTATATTTGTTTTGAATAAGAAATATGGGGAGACGAAGTTTTAGAAGATCACGACAACAACCAGAGAGGCCATCCCAAAATGGACGGTAGTTAAGGTCGAGAATCAGTTGTGGATTTATAAATAAGGATGCGAAAACAGTGGCAAAGCATTCACAAGCTATCTTATTTCAAACTACTAATGTCCATAGCAATTTGTTAACATTATTGATTCTCTTTTAAATTTTGCACATCATTTGTTACATTAATCTTCCTGCACTTGAAACTCACGACAAACATAGCAGCTTAGTGAACAAAGCCAACCACAATTTTTACCCATCTTCATCGGAGTTTCCAGCGTCACCAATATTTTGTCCTTTTTTCGTATTTCTCTTTTAGTTCGTACTTTTATCTGTTGAAACACATCTAACTAGTCTCGGAAATCCCGACGTCAGTTTAGTCCTAAGGCTTAAAATTTACCTAAACACAGTCACCCGTCAATTTGTTCAAGGAAGTTGATTCAACTACACGGGAATGAAGTGGCAATTGGCAGCTGCTGTTGGATAGTGTCAGATCAACAGTTTTCAAAATAGATACCTCAATTTATACAGTAAGAGCATAGTTAGTAGACACCATAACTTTGGTCTACAAATCAATATTAAATTATTTTTTCTCCTTTCTCTCTCCTTAACACCAAATCTAAAACCAAACAACACCAATACTACTTTATCAAACACCAAAATAATAATACACTCTCTCCTACTTTTATTCATACCCCACCACCTTTTTATATCTCATATTATTATTATATTTGGTTTTGGATTAATTTGGATTATTTTCCATCTTTGCAGTAAGGATTGAAGTTTTATTTTTTTTTGAGAAAATAGACTAGAGAGAATAAGAGGGGAAAATAAGAGATTTTTTTTTTGCTCGAAAATGGATTAATATGGGTATCATTTTATAGAGCAAAAATTAATAAAGTTGTTGGTGTATTTTTTTTATTTTTTTACTTTGTAAATTTTAATTTATACCCGTTGTAAAATTATAATGAATACATTTGTACAAAATAAATCTAGACCATTGAAATAAAGGGACTGACAAGTGGCAAAATCTTGGAACCTTGGTACATGCCACATGGCATGATGCCCTTGCTTCCCCATTTTTTCAAGAATGACTTGAGGAAGTCATTCTATTTCCACGGTCTCTTTCTCTCTCAACCCTTCTCTCTCAACCCTTCTCTCTCCTCTCTCATCCTATTTTATATTTTTTTATTACTTTCTCACTCCTAACAACATGATTTTGGTGTTTGCTAACCATGGTCTAAGCACCAAAAGCCATTTGGTTTATTCTTCCTGTATGCACTAGTACGTGATCAAAACGCTTGACATGCTTTAGTACCTGAGGATGAAATGCAGAAACTCAAGAGGGAAGCCAGTAAGAGAATTGCATGTAAGATGATTTTTCATTCTACAATATATCTAAAAAGTTTGACAAAATATGTTAGTAAAAAGAAGAAAGAAAGAAGTGTACAAGGCAATCCAATAATGAAAGCACCAGCACAATTCACAGCGCAACAAAAATTGTAGAATATTGAAACTAAGACTACCTAAAAGAACAAGCTGTAAAAGAACAAAAGAGATACTCTTACAATGTCACTGGTGACGATGCTTGTCTGAGACAATCATGTTAAATCAGCGGAAGAGCACAAGCATAAAAAAGAGAGCAGATGGAAGGTATTACTCATACTTTGTCGTATTTCAGGGCTAATAATGAAATTTTTAGTTGATTAATGATACATGGAAGTAAGATTCAGGCATAATTAATGGTGTCTTGCATCTCCCCAGCCCCCAGACTTTAAATCCAGCTTTATAAACTGCTTGATGGTCATAAGTAAACATATCCCACTGTGGCTAATGTTCACGATTTGCCCTCATTCTGTACATCAGAGGTGACAGAGCCATTGTCTGTACAAGCATCTTTATCTCCTGGACCTTGATGCCGCCGACATTTCCCCAAGTAAAATGCACTTTGCCGGGATGAAAAAAAAAATTAAGCAAGTGTAAAATAGCCTTCATTTACGATTTAGAATGAATTGACTTTATCTTCTCATATGTTCAATCAATTTTAATTTTTTGCAAATCATGCTTTTTTAGCAAATAATTCTCATTCTTCTTTAAAGTTAGGAATTCTTAGTGGTAGAAATTCCAAAAAAACTTTTCCGTTGGTAGCCCTACTTTACGAATTATTCCCAAACATAACCTTAATGAAGGATATTCCGTTAATAATAAAGTATATCCCGTTAGTCAACGGTTAAGGCGGTGACTCGCACATAAAACAATGCATTTTGGGTCGTTTTTTGCCAAATTCGGCTTCAAAATAAATCATTAAGGTCTAAACTAACCCTCTAAAAGCAACCGTTAAGAGCAAAAAAAACGACCTAAATTGTCTCATTTTACGTGCGAGTGACCGCTTTAACGATGAACTAATGGAATATGCTTTGTTATTAATGGAATATTCTTCATTAAGGTTATGTTTGGGAATAATTTGTAAAACAAGGCTACCAACGGGAAAGTTATTTTGGAAGTTCTACCACTGGGAATTCCTGAGACCTAAGGGCCACCATTGGGAATTTCCCTAAAAAAGTTTTTTATAGAAAACACAAAAATCCGTCAGAAATCTATCAACTGGATCAAGAACAGTGCTTGGTACTTCAAGTTTATGAAATAAATCGAAAATTATATTGCTTGAGTAATTCTTGCAAACTTGACATACCCCAATTGTAGAATTTGCTTGGCAATTTGAGAAGTAAGATACGGGAGATATTAATATCAAAGTACTAAAAAAATGGTTGGCAATTTGAGAAGGAATAACCTTTGTTTCTGTCCAGGACAGCTACAGTGAGTGTGGTGGTGGGTACTTGGTGGAACGTGGCTCCCAAGATTCCTTCGTGGTGGTGGTTACCTGCAAAACAAGGTGAACCTCGGGGGTTGTTTCCGATGATTGCCCCTCCGATGCCTAAGTCAGCCCAAGATGAACACAAGGTCTCTAGTTGAGAGAAAACGAGTACCAAGTGCAAGTATTTTGTGAGTGTTTTATAGTACGTACCTTACTCATGCATGGGCATGAGTATTTATATGAGACATGGGCTTATGACTGACCTTGTAAAGTAAGTGGGCTCCTTTTGGAAGTGAGCCAAGGTAATAAGGCCTTTATTAATTCACTGTCTAAAGCTTGTATTCAGAGTGGTCTGCCTTGTGAGGTCTACTCCGCTCTGGATGCTCTCACGTGGAATGGCAGAGTGTGAAGATTTGCCGCAAGCTAGAAGATTGTGGTGGTCTGCTGAGCAGACCTCATACAATTTTCCCCCCGAACCCAGTACATGTTAATTGCAATGTGCTGGGTACATTTATTCCGTTCTGGCGTTCTGCTCTTCGTAGACGCGTGGGTTGCTCTCCGGATGATTGTTCATCTTTTTTCTTCAGAGTGCCTCTGTTTTTCCCGCCCATTTGGATGGTGTGTTGAGCAAGAATCATTAATTCTGTTTGAATTAATGTGCCCCTTGGGGTTCCCAAGGAGTGTAATGATGAGCAATTATTGTTGGTGGTGTGTAGTTGGCCTTTTTATAGGCGGATTCGACCATTTCTAAAACTTTTCCATTCTTATTCTTTTCGAACTCCTTGTTGCTAGTTTTCTTCGCTCTTTCTCGTGGATTTCCCCTTGCCCTAGTGATTTTTGTGCGATTTCCACTGGTTTCTTCAAGGTTTTCCTGTTCCCAGCTTCGATTTCTCAATAGTTGTATTTCTCTACCAGCTGTTTAGCTTGCTGACTCTTCGTTTTTTCAGCAATATTTATTTACGAACAGGTAATTCTCTTGAAAGAACTCATTTTTAATCTTCTTTTTCTTGATGACTTGGTAGGGTAGTCCTCTTGTTGATGGAATCTTCCTTTTTCTTCTTTTGTGTGTGATTCTTTTGTTATACCCTAGGAATTAGGGTTTGTTTTCCCTTGTTGTTGACGTTGTCTCTCTGTTTGTGTGGCCATTTTTGCGTGTTGGTGTTGTTTCGTTCTTGTTCTGCCACTCTGGAGTAGGCCCTGCTCTGCCTCTTCAGCTGAGCTCCGCTCTGCCTCTCTGATTTGGTTCTGTTTACCATTTTCGATTGGGCTAGGTCTTTTTTATTCATAATGTTGCGGTACGAACCCTAACTTTGTTAGCGTCATCCATCTTGGGCGTGTCTATTTGTTGGGCCTTGATTTGTGTGCTTCTGATTTGTTATGGTGCGTTCCTCCTCCATTTTGTTGTTCTGTCTTTTGGGAGCATTCTGAGTCTTTGTTGTTGTATAGCTGTTGTGTGACTTTTCAGAAAATGTCTTTTTTCCTTTGCTGCTTGATCTTTTATTTCCTGGTTATCTGCGGGTCTTTTGTACATTCTATGTATCCTTGCCCCCCAGTCTGGCAGTTCAGTTTGCAAGTCTGAGGTGCCAGATTGTTCTATGCTTGAGCATTTGGTCTGATGCATTTTGTTTTTTGTTCTGTTGTGCAGAATGTCTTCTTCCAAGGCTGGGCCCTCTCATGGGAAGGCGAAGGTGTCTTCTTCCTCGTCTGAGTCAGACGAGCCGTATGCGGAGGACACTCAGTCTCCATTCTTAAGGTTGGACCTTCCGAGATGTAAGGATGAGATGGTCCTAGAAGAGTGGGCTAATTTCGATCCCTGGGACGGGTTGCGCCGGGAGGCCTTAGGTACCGACACCAATAGGTTCCCTGAGGATCATGTGTTTAAAACTCCTCAAAGTGCCATAAAGTGGAAGTATAATGATGATGAGATGCGGTGGATTGCCCTCTACGACACCAAGGGCAAGCCGTATTTGGCTAAGAAGGCAGCTGGTGCTCTGTCAAGGAGCCATGCAGCTCATTATATCGAGTTGTCTGCGGAGATCAAGCCCTTCCGTGGTTCTTGGTTGTGGCTCCGACAGCCTCTCAGAGTATGGCAGATGTACCAGAGGGGTACACTGCCGTTTATATGAAGTAGTTAGAGTTTGGGTTGAGGTTCCCACTCCATTGGTTTTTGGAAAAGGTACTTTATGAGTACTGAATGGCGCTCTGCCAAGTGAATCCCCAGTATCTGAAGAAGGTTCTGGGGTTCATTTGGGTCTGCGAGGCTTTGGACTTCCCTCTGACCATGGAGCTCTTCCGCTGCCTTTTCTTCTTCAAGAGGCAGGGTGGACCCTTTGGTTATATTTCGGGTTCCGTGCGCGCCAACTTATTGACGGACTTCCTCGTCGATATCTCTCTGAAGGACTAGAGAGATAGTTTTGTCTTCATCCGGGTGCCGACGCAGCCAGGGCACCCGTATTAATTTAAGGCCTCTCTGCGCCCCGTGAAGCCCCTGTTCCATAAGCAGCTCGACCTTGACAGTTTAAACTAGGATGAACGGGTGGCGTACTATTACTTCAGGACTGCAAGTAAAGGGTCCTCAAATGGGAAGCAGGCTCTTCCCAAATACTGGCTGCCACATCATCATGTGATGTGTCAGAACTCCTTTCTGAGAATAGAAAAGTTATCGCCGGATTACACCACTGGTAAGTATTCTGCCTTCTGCTCCTCTTACGTACTCATATTTCATTCTGTCGTGCCTCATGGCACTCATTGTTTGTGGTGTCTGCAGCTCCGTGCAATAGGAGAGTTCGTCGTCTTATTATGGGTGGGTTCTGAGCTTAATTTTGCTTTGCCCTTGTATCTTGTCTGTTAGCTTGTTTTTCATGTCTTCTGACTGTTGCTGATTCTTCTTTGTTCTATAACGCATTGACTCTAGGGTCTGCCTTCCCCACAGAGCTGGGTCTGAGTCAGTCTCCCAGCCGTCGCAGGTACCGTCCAATGCCGAGCCCTGCGTCCTATGTGGTCCCAGACTATGTCAGGGAGATCTCAAACACTCTCCGGGACCATCCCTGCTTTCGAGTTCCCTGACCGGAGCTCGTGGACAAGCACACTGGGGTGGTTCGCTCGGCGGGCGAACCGTCTGCAACCATCACAGAGATTAACGTCTCTGATGATGAGGAGGAAGAGGAGGACGATGCTCCCTTGAGGGTTCATCGCCATAGGCATTCTGAGGGTCCTCCTATCGAGGACGAGGAGGACGTTGCGGAGGGTGCGGGTTCTCTGCAGGGGTCAGGGTACCCTCTAACTATCGAGCCCCTTCAGCAGCTTCCTCCTTTATCTCCAGAGGTGGTTACGTAGATAGGTAACTTTTCTGCCAGATCTTGGTATGGTTTCATTTTCCTTCCCTACTTGTGTTAGCTTGGTGTTCTGCCTTGTTCTGTCCTCTTTTTCTTAGATCTGCATGTAGCTGAGGGGACTCCGATGGAGGAGGTTTTGCTACCCCCTTCTGATGGCCAGACTATTGGTCATCAGCCTATGGAGGAGGACCAGGCAGCGTCAGGTGCGTTTTATCTTTGTCGTCCTCCGTTTTCCTTTCCTTTATTTCTCAAACTTCCCTGATTTCTTTGTTT
The DNA here is from genome assembly GCA_947645195.1 of Patellifolia procumbens. Classification (NCBI taxonomy): domain Eukaryota; kingdom Viridiplantae; phylum Streptophyta; class Magnoliopsida; order Caryophyllales; family Amaranthaceae; genus Patellifolia; species Patellifolia procumbens. The sequence goes on from CANSGD010000295.1 coordinate 212,287, forward strand.
GTCAGGTCCTGTTGGGCAGAGCGTGCCTGTGTCTGCCCCAGCCCAGATGGAGGAGGTGCTGGAGCCTTTGCAGCATGAGAGGGTGGAGCAGATGATAGCTTTACCTTGTCCCCCGCTGCGGAGACTTTATTGTCTCCTTCTTCTCAGAGGCCTACTCCTCCTGGGGGCTTCAGGGAGCAGACCGTTTTTCGGACCCCTGAGCAGGTGGCTCGCCTGGTTAGTAATTTCTTTCTCCTTTCTGCTTGACTTTCTACCTTCTGTTGTTTGCTGACTTTATGTTTTTATTTCAGCGTGAGGTGAGAGCTAAGAGGGCGCAGGCTGCTGGGGCTCCTCAGGTCCTTGCTAAACCTGCAGACCAGCCAGAGGTCCCTGTAGAGTTAGTGCAGGAACCAGCTACTGTAATACCCCTATTTATAAAGAGTAGTTTATTAATAGCTAAGTATGATTTATTAACATGATTATATTTTAATAGTCTTAAAGTTTAATTTAAGGAAATTAGATTTGATTATAGAGTTATTGAAAAGTTAATTATATTAATTTTGGTTAATTATTTCGACGTTTTAATGAAATGAATTCAAGAAATATTGAGTTTAATTCTTTTAATGAGTATTGGTTATTGTTGTTTTATATGAATTTGTATTATTATTTAAATTATATTTTGGAAAGGTAAATAGATATATTTAGATATATAAAAGGAGAGGGATTTAAAGGTAATTGCACAAAATAGTCAAATGGGGAAGGTTGAATAGAGGGAAAAAGAAAAACAAAAACAAAAGGGAAACAAAAGAGGGCTTGGGGGTCAGAATAGAAGGAACAAAAAGAAAGAACAGAGGAAAGGCAGAGAGGGAGAAGATGGAGGCCAAAAGGAAGAGTGAAGAGGCGAGGCAAAGAGCAGAGGAGGCGCGACTCAATTCCGGCGAGATTTAGGGGTGTTCGCGGCAACACAACAAAGAGGTGAAAAAAAAGAGTGAGATGTGCGCATGAAGAGAAAAGAGCAAAGGTCGGTTCTGGTTCATTTTGGGGTGTTTAGGGCTCGTTTTAGGGGTGAATTTCAAGCTATCTTTCATCCCTAATCTTCCTTGCTTGTGGGTAAGTTGAATTCATACTTTAATTTCATTTTTTATCAAGTTTATGAAGTTAGGGTTTTGAATTGAAATTGAATTGGGGATTTTCGTTTTAACGGGTTTGTGTATGAATTGATTGAGTAGAATAGTTAGTTTAGATTGGTTAAAGGATAATTAAACTTGTTAGTGTGAATTTGGGATGGCTTGAGGTTTGATTTAATGGAAGGTTTGTATTTGAATGCTATGTAGAACAAATAGAGTGCTGAAATTCGTAAGCAAAACAGGTCAGTTTCCTAAATTGCGTTTTTCGACAGTTTCTGAGCATTTTTAGCAAAAATGCTATTTCACAAAAGTTGTTCGTATTGAAATTTTACTCAAGATAAGCTTAAGAAACGCTTGATTTGGACTTCGTAGGAGTAAGTTATGCTCATTTTAAGGTTCTGCCCAAAATTCATATCTTTTATAGTCGATTGTAAAGCTCCATATTTTAAAGCTCCATAATGAATTTCTGAGTATCAAAGTATATATTATGAATGTTAGATGTTTTCATATAAAGTAAGGTGATTAGAATTAGTTTGGTAAAGGGTTGTAGTTAGGAGTTTAAATGGAAGTTCAAGTTAGAATAATGAAAGTCATTTATATGATTTATGATTGTTTGTTTACATGATTATATGGAATTAGAAGAATTTGATTGGTTCATGAACTAGATTTAGTTAAAGTTCATTACTAGTTAGCCAAGTGTATGAAGTATTATTGATTGAATACATATATGTTATTATGTAGCTTTCGAGTTCACTAAAGAGTCGTTTTGGAGGTGGTTGTTTTGGTATGATTCGTGAAAGGTAAGATTTCTACTCGAACCTTGAATAGTTTATGAGAAAAGTTTAAAAAGGTTAGATTTCATATTCAGACCTTTTATAGTTTAAGTGAAAAGTTCAAAAAGGTAAGAATTGTTACTCAAATATTTTATAGTTTACAAGCAAAGTATTGAAAGTTAAGATTTTGGTTTGAAAAGGAGGATGTTCCTCCAAAGATTTAAAGTTCGGTTTCCAAAGATACTTTTATAGTTTACAAGCAGTGTTTTTAAAAGGCTTTTTATCTCGGTTTTGTTGAGAATGAATTGAATGGGAGAATGTTCCTCCAAATATAGAAAGTTGGTTTCCGAACCGCCATTAAAGGAAAGATTATAGAAAGATATTTTAAATAGTTTTATGCTTTGAAAGTTGATGGGATTGCCTATGTGGTATCTCACGAGAATAGTTTTATGTTTTCAAAGTTGTGGGGATTACCTAAGTGGTATCCCAAGGAATTGGAACTTGGTCGAGTTTGTCTCAGCTTTACAGATACAGAATAGAATAGTTGTGGGGGTACGTTGATCAGTACCTCAAGACTTTGATCTTCTACTGCGGTTTGGCCGTATGTAGGGTGTGCACACTAGGGGTCTTTGTCTATAGTTATCCGGAGGGCCTAGCTAGCCCAAAGGTAAGGAAAGTTTGTTCCATTCCCTAGATTTATGAATCTTTCTTCGTGGAAGAAAAAGGAAAGAAAAGATTGTTTATGAAAAGGAAAAAGGAAAGATTTGAAAAAGAGGAAAAGAAAGGATTTGATTTATTGAAAGAAATAGAAATGATTCGATTTAGAAACAGAAAAGAAAGGATTTAGTTTACAAAATAAATGCCGAAGGTTTTATAAAGTTTATTATTTTACTTACATGTTTTGGAAAACAATGATTAGTAGGATATATTTAATATATATCCTACCTGCATATATATTTGGCTTTACATTATGAAATCTTGCTCAGCCAGTTTGGCTGATACTACATGCCGGTATATGCAGGTACATGAGGGTAGTATTGTTGAAGAAGACTCGAATATGTTATTCCTATTATTTGTATTACGGCGAGGACGATCGACTTTGTAATAGTATAGTTAATAGTTAACTTGTAATTAAGTTTAAAGAATTTGAGTTTGTTAAGTTTAGACTTGTTTGGGTTGCTGGATTTTGAGAATACAGGTTTATAAGTGGACGCGAGTCCTAAATTAAGTTTTAGGCGGTCCGTTTTACAAACGGAACTCTGCCGGATTTTCAGTAGAATTTTTAGTAACAAATCTAGTTGTTTAAAGTGTTTTAGGATCACTTAATATAGTTTATTATAGTTAAAGCTTTAATATAGTCGTTACAGTATAAAAGTTTTAAAAAGTCGAGGTTTTTGAGCTCCACACTCGTGGTGAGTGTGATGGTAATAGCCCGGATTAGGTTTTCCGCTGCATTTAGGTCTTAATTAGGTTGGACGTAGATTCGGGTTGTTACAGCTACGGCCTCTGAATTTGTCCTTTTATCCTCTTCACACAGCATGAAGAGGCCTGTAGAGGGACAGGGCTATGAGGAGGGGCCCTCAAAGAAGAAGGCTCGTTTGCCTGCTGATCCTGCACAGGTGGTCGACGTAGAGGTCGAACAAACCGCCACAGGTGCGTTTCCTCGGCTCTTTCCCTTGCCTGATCTAAATTCCGGCTCTTTCCCTTATGTGGATGTTAATGATCTTTCTTTTGGTTCAGGTTCCCTCCAGAGGGGATCGGCGGGCGACCGACGCGAGGTGTAGGGGCAGGAGCACATGCCGGTGACCTTGCCTGACCCCAGCGAGTGGCTGAAGCTGCTGGCTAGCCGTTTCTCGGCTGATTACGTCGTCCAGGATGTACCCCTGGTGAGTCTTCTATCTTCCCCTACGACTCTTTTAGTTTGTTTTCCTTTTTCTTGAGTTGTCTGTTCTTTAGGTGTTTTAACTTGCATCTGACCCTTCTCTGCTTATGTGTAGGATACACGAGCCGGTGCTTTCATTGGGGAGTTCTGCCATACCTTGGGACTGGGCAGGTGTAATGCAGATCTCCCTGAGCTACACCAGTTTCGGACTCAGTTGGAGCAGCTGAATAGGAAGTATGCTTCAATGAAGTCAGACAAGATGCTCCAACAGTCCATGCTGGACACTACTGTAGAGGAGAGAGATCTCGTGACTGCGGAACGTGACGCCCTGCGGACTTCCAACCAACACCTGCAGGGGTTGTTGAAGCAGTCAGAGGCAGTCGCCACTAAACATTCAAGACTCTCTTTTCAGCTGAAGGAGGCGTCGGCTCGTGCCTCCGTAGCGGAGACCAAGCTGCAGTCCTCTAAGGTCAAGCTGCAGGCTGCAATGAAGGAGCTGGAGCAGCTTAAGGGTCAGCTTTCTGCTGTGCAGGCTGACCATGACGGCTGCTCAGCTAAGTTGGAGCAGCAGGCCAAAGAGGCTGAACAAGCTCTTCAAGCGCGGGAGTCTGAGCTCGAGGTGGAGTTCTCCAAAGTCCTGGCTGATAGGGAGGCTCAGCTGGGCATTGAGGAGGCTGCTAGGGCGGCGAGGATGGAAGAGGCTTTCCAAAACAAGTACTAGGAGGGCTGCAAGGTCGCTGTCCGTAGAGTCCTCTGGCATCTGCAGCCCTCTTTTGATTGGAATGCGTTTGAGGGGGCTTACGGCAGCGGGGTGCACATGAACCCTCCTGCCACCCAGGAGCTCAAGGATTTGGAGCTACTCTATTCTCTGCCTGCAGAGGAGGGGTGCTCCAAGCAACAAGTTGACGGGAGCTCTGCTGGGGATGGCAGCTCTGTTCCTGAACAATAGGAACTCGGGCGGCTATCTCACTCTTCGCCTCAGTCTTCTTGTGACTCATGTCTGAGCTGCTGAGGTGGAGGAGCTGGGAGCCTGTGCTGAATCGACTGCAGTCTTCCTTTTTTGCCCTCCGATGATATCCCTAATTGACTTTCTCTGTAATATTTGTAATTAAATAGTCAAAGATAGTTTCTCATCTGTATTTTCTCCCTCCTTTTGGTTAGGTAGCCGCCTTTGTTGTAGTAGACTTGTAGCATTCTGATCTGGTCCTTGACCAGGTCTTTCTATGTAAGATACAATTTTTTATTTTGAGGAATGCAAGTTCGTATTTCTGTTAAGATGCATCTCCTTTTTTATTCTAATTTCGCCAAGTTATTTCGTTCTGCTCTTGTTTTAGTTGGCAGGCTGACGTGTTGTATTTGTGATTTACTAAGTGTAGTAGCGTAGTCCCGGATTCTGAGCATGTATGTCCCTCTCCTTCACAGCCTGCCTGCTCTGCTTTTTCCAGAGTTAGGTAGATTGGGTCAGATGGGATGCATCGAACTATGACCTTAGGGGCCCTTTATTCGTTTGCTCTGTCTCGCATATAAGAGTGATCTATCGACGAGCAGAGCATTCGAAGGTATTTCGACGTCCTAAGTCGCGGTGGTCTCGGGGACTTTTGAGGGCTCTACCCTTCTATTCCCTCTGTCGACGCCCTTCTGTCTGGTTACGCTTGGTTCTTCTTGAACTCTGCAATCCCTGTCAACCTTAGGAGTCTATGACTTATCCTCGCTGCTTTTCGGACCTCTGGTCCTGCAGATCTAGGGGTAGAGATATGTGACATCGCTAAGTCGAGCCGAAATTCGATCACTCTGTGGGCCTCGAAGGCTCTGAATAGTGTTTTATCTTACGGTCGACTCCCTTCTTGTGTGGGCAGTTTCAGCGCTCAGCGGGCTTCTTTCAGCCTCTGTTCTGGCTCAGATTTTGCTCCAACCTGCCAGACTGGCATTTTTCCTTTTTCAACCTGTCAGTAGTCATTATTTTTGATATTGTGTTCAGTCTGGGGGGATGGGGGTTTTATGTGACATGGGTAGTGTGTAGCTCACAATGTGTGGCTCAAAGGCCTTTCATTCATGTAAGTTGTTTAGTACAATCAGATTATACAAAGTATTTTTTCAGTATTTGGGCATTCCAGTTGCTTTTCAATTCACTCCCATTCATCCTCTTCAGCCTGTATGTTCCTGGTTGTAGTTCTTCGCTAACCTGGTAGGGTCCTTCCCACTTGGCAGACAGCTTTCCATGTATTTTATCTTTCTGCACAGCTGCTGCGTTTCTGAGCACCAGATCTCCTACTTCCAGGGGTCTGGCCTTTACTCTGTGATTATAGTATCTGCTAACTCTAGCTTTATAAGCCTCCATTCTGAGTCTAGCTTCATTCCTATGTTCATCCAGCATATCCAGGTTGGTTTTCAAAGCCTCGTCATTCAGACCTGGCTCGAACAAACTGATCCTCAGGCTCTCGGTCCCGATCTCGACCGGCATGACAGCCTCGGAGCCATACACAAACACAAGATGGAAGGGGGTCTGCCAATTGACTCTTTGACTGTGGTTCTGATTGACCATAGAGTGTTGGGCAACTCTTCCAGCCATTTGCTCTTCTTCTCTTCTAGTTTCTTCTGCAGTCCTATCAGGATCTGTTTGTTGGCAGCCTCATCTTGACCATTGCATTGAGGGTTGCGGACTGAAGACATATCGTATTTGATCCCAAACTGCCCCCGCCACTCTGATAGTGGCATGTTGTCGAACTGCCTTCCGTGGTCAAAGACAAAGGCCTTCGGGATCCCGTACCAGGTGATGATGCTTTGCCAGAGGAACTTCCTGACGCCTGCCTCTGTCATGGTGGATAGTGCCTCTGCTTCTATCCACTTGGTGAAGTAGTCTACCTCCACAACAAGCCACCTCTTCTGATACTGGGCTATCGTGAAGGGCCCAAGGATGTCCAGTCCCCATTGGGCGAATGGGATGGGGTTGTAGATGGGCATAACATCATTCGTAGGTAGCTTGATGTTTGGGGCAAACCTTTGGCAACTGTCGCATTTTTTTACTAGAGCTTCAGAGTCTGCCTTCATTGTGGGCCAGTAGTACCCTGCTCTGAGAGCTTTGTGGGCCCGATGTAGTGTCCACAGAGTCCCTCATGGATCTCTCTTAGTATGTAGTCTGCATCTCTCTGCCCTACACATTTGAGTAAGGGCAGAAAGAAAGACTTTCTGTATAACTCGTCTCCGATCAGGCATTATCTGCATGCCGTCAGTCTCAGTTTTCGGGCTCTCATTCTGCCCTCAAGTAGTGTTCCATTCTGCTTGTATTTAATGATTTCCTTTATCCATTCTGGCATGTCCTCCAGTTCCAGGATGCGTTTGGTGTCCTCGCAGATTGCACTAGTGGGTCTGACTTCCACCAGAACAGATCTATTCAACTCCTGCAGACTGCTGCTTCCCATTTTAGACAGTAGTTTAGACAGTGTATCTGCTTAAGTGTTCTGCGCTCTGGGTACCTGCTCTATCTTGAAGCTTTCAAATTTTGCAATTAAAGACCTCATTCTGGCTAGGTAGCTCTGCATTGTGGGTTCTTTGGCCTCATACTCCCCCTTGACTTGGTTGGTTACCAACTGAGAGTCAATTTTCAGGTGGATGTGTTTGGCCTCTAGAGTTTGGCAAAGTTGCAGCCCAGCAATGGCCGCCTCGTACTCAGATTCATTGTTGGTCGCCGAGAACAGGAATTTCAGAGCATATTCAATGATTTTCACTTCCGGGGTTTTGATGACCACACCTACTCCTGAGCCGTTGATGGTCGCAGACCCATCCGTGAAGACTTCCCAAGCTCTGGGTTCTATGGCTGTCTCCTGGTACGAGCACTCTGCTAGGGATACTTTTCCCATAATTAATTGCTCAACCTGATTTAATATGCACAAGTTATGTGAAGAAGCCATGTGGCATCATAGCTGCTTAAACCTAACATGTGGCACACGATTGAAGCTGCTTTCGACATGTGGTCAAAATGATTTTGCTGCAGTATATTATATAGATTAATAATTAATCTGGCCAACGGTTAGATTCACATTCGATGTGATCATTTCCTGTAAATGTGTAATTGTGGTGTAGATTATGCGTTCATGTAACTAAGTGTACAATGCAATATTAGCGTGTGGCATATTTGGACATAACACATGATTACTCGCTACAAGCATACAAGGGTACAAGCAAACAAATCTCTGCTTCGGGCCTGTTCTATTCAGCTTATTTTCGGTTCAGTTCAACTCTAATAAGTTCAATTCAGTTCAGTTCAGCTCCATTCATTATTTAACCATTTTATTTAATGTTATTAATATTATTGATCTAATTTATTTTACTCATTATTATTGTTATTATTATTGTTGTTGTTATTATTATTATTATTATTATTATTATTATTATTATTATTATTATTTTTATATATTTTTAATTATCATATCTATACTCATTATTATTAGTATTATTATTATGGCTGAGCATGGTTTGGATTGGTGCGCGGTTTAACCAATTTTTATGTCAATACGAGTATTCTAATTTGCAATTGTTGTTTTATTTACCAACTAGATATTCAATATTACATCATACAAATATGCTACAAAAAGCTACAAAATATTAAAAAATTACAAACTTGCTAATAATACTAGAGTATTGTTTAAAGTACAACAATGTCGATAAGTTGAATATCAAAGATACTTTTGCGGTTTGTGGTGGGGTTTAGTTAGAAGCACACACCATCCCATGTTTTAAGCTAATTATTATTATAATTAATAATAATTATTATTATAATAATATTAATCTCCTTCTTAGACCTTAATGTTATTATACTATCATCATCAAGTATCAATATATTAATACTAAAAATCATGCATTATTAATATTATTTTAAAAATTAATTTATCATTATTACTATTATGTATAAATATCATTTAATAATATCGAAAATAATATTATCATTATTCATTTAATATTATTCTAAATTGTTAATTGTTAATTATTAATTATTAATTATTATTACTTATAATTACAATTACTTACTCCCTCCGTCTCATATTAGGTGCAACAATTTGACTTTTTCACTATTCATATGTCTTACTTTGACCATTATTTTTTACTAACATATAAGATCAAATGTTCGTAAATAAGATGGTTTTAGATTAATCTCTATCTGTAATTTTGACTCATCAATTTTCCATATTTTTTACAAATTGATAATTAGATTTATCAATGGTCAAAGTTATGTCTTGGCAAGTGTGTTAGTCAAACTGTTGCACCTAATGTGGGACGGAGGTAATATTATTTAATATTCATAATAATTATTGTTTACTTATAATTTATATATTTATTACATTACAGTTCAGTTCAGTTCAGTTCCGTTCAATTCTGCTCCAATCAGTTCAGTTCAGTTTAGTTCAACTAAAATTAGACGAAGAGAACAGACTATAATTTATTAAATTATGAACCTTTCTCTCACGGAAGCTCTATGACTATTATTTAGTTGATATCGTTTTCCAATTTTTTTGTGTGTATATTTTAATTCAAGTGTTTCAGTGGACTTCTAGCACTGAAATGATGACCCATGTATTCACTAAATTATAGAACCTGACATCGACACCCTGATCAAAGCATTGTTCAAGTTTGATGTTGACAAATTTAATTGTACTTGTTATGAATGATATATAGTTTATTAGACCATTCTCACTGGTAAAGGCTACACATACACTCAGTGTATGTGGTCCCAACATACACTGATGATGTGTATGCCTTTAATAGGTAGATTAAATTGGGTCCCAATTTGGGTCTTTTGAATTTTCATTTGAAAATTCAAATGAAAATTCAATTTGAATTTCAAATCAGATCTGTGTTTTCAATGCACCACAATCAATGCACCAAAATTCTGAACTTTCTTTTCTCTCTCCTCTCATTTTTTTTTGACATAATTTTTGGATTTCCTTTACTCTATTCTCTCTCTTCTTATTTCTTCATGTTCTTCATATTTTCTTCATATGTTCTTCATTTCACAAAAAAAAAATTACATTTTTTTACGAATTTTTTTTCCAGTATTATTGTTACTTTAAAGTAAAAAAAAAGACCTATTTTGGTAAAAATTTTCGACATAATTTTTTCTGGGTTTTTTTCTCTATTCTCTCTCTTCATGTTCTTCATGTTCTTCATGTTCTTCATTTTTTTAAAAAAATAATAATTTCTGAGTTTGTTTTTCGAACCGTTTTTGTGTTTATTTTATTGGGTTTGTTTTTCTCTTATTCATCTTCAACATCTTTGACACAAATTTTTGAGTTCTTCATCTTTACCACTAACTATGAGTTAAACTCTATGATTGATTAGTAACTGAATATGGACATTGGACTAGTTATAATGACAACACAATTCACTATTTGATTTATCACGGTAACAAAACAAAAAAATCGAAATAAAAACGTACTTTCTAGGTTGGGGTTCATACTTTCTGGGTTGGGGTTTTGTTTATTTAGTAATTTAATGTAAAGTGCTACTAAAAAAGGAAAAGAACAAAAGGGTTGGGGGGTAGGCATGTGTAGAGTAATAAGCAAAGCAAGCAAGTGAGATTCGAACTCGAGACCTCACAGCAAGAGAGGCGCTTTCAGGGCATGGAGGTGTAACCAAGTGGACGGGGTATTCAACCGTGATATGAATGGCGTTCCTTTAGTACATATATGCTAATTGTCTGCGCCATCTGAAAACTACAGTATACGTTCAGGCTTCTGTTTAAGTGGAACCTGTTACCAAAAAACTAACAAACCTACAATGTTTCCAAACTCATATGCTAAAAACTTATAATGATATTTGATTACTTATATATTTATATAATTTGTACTTATTCAACATATTATTGATTGATATTGATTACTTTGTTGATCGATCTAGTATATTTGTGGTCGATATACTGTATTACTCTTAACTATCTTTGTAGACTGATCTAATACACCGATGATCTTAACCATATTATATATTGATCTAATCTAGCGATGGTTGATCTAATACGCTAATCTCACCTCTTCATATTAATGATTGATATTGATTACTTTGTTGGTAGATATAGCATATATGTGGTCGATATACTATATTGCTCTTAACTATCTTATAGATCGATCTAGTATGTATTGACGATTGGTCCAATATATTGGTCTCAACTATCTTATACCGATGATTGATCTAATAAGCTAATCTTAATTAGCGTATACATCGATCTAATACATTGATGATTGTTCTAATGCGTATGCTTTAACTACTGATACTTTTAAATATCTTATTCACGAATCTGGTACATTGCTGATGGATCGAATACATTGTTGTAGTTTAGGACGATTTAATCAAATACGTCGGCCATAACTAAACTTATCACTAAAGTACGTCTTCGTATCACACTAATTTTAATATCGTGGTTTTATATCGATATATAGGAGCTTATTTACTTATCATGTTTAAAATGTACATCGTTATAAATTTTAAACGACATTTAGAAGCCATAGATATTAGTAATTCCACGCATAAATTAGCTATTGCATTGCTTATTATTAATTGATTTTAGTAAAATAACTCACAACTTGTAACGACTTTTAATATTTGAAGTTTATTGAAAATAGAAATTATGAAATATTAATTAGGAGAAAACTATAATATTGGTCCCCTTTACTATATAATTTTCCCTTGTTACTACAAAACTAACAAACCTACAATCGTTCCAATTTCATAGGTTATAATTATACTGGATTACTAATATATGTATTTAATTTGTACTTAATTAACATATTAATGATTGATATTGATTACTTTGTTGATAGATATAGCATATATGTGGTCGATATACTATATTGCTCTTAACTATCTTATAGATCGATCTAGTATGTATTGACGATTGGTCCAATAGATTGGTCTCTACTATCTTATACCGATGGTTGATCTAATACGCTAATCTTAATTAGCGTATACATCGATCTAATACATTGATGATTGTTCTAATGCGTATTCTTTAACTACTGATACTTTTAAATATCTTATTCACGAATCTAGTACATTGCTGATGGATCGAATACATTGTTGTCGTTTAGGACGATAACTCCTTAATCAAATACGTCGGCCATAACTAAACTTATTACTAAAGTACGTCTTCGTATCACACTAATGTTAATATCGTGGTTTTATATCAATATGTAGGAGATTATTTACAAATCATGTTTAAAATTAGCTATTACATGGTTTATTATTAATTGATTTTAGTACTAATGATATTAATACTATAAATAAAATGGATAACACTAATTAGTCCTATGGGATGATAATAATAATAACATGAGTACCAATACTAATTAAATATTCATATTGATGGTAATAGTATTATCAGTACAACTAACATTTACAAAGTTTGAATAATACCAATGTATATATAATATGTGAAAGTAATTCTTCTTTTCAATCTTAATAATGTAGCCGAATACCGTTGGATATTTAGGCCCGATTCCTCAATTGGATACACGTGTCCGAGTTTCTATAGAATTGATTGGTAACATAATATGAACACTAGATTAATTACAACGACAACAAATAAAGCTCCTCGATAAAATGTGAAATAGGTTTTACAAATATGGGTTTTGTTTATTAAGTAATTTAAAGTCCTCCGAAGAATGTCCTCAATAATTTAGTAAGTAATTATGTCCTCAATAACTTTTTCTTCAATAATTTCATAATAATCAACAGATAGTGGATGGTTAGTAAAATATTAATCATGAAAAAAAAACAAATGTTATCTCTTAAATAAAGTGATATTAAAAAGGAAATTCATATAAACCATTAGTGAAAGGAAAAAAATATAAACCATTAGTGAAAGGAAAAAAAAAAACAAAAGGGTTGGGGGGAGGGGAAGGCATGTGTAAAGTAATAAGCAAATCGAACAATTATGGGATTCGAACTCGAGACCTCAGAGCAATAGAGGCGCTTTCGGGGCATGCAGGTGTAACCAAGTGGACGGGGTATTCAACCGTGGTATGAAGGGCGTTCCTTTGGTACATATGCTAATTGTCTGCGCCATCTGAAAACTATAGTATACGTTCAGGCTTCTATTTAAGTGGAACCTGTTACCAAAAAACTAACAAACTTACAATGTTTCCAAACTCATATGCTAAAAACTTATAATGATATTTGATTACTTATATATTTATGTAATTTGTATTTATTTAACATATTAATGATTGATATTGATTTCTTTGTTGATCGATCTATTATATTCGTGGTCGATATAATATTTTGCCCTTAACTATCTTATAGATTGACATAATCTACCGATGATCTTAACTTCTTATATATTGATTAGCGTATACATCGATCTAATACATTGATGGTTAATAAAATATTAATTAGGAAAAAAAAATGGTATCTCTTAAGTAAAGTGCTATTAAAAATAAAATTCAGGAAAAAAACAAAAGGGTTGGGGGAAGGCATGTGTACAGTAATAAGCGAAGCAAGCCAGCGTGAGATTCGAACTCGAGACCTCAAAGCAAGAGAGGCGCTTTCAGGGCATGAAGGTGTAACCAAGTGGACGGGGTATTCAACCGTGGTATGATGGGCGTTCCTTTGGTATATATCCTAATGAAGAGCGCCATCTGAAATCTATAGTATAGGTTTAGTTTACTATTTAACTCGAAACTGTTACCAAAAAACCTAACAAACCTACAATGTTTCAAACTAATATGCTAAAAACTTATAATGATATTTGATTACTTATAATTTATATATAATTCGTATTTATTTAACATATTAATTTGTTTTTATTACTAACATAAATTTTGTTTAACCTATACTTGATTACTAACATAAACTTATAAATTTTGACTACCATAAACCTATAATTGATTACTAACATAAACTTATATATATTGATTGCTAACATATTAATTTATTTAACCTATAATTGATTATTAACATATTAAATACCTACAATGATCTTGCTAATGTATAATGTATTTTGTATTTATTTATTTTTTATTAATTTGTAGTAGTACTTTATTTAGGTTTGTATTACTATTAAAATATTTCCCGTTACTAAATTGATTGTAAACTTATAGTCATTTTTGGATACTGTTTCATTATCTTGTTCATATAATCTGCTATACTTTCAACGACCATTATCATATAATGGAATTCCAGTACTGGAAAGCTTGCTGAACACAAACCAGAATCTTACATTCTTCAAAATTAACAAATACAAATGCAAGGAAATTATGTTTCATAAATTTTCCCCCATCAATACAAAATTAAGAAGGTTTGTGTCATAAATTTTCCTTCACAAAAAAAAAAGAAACTCCTTATGAAAACTCAAAGACAACATAATAATGGGTCATATAAAAAAACTTCTTATCTGGGTCATTCAAAGAAAATTATGTTGAATCAAATTGGTGCATTTCATTAACAAAATAAAAGAAAAACAAAAAAAATAATCTTAGAGCTCCAACGTTGATGGCTGCTCAGCCATTAATATGAACAATGGAAGAAGGTAAAAGAAGCAAAGGAATGGCGCCAAACCAAAATGTTCCTCTGCCCAAAAAATGTGGCGCAATTCTTCCCTCCCAAAGCATGCATATTGGCGCCATTAATGAAAAGTTTTCCCTCCCAATTTTCCCTCTTTTTTTTTTTGGCTAACTATGATGTGGCAACTTCCTATTGGAAGTGTATGTTGGGACCACATACACTGAGTGTATGTGTATCACCTCTCATTCTCACTCATGACATAAAAATACTTGTCATCCCTCTCTCTCTACCACTTTCTCTCTCATCTTTATAAAAATTATCATCATTCATGACATAAACATAAAATGCTTCCCACTCATGACACACAAAAAGTTATACATCCCTCTCTCTCTCTTACTTTTTTACCATACCCCACCAAACTTTCTCTCTCTTATCTTCCATACATTCATATAATATAATATTGAATTTATTATAAGTAAGTAATGAAAATATATATTTTGTTTTGATTAAATATTTTTGCGAAAAAATTAATTTCATTTTATGAAATTCGTAATTAATTTTCTTTTATTATTTTTTAATTAAATTCGTTTAATGAGAGAAAAAGAAATTTTCAAGTGTCTCAAAATACATCAAAATGGATGTCATTTTATAGAGCATAAAAAAATTAGACCGTTGGTGTTATTATTATTTTTTTTACTTTTTATATTTTACTGAAATTTGGTTACAAATTTTAAATAAAAGGCAAAGAGTCATTGCAAATTGTGGCAGAGAAGCTGCCATAGTGACACGCGGCAGTGCATCATTTGCTGCCACCTGATTTCAGCAAAAAAAATTGATTTAATATGCATAGCAGTGGGGCCCACTTTCATGAATTATTTGATGATTTAAATCATCACATGTATTTTTTCTTGGTTGATGACCAACAATACATGGCATGTATTTTTTTTGGACATGAGTGTGAGGCATGTTTTTTTATTTTTGTATCATCACTCATGTTTCATGATCAAAAAATACATGAGTGGCAATGCTCTTAGAGTCAAAAACTTTTTGATGGTTGAGGGAGATTAGAAATTCCAACCCGCATAATATCCCTATATTCTGTTACATTTTTTTGATTATCTGGAAAGAGCGGAATCAAATAGTCTTTAAGAATGACTATTTTAATTTACAAAGGGTTTGGCTCTGCGAATCCAATACGCTTAAAGAATGAAACTTTCGTTCCGCTTATGGCAATTAAAACACTTTTTCCCCCTTTCATTGCAAGTACAAAAAATTGTAGCTTGTTAGATGGACGCCACAGCTCCAGACTCCATCAAATTTAAAACTCGTGGTTCCTCCACAAACTCCTTTTCACCTGCTGGAGTAGTGCTATACGACTCTGAAAGTAACATCCTATCAGCTGCGGCCTTCAAACTAGAGCACATGACACCTCTCATAGCAGAAGCAACAATTTTACGGAACAACCTTCTCCAAGCTCGAAGTATGAAAAAAACAAATCTTGTCGAGAAGGTGATAATTTAGTCAATAGTACCTACCAAATTTTATGAACCATCCAAATACTTGTCGAGGATCTCAAATAGATCATGCGCGATTTTGACTTAGTCAGAAGAAACCACGTCTACAGAGAATCAAATCAAGTTGCAAACCTCTCTAGGCTAGGGCATCAAATGAACTAACACGGTCGTTTTATCAATGTCCAGATGGAGCCTGAATTTCACAAACTTATATTTGTAGACATGTTAGGGTTCGCCCTTGAGACAAGGATTCCCTAAGGCTCTTTATGTATCTTTAAAAAAAGAACTTTTTGATATAAAAGTAAAGAAAGCTAAGGTGTAAAGGATTCTAAATAGTACTCCCTCCGTTTCTTTTTAATTATTAAAGTATGTTTTGGGGGATAACCAAAGAAATTAATGAAATATATGCAATGATTGTTTAGGGAATAGATGAAGTTGTTTGGGGAATAAATAAAAAAGAAAGATAATGTTGTAAAAGTAAAAAGTGTAGGGTGATTGGGTATTTAATGGAAAAAGAAAATGACAAGTGGGTCCCAAAAGTATGGAAAATTGGAATGTAAAGATGTGAAAGTTTACCAAAAATAGTAAAAGTGAAAGTGTAACAATTAAAAAGAAACGTTCAAAAAGGGAAAAATGTAACAATTAAAAACAAACGGAGGTAGTAGCTCCTAATTTGATTTTTTTTTGTTTTCCTATGATATACTCTTGTGGCTAGGACTGACAAACATGTTGGGTTGGGTCAAGTTTATGTGCGGATCAATATAAAATGGTTTGGAAAATGTTGAATCCAATCCTAACTCATTTATTAAACAGGTTGAAAAGTTAAACTCCAATTCAACTCATTTAATATAAACAAGTTATCCATTTATCTACGATTATTTAAATTTTTTATCTTAATTAATTAGAATTAAAATAATAAAAATAAATTTCACCATAAAATGAATACATTTTGATATTTCTTTTTCTAAAATATGATAATTATGATTCATCTTTAGATTTTCTTATCTTTATTGACCAAACCTAATAATGATTTTAGTTTTTTTTTGAGATAATTATATATAATTGGGCCAAATCAGGTTATCTTCACGTTGCAAAATCCAACTATAATCTAACCCATTTAATTAACATATCAGGTCGAGACTAGATTTTGTGCTTGCGCAACACCCGAGTTTCCGATTATTGGATTGAGGAATGAAAACTAATGTTTCTACTTGGAAAATGAGAGAATAGGGGTTCGAGTGAAAGAGCACTATCCTTTTGAGAAAAAAATTAGGAAGAATTTTATCAATTAAAAGTCATACGACATCTACAATAGGCACTTCCTCCATTCTGTTATTGTACCCAAAGGCATTGACACGTTTGCCGAATCACAACTTCAAACGCTAATGTTAATGATTGTGTATATGTAAAAATTATAAAAAGCCGACGTATCAAAACTATATATCATGACGAATCTAACAACATCCTACTTGACTATGTTTTCCTAAAGTATAAAACAAAGTGATGAATATAATTAATGTAAAAGTCCAAATAGTACAACTAAGAAAAACGGAGGTAATATCAAATTAGAGGGCACCATCTTAATTAACTGTATAAGTTGGTTGAAGTGGGATTATAGAAAGAAGAAATAATTACTTTTTGATTGTTTAGAAAACTTTTAAGTGATAATATAACCAGTTCCTTCCTGTTAAGTACTTACGTGGTATGTAAAAGCAGCATTCAACTTGGATTCTTCCTACTTCTTAGTAAGTTATAATCTCATCATGTTCCTGACTAAAAGCAAAGTATCCATCTATAACCTTCTTTCAAGACAAACTGTATTGGATATTTCACAATCAACTAAAGTTCTCTGGTATGGAGATCAAGATTCAATGTATAAAGATGACCCAAAGTTTTTTAAAAAAAATAGTTCCTTTTTCTTGAAGGAAATAGCATGATTTAGTTTCAAAACTTTCTTCAAGAATTGGATGAAAAAGAGGGGAAGCCTAATTGGCAGGTGGCTGGTGGCTTGTTTGACCGGCTGTATAATTATTGGCTGTTAAAAAAGTGTTTAGTAAAGGTGGTTGTTATTACTGGCTGTTTAGTACAAATATAAGAAAAAGCCAAAAGCGAGCTAAATAAGCTGGTAAAAGCATCTTCTGCCTTTTGGCTGAAAAGGCGCCTTTTCAGCCACTGCAAAAGCTAGTTACCAAACACTTTTTTTGGCTGTTTGACCAGAAATAAAAGCCAAAAGCCAAAAGTCAATGAAAAAGCCACCTAAAAGTCGTTTGCCAAAGACCCCCATTGTGCATTTGGTACGATGGTTTGAACTAGGAGTGAGCACGTAGAAGTAGAGTTAGGCATGGGCCGGGCCAGCACAAGGGCCGACATGGCCCAACACGAGTGCGCTACTAGTTAGGCTAGGCTTTGACACGAGCATGTTAGAGTGGTGATGTGCCCGGGGACATTTACGAAGACCATTTTCAAATTTTGGTTCTATAAAAGATATTTGACTATTGGAATTTGGACACCATGTTCTTATATACTCTATCTGTTTGTTTTTACTTGCTCAACTTGCTTGGATACAATAATTCAGGCAGTGAATGTAAGAATGAGACCTCTACTTTGTTGTACGTACATGACAAAGAAGGGTAGAATGGATCTAATTAGTATATGTAAATGACAAAAAGAAGGATATAGTGTACATAATTAATAATAGAATCATATGTTAAAAAAGTAAATGAAGCAAGTAAAGAAAAACAACCATATAGGGAAAAGAGGCAAATAAAAAGAAATAGAGAGAGTAGTAATGACTTGGTTTGGTTATAAGCTTTTTGATGAATTTTTAGCGGATTGAAGCCATATTAGAAATCTGATCATCCAATAAGCTGATTTTAGTGTTTGGTAACCAGTAGATTTCATGAGCGGATTGAAGAGAAAAAACCGATTTTGAAAAAGTTCCTAATAGAAGCATTTTCAAATAGATGATTGGAATCTAACCTTATTAGTTACTCCCTCCGTCCCACAATGTTCTTCTCACTTCATTATTTTATACCTCGCATATATTCAAGAAGTGGGAAGAATATTGTGGGACGGAGGGAGTATTTTTTAGTTCAAAAAACAAACAACTTTTAGTTAACTTACCAGACACTTTAATACAACAAGTTCATAGTCAACTCAATTATATAATCAATGTGTGAAACCAACTATCATACCAACGATCCACTAAGCACCAAAAACGGTCATTATAAATTTGGCTTTTGTCAAAACTAGTTTTAGTAAGTTGAAGAGAAAAGAGAAGTAGAAGTACTACTTAAGTCCGAAGTATTATATGGAAAATTAAGTACTAACACAAGTCCATGTATCACTTCCAACAACCATAACACTGCATCTACCACCCAGCAAGTACAACAACTGAGTTGCTTTAACACCAAAATCCCCAAAATGAGTGAAGAACACAACCCCACTATTATACTCATTTTATACCAACCTCTATTTTAAGTTAAAGTACCACAAAAATGTCCACTCTTTTAATGCCATTTGGCTTAAATACACCCTTAATTTCAGAGAGAATCTTTCCCCCCCTAACACTTAACTATTAGCTTCAAGTTGAAAGTGCACTACACAAATGTTATCTGATGTCACAATCTAAGAATCCTAATCCCTCAAAACTTGTCATCCCCACATCAATTTTTTAATGACTGATTATGAAATAATTTGAGTTAACAACCTCAAGATAAAGTGGAACAAGTTTGTAGGATAATTAACATTGGTTCAGCTGGCATTGTGGGGTTGGTCCATAATTTTTTAAAATTTTCTTTTGTAGCTTGAACTATATTGAACTTATCTTTTTTTATATTTCTTCATTATTAAATGTTCTTGTCAATTCTAGTATGTTATATTTAATCATTACACCATGTTGCAATTCAACCCTCTAATAATTTTTAGAAATTGAATATTAGGAAATTTATTAACAAAATTACTGAAAAATATTCTTTTTTGGGTGCAAACGGTTATACAATTTTGACTTGTTAAGAAAGTTTGAGTAGACCACATAAAATTTGTAAAAGAAATTACTCCCTCCGTTTTTTTTCCAATATGTACATTTGCTTTTGCATACGGACCGCGGAAAAAGTGAGAAAGTAAGATAGATCGTTTAAGTAAAGAAAAAGTAAAAAAGGTAGAGAGAAGGAAAGAAAAAGTAGGGAAGAAATGTAATAATTAGGTGGGTCAACCTTCCATTTATGGGAAAAGGTAGAAGTGTAGTACCCAACAATAAATTCTCTTCTCTTTTTCTATATTTTCACGCGGTCTAGTGGTAGGACGTGCCATTTCACGTAATCAAAGTTATGAATGCTTAAAGAAGTCGAAAGGGTGGAAGTTAGTCCGGGAATCAATGAAAGCATTAATGTATACCCAACAAAAAAGCTCTTGATATATCAAACAAAAGTAATTATGATTAATATTATAATTTCCATTTGCATCCACAGATAAAAACATATGGCCATGGCGTAATTAACAGAAAAAATTGTCTTCTTTTAGATTAGAGTACTTAAAAATGACGTAATAAATAGGCATCCATTGCCGTTGATAATAGACTTCAATCAACATCGGACGGCTGAAGTTTCACCAAACCCCCCATTTTCTTTTGGTTAATGAAAGTAACCCTTTTCTTCCTTTGTTTGGCCTTGGATCTTACATCACACGTCTCTCTCTCCTCTTTCTTTGTGAAATTTTTGAGTCTCTCTATATTACACGCATTTTTGTACCTATCTTTCCTTCTCTTCATTTGTGTCAAATGATAATAAAAACAACACAAAATTTCATTTATCCATAACCCAGAAAAAAAAATCATCTCAATCATTATATCCTCTTCTCTTGTTATCCAGCTATTTTTCCTTTATTTAGGTGGGCCTCTTTTTTTCCCCTTGTTATTTCATTTTCTCCACCTTTTTCTTATATGGGTTGTCCAAAAATCCCAACCTTTTCTCTTTTAGGATGTAAAAATCCAGTCTTTTTTATCTAGTTAGTGGTAGTTACCAGTTAGGTTGCGGATTCACCTTGTAACTTGCGGTGTAACGCGTTAGTATAGACTATAGTCGATGTCTAGACATGTTCTTTTCCTTACCTCATGAAAATAATATTAATAATGGTATTTTGTATATTTGGTGAATTTGGTGAAATGGGTATTGTTCAATTTTCTTAATTTTTTCCTTATTGTGTGGTCTTGATGTTTTTGTTTGGTAATTTAGAGAAATTTTTTAAGGTTGTGGAGCTATATAAGCCCCTTAAATTACGGATAAAAGTAAGGTTTGGTCATATATATAGATGATAAAAAAGAGTCTGTTTGAGGGAATTGTTCAAAGAAAGCTTCTTTACCTGTCCTTCAATAAAGGTGGTAAGAGTTAGAGAGAGAAAGAGAAAGAAGGAAGGCCGCCTCTTGCTCTTTTTGGGTGGAATACATGAGTCGCTGACCATGTCTGTTTTCCTTCTCTTTTCTTCTATTCTTAGCTTCTTTCTTTTTAAGATTTATTTTGATATTAAGATGATCAGAAATGATCATAGAAATTTGAGATTCTTTTCTTTTTTGTTAGAGTAATTTTGTGTTTATTCTATGTTGATTCTAGTTACTGATATTTAGGTGTGTTTTTATCAACTATTTACTGTTCATTTCATGGTTTGATTGGAATTTGTAATCTTATTTTATGTTGTTGATTGTGTTTATTGATATGGGTGCTTTGTTTTGTTGCATGTTGGAGAATTATTTGGTGGGAGTTTTCTGATTTTGTTTGGTGTGACTTTATGATATGAATATTATATGATGATGTTTTATCTATTTCTAGAAATTTATGGGTAGGGAATAGGGATGTTCCTCTTTATTGCCAAAAGATTATGTTTTGTGTAGGATTTTTCTGGTGTGAGTTAAGACTATCATGTGACCTCTTGTTGTTGATTGTACTCAACAAAATTAGTTCTAGTTTATAAGCTTTTGGAGGTTTGAGCATGTCAGAAATAGCCTGTTGAGATGAGGCTGGACAAAATTCGACATGGTTATCGGGGAAAACCTTGTGCTCTTGTGTTTGTTGCGGCTCCTGTTGCCTGCGGGTGTTCAAAGTTTTAATTAGGGACTGAAGCCGATGCCTTGAATTTCTGTAATTAATACGTGTTTCACCTATAGGGCGTCTCTGATAGGTTAGAGATTAGGTTATGTACCTTTGAGCCTCGTTACCTCGGAAAGAGCCTCTTTAGAGGCATTTGGGTTATTCTGATGTTGATGTTCATAGTTGTTATTACCTCCTACACCTGGCAGAGTACCAAACACATGAGAGGAGGAAAATGGAGAAATGGTGTTCTGGGCGACTCGTGGCTTTATCTTTCTAAGTGGTTAGGATATGATATGTTAACACTTAATATGATTATAGTGTCATTTTAGAAAATTTCGACTTAAGAGTGACCTGGATTGAAAAAGAGGAGTTGCTTGGCCTTCATTTGACTACGATAAATGAATTTAGTTGCTTACAAATATGTGTTGTTTCTCGGCAAGGTCTATTGTTCCCGCGATGACTTTTTTCATTACCAAAAGAGAAACGGAGTTCTAACTGCTGACACACTCATGTAGAAACGAGAAATGATAGAGTGGATTTCTTCACTCGGTTCCTTTTCTTTCTGCTATTATAGTGAGACTTGTAATCTGAGGTTGACTCATTTGTGGTAGCTATATGACTTTTTGTAACTCTTTTTGGGGTTTTATTTTTGTCTGAAATTATCTACAACTGCAACAATTGCCTTGTATTGATAGATTAACCCTGACAACTGGCAAACTGTTAACCATGGCGTTTCAACTAGAAATGTTCTATTTATTATTTCCGATTACCGATTAGTTAGTTGGGAAATGGAAGAGCAAGTTGCAAGTTGGTGAAACTGAGTTAATTTGAGTCACTTTGGCTGTAAGGCTGTTCTGTTTTCTCCATGAAGATAAACAGCTTTTACTTTTCTGTGCTTTACAGTCTCTTTTTTCCAAGTTTAAAATGTGGCAAACCAAGGGGATAAATTTCGTACACCCATGTTTAGCATCTCCAACAAGGCACTTGCATGTTTGTGCTTCATAAGAAGATGTATTATGACTTCCATTCCGATTGCAATCTCATGAGTGGTCTTTTGATGTTTGTTAATTGCAACTAATAGTAGATGTAGTTTACGTATGTGACATGTGAGTACTTTTCTCTGTCCAAAGTCGGATATTTTGTGGGTTGAAATTGCTATAATGGAGCTTTCCTTGTTTACTGATTATGCTGATAGTTTACAGTTTATGTATATCATCACAGTTAAAAAAGTAGAATACCTAAAACAATTTCCCTATTATACTGCAGAAATAAAACTTCGTAAACATACTCATGGATGAATATTCCAATAGAAGATCTTCTGGTGGACTTGCTATCTCCAGGAGAGGGCCTAGCCTTGTTTTGAGAGATGCAGCTGAGAACAACAAAGATCGAAATGTTCAGGTTTGCAGTCGAGTTGGATGCAGCAGCAGATTGAATTCAATGAAGGATGCTCAAATTGGCTCTCCGAGTAAAGTCAAAACTCCAAAGACTCCTTTCCGTTCATCTGCACAGGGAAAGGAAAGCATCGGAAATTCATCAAGAACTATGGCTTCTAGTACTTTCAAAAAATCTTTTTCAGTCCCGAAAAAGAAATTGCCTACCCGTCTTGACACTGATTCAGAAACCAGCAGTCTTCAAGAAGAATCAGATGAAGTTCCTGGAAAGATCCAGATGAGGGTTCATCCCGAGCCTGAAGATAATGATCCTGCTGAGGCTTCATCATCTGAAGCAGGGAGTTCCAGTTCGGGACGCACCA
This sequence comes from Patellifolia procumbens, assembly GCA_947645195.1. Taxonomy (NCBI): domain Eukaryota; kingdom Viridiplantae; phylum Streptophyta; class Magnoliopsida; order Caryophyllales; family Amaranthaceae; genus Patellifolia; species Patellifolia procumbens. Next base: position 235,889 of record CANSGD010000295.1, read on the forward strand.
GCAAATTTGTGAAGAGAAATACTCAGAGGTGTGGGTTGGGGCGCCAAGATTCTGCTGCAAGCTCTTCTGCTTCATTTTCTTTTAATAAAGCGAACCAAGGGGCAAAAAATGGTGGTACTAGTACGAGCAGGTATAATCTGAGGCATTTAAAATGTAACTCAATCTCTGACGTCGTGCCATCAGGTTCTTCGCCATCTTCCGAGTCAAGTCTCAATAGGAAGAGGGACACTGGTTGTAGAAAGAGAAATGGTGAAGCTGAGAGTAGTTTGTCTGTGAGAGGTAAGAAAATAAATGGGACTGCACAGGATGACAGAAGAAATGAGTATACAAATCGCGGAATCTCGATCTCTGATTCAAGGCGTAACAGAAGCTCGAGTCCTGGGAATAATGATGCTACATCTGTTAGGGCTCGGAGGTCATTTGCTAGAACAAGGCTTTCAAATCAGGAAACTCAGGATAGATTGCCCTTGGTTGAGTCACCCCGGATGAACCCATCTTCCCCTGTACCCGACTTATCAACTGATGGAACTGATTTCAGTTTGGGTAATCAGTTCTCTGGCGAAATTCTCACTAATCCGTTGAGTTCTTTTGATAGATCCAGTGGCGGTAGTGAACGTATGCGACCTAATAGGGCTATTGATCCTTATGAAGCTGGCATTGCTCGCTCTTTTATGAACCGTGATACCTTAAGACAGTACAACATGGATGGGATTGCAGAGGTAATGTATCAACAGTTCAGTACTATACTCACGTTTCCACTTGTTGTGCTATCTTGACATTAATTGTTTTAGGTAATGCCTTTTGTGATCATGCAGATGTTACTAGCTTTAGAGAGAATTGAGCAAGATGAGGAGCCAACGTACGAGGTAATCAATGTAATACTTCCTCCGTCTCTAAATAAGTGATACACTTCTTGTTTACACGCTTGCCAATGCATTATTTAAACCATTAATATCTACAATTATCAATATGTAAAAATTATAAAAAGTTGATATTAAAAAAATTCACATTGAAACAAATCTAACAAGATCCCACATGACTATGTTTTTCTTAAAATGTAAATCACAAAATCTAATCAAAGTCTAAACTGTGAATAGTAAACACTACAATTATCAATGTGTCACAGACTCACAGTATTGTATGTCGTGATATTGCCTACTGTGGGCGTTTTCAGAACTTTCTTTGTTTATGCTGGACTGTTTTTACTCATTGCTTTCACCCGATTTTGCAGCAACTGCTTGTTCTAGAAAATAATCTTTTCCTAGGAGGACTTACCTTCCATGACCAGCACAGGGACATGAGGCTGGATATTGATAATATGTCATATGAGGTATGTATGCCAGATCATGTTATTGTCCTAATCTACCTTTATGTTGGCATCATTGTTTCACTACAAATTCATTGATTCTTTGGATACGGAAACCCGGATGCTTGGCAGCTTCTGATCATATGATTATAATTCTATCTGAACAGGAACTATTAGCTTTAGAAGAGAGAATGGGAACTGTAAGTACAGCTGTGCCGGAAGATGTTTTGGCTAACTGCCTTCAGAGGAACGTCTACCAGGGTATTGCAGATTGTAGAGAAGATGAGCATGATATCAAATGCAGTATATGCCAGGTTTCCACCACTGACCTCTTATACATTTTTCTCTCAATGTATTCTATAAATTCTGATCATCCAATTTAGGGTGTGTCTGCCCCACCTTTACAAAATAGGTCTAAGGTGGAATAAGTTCTGGTGTGTTCCAATGTGTTTTAGTTTGAGCAAGTTCAAATTAGCTTAAATAAATTTAATACACATAGGTTTTGCAAATAATAAGGTGAAGGCAATGCACCCTTACTGTGAGGCAAGAGAACAGAAGACTTTAATGTGAAAATTTACATGTTTCTAAAACTTGCTCAAGGAGTTCTAAAAACGACTATGACGATTAGATGAATTGTAGCCTTTGTAGGTAGTTTTGTCAATTTGTGTAATCAGCTTCTCCAGCTCTCATCCGTTTCCAAAGGTGAAGAGAATTTACCTTTCAACTTTCAAGGATTATATGTCAGTCAACCGGACTTGGATAGATTACCTGACTCCCAGCAACCTCATGGTTTAATTGCTCTCGGCATTTTGCTTCAGAGGAGGGTTTCAGCCTTTCAGGCCTAAACAAATCTTCAAGTACTGTTGAGGGTCGAATATGAAATTGTTTGTCTTTTATGATGAACTACCTCAAGTGTCTCAATAAACTGTGTTCCACGTCTTTAATATAGGACACTTGCATTTGGACCAAGTGCCAACAACCTGCTTGCATTAATGCGGCCTAGGTTGGACGAGCCACTTCTCCAATTTGTGGGTAAGGCTGCACTCATTTAAAGCCTCCTCGCCTATGCTGCCCTAGGCGGATGCTATAGGTATTCTATAGTCTGGTTTAAGTGTGGGCATTTTCTTTTATATTCTACATTATCATTTTGCGTTTGAAAAATATGTGCATAGAATCTTACATGTAGAACGAGAGTCCCCTTCTTCATAGTATCGTCTAAATTTGTACTGGCTGTATCTGAATGAAATGCTCCGTGCAGGAAGAATATGCTAGCGGGGAAGAAGTAGGAAGACTAAGTTGTGATCACAGGTTCCATATCGATTGTATAAATCAATGGTTGAGGCTCAAGAATTGGTGCCCTATATGCAAGACTTCTGCAGCACCTTCGACATCTCTGCCTCCCTGAACTTTGCTGTTATGTTCTGTCCTTTTTTTCCCTTTGTACAGATCAAAATCTGTCTGTTCTTCATCAGAAATTTGAATTTTTTTTAAGTTCTTTTGTCATCCCATTTTTCTTTTCCTTTTCTGTACATATCATATGATGTCTCTTCCATCTCTCAACTAATAATCCTGGGCCTTTTAGAGGCTCCTGCATGAACCGGTTGATTTTATTTCATTTTCAAAATAGATCCTGAAGTATACAACTCTTTTTCCCGAAATTTCTTCTTGCCATGGATGTCTGCCTTTTTTTCTTCTTGTTGATGAACACAATTTGTCTTGCTTCAAGTGCATATTTCGGATCGTTGACGGTCTGAAATGGCTATGGATATTTCAACTCTATAAATTTAGGTCAAAATCATAGATTTTTTTTTATAAACCGACGAGTTGAACACTTGGATAAATACCTGTTATCAATATGGATATACGAGTCCCCAGTAACATAGGGTTAATATTATGATGGTTCTTGATGTCATGTGTGTAATACTCCATTTCGTTATCTTTGTGTATCAGAAGATCAGAAACATTAGTGGATCCCAAACATTATCGTGGGACAATATATTCTGACAACAGGATCCCACATCAGAAAATGAACGATGAAGTTGTCCAGCTTTTCTATAAATAAGAACCAGTTGCTGACCTTCAATCCTTAAAAGGGTCGGTTGGCTAAATATGCCACGCTCGCCCTGAGATACGGCGGGTGCTGTATGGCTATCGAGACATATGGCCGACATAATTTGTGGAAACTCAAGACGGTTGGCTTGCTTGGCTGACTCTCGTTAACATTATCAAAAACATATTTTCTCCGTCTATAATACTCGTAACATTTTTTATTTGCTTTCTATTTAATACTCGCACTATTTTCTTATTTCGCACTATTTACACATGTTCATTTAAATCAATATTGTGACTTACATATAAGAAAAAATATAGTCATGTAGGATCTTGTTAGATTTTTCTTAATATATAAATTATTAAAATCTAATTTGCCTAATTTTTTATTAAAAAGATATTTAACTTCTAAATTGTGCATTGGGTTACGTAAACTGGTTCGATGGTGCGAGTAAAAAAACGGAGGAAGTATAATACTTCATAAACCGTCACAAGAAAATCGTAGGATCCTAAGAACCACCTCGCGGTTAATGAATTCTCCAAAATACTTTTTTAGCCCCAGCTTTAAAAGATAATATTTTTAGTGTCTAGAAATTTTACAAAAAAAATTTTGCAGGTGAAAGGAAATCTATACTAGTAGTATATTGGGGGAGGGGGAGGAGTAGGGTCTTAGGGGTATAAACAAATCAAGTTGAGTACCACCTTGTTCATGTTAGATCCTAATTAATCTATTAGAATTCTAGCTTAAGCTATGCGCCAAAGGTTAATTAATCTATTAGAATTATAGATCAAGCTATTCGCCAAGAGTTTCGACTTATTTACACAACGTAGGAGGAGGTTATTTTAAGGAACATCTAGATTTAACTTGTCCAATGCTTCTTTTTAGTTTTTGTGAGAAGAAAACTACTATACATTATGTATTGTAATTTTGAAATGACCTTTCACTAAAAAAAATTGAATCAAACTAACCTATCTTTAGGATTAAATTAATCTATTATGTGAACCAAAATTAAGAGTTTTAATCAAGCTCGACACAAGCTATTCATCTAGATTTTCTACTCGTTTACACTAACGGGAGCAGGTTATCTTGAGTAACAACTAGTTTAGCTTACCCAATACTTCTTATTATTTTTTGTGAGAAGAGAACTAGTTAAGTAAACATATTATGCTGTAATTCTAGAATGACATTCCACTTTTAAAAAAAATACTTCTACTTTGAATCAAATAAGAGAGAAATATATCTTAAGCGAAAAATCTAGAGTTTCGACTCATTTGCATCTAACAATAACATATTATCTTGAGTAACCATTAGTCCCTTAGATTTAACTTCCCCAATGCTTCTTACTGGTTTTTTGAGAAGAGAACCACTTGATAAACATATTACACTGAAATTTTAGCATGACATTCCACTAAAAAGCACTTCTACTTTGAATCAAATAAGAGGAAAAACAAATGGAAAGCAAAAAATCATACGCCCACCGTGGGGCTCGAACCCACGACCACAAGGTTAAGAGCCTTGCGCTCTACCAACTGAGCTAGACGGGCAACTTGGTAGACAACGAATTATTTGATATATGATCGTTACAAAACGCGTACAGGAGAGATATTGAATTCTTTGGATTGTATTTCTTGGGAAGCTTATACATTAAAAACAAATTATGAATCGTTCTACTTTAACATGCGGTCCAAGCTTAGTTTGTTTTCAGCGAGTGAAGTTTGAGGTAAAACTTGTGTTTTGAAATTTTGACAAATCAAATTTAATTATGTTCGATTCATTAGCTCTTTTATTTATGATATTTTTTCTCTACCCTATTATTATTTACGCGATCTCTATATCACAATCCGGATCATATATATCTCTTATTTATATTTCAAAAATCTTCAAAACTGGTATATCAAAAAGACATATAAAAACGAATTTAACAAGATTTTATTTGTAGTGTTCTTTTCTATGTATTAGTAGGAATTTACGACCAAACTTAATAAACCAAACATTAATCGAAGTTAAGATATTAGGGCAGAAGATTAATATAAATTTCAAAAAAAAAGAGAAATTATAATCATTTACCTCTTAAGGCTAAATTTTCAAGTTAGCTACAAAAGAAGGTAATTGTAAATTCAGAGTTGCCCAAATTGAATACTAGTATGAAGCTAAACTGAAGTATCTTTACATTCGTTCTGCGTGTGAAGGAGCAACGTACGCAAACAAAGTAGTTTGGCCTAGTTTTAATATGCACCCGCTCGTAGTTCTATTGTATACTTGTTGGAAAAAGGCTTTTCGAGCCAAGCTCGAATTCAAATTATTCTTATCAAGCCAAACTCATATAAGAATTTTATGTTTGATACAAGTTTGAATTCGATATAACAAAGTTAAAATTAAGCCAAGTCGTACTTACATTTGGTGGGTTAGAGCTGCTAGACTCATGGCCATCCTTGTACTCGATATGATTGACTCTAACCTAAAATTCACTATATAAAATATGATTTTATCCCAAAATCGACAAGAGTTCCCAAAAAAATTAATATTGACACAAACTTGACCCAATTTAGCTTTACCCGAACACGCCGCGACTTAATATTGACACAAACTTGACCCAATTTAGCTTTACTAGAACACGCCGCGACTTAGGTTTTGAATGTTAATCAGGTGATTGACCATAACTTGAGATTGATCTGACATGACCCCAAGTACAATAGATCCAACGCGACGACCCGAATCTCACTCTTCAATTACTTCATGCTACATAGTTTAGTTTCAAAGAACAATTTTTAAACTAGACTTCCCTAAATTATAATATGAACTTGTTAATCTTAAACTTAGCTTATCTGAACTTATTGGCCTGGCCATACTTATCTGAACTCATTAGACCTTAATGTGGTTGTAAATTAAACTTGGAGATAATTTTCATCAGCCACGAACTTAACTTGTACGAGTTTATCTTTATCTTATATGAACCTTCTCGATCTTATTAGACTTAGATTAAACTTATCTTAAACTATTTTATTCCGAAACATAGAAAGATGAGAGTGAAGAAAACATAGAATACGAATACTTTACGTAAGTGCATTCTGTCCTATGTTTGAATTACTTAGAGAGAGAAGTAAAAACAAAATAACCTAGGGTAAAGATTGAAGGAAAAGGACAGAAAGAAGGTGAAGACTGAGAGGGGGGAAATGTGGTATTTGTTTCTTCCCAAAGAAGAAACTATCTTCTACTGAAGACATTATTTTCACCCGCCATTAGAAGCAAATGAAGGGAAATCGATGTTGGTTGCTAGGATAAAATTCAAGCATATCATATTACTATGGTCTGGAATAGTTGTTTACAGTGGCGGACCCAGGAATTTGACGATGGGGGGACAATTTAGATAATCCAACACAAATCTATTTTGTAATAGAAAATCGAGTACGCAATTTAAAAAAAAGTCGAGTACATACTTGTACGAGTATTGGAAATAATTGGCTACCTGTTTAGGTTGCCTGGCATCACATATATAGAGATACAAAATATCTTTACAGAATCTACTAAGAGTCTAATTACCAAATTACCCTAATACACCCCCTCAATCTTTACGGGGAGGAATCACGGATAGATTGGAACGATGTTTACAAAACAACTCAGAAGAAAGACCCTTAGTAAAAATATCAGCAACCTGCAACTGTGTCGGAACGTGCTTGACCTGAAGTCCACCTTTAGCAACCATCTCACGAACAAAATGATAATCAACATCAATATGCTTACTACGATCATGATGAACAGGATTGGCAGTAAGATACATAGCAGAAACATTGTCACAATAGAGAATGGTAGGCCGACGATAAAAATACCCTAAATCAGCTAACAATTGACGAATCCAAATTGTTTCAGCCGCAGTGTAGGCAACAGCACGATACTCAGCTTCAGTAGAAGACTTCGAAACAGTAGGTTGCTTCTTAGAACGCCAGGAGATCAAATTCTTCCCTAGGAAGACAGCATAGCCAGTAGTAGAACGCCGAGTGTCAGGACACCCGGCCCAATCAGCATCAGAATAGGCAACAGTCACAGTAGGAGAGCCAGTACTATGAAGAAATAGCCCATAATCAGAAGTTCCCTGCAGATACCTGAAAATTCTTTTCACAGCATGAAGGTGAGTAGTACGAGGCGCATGCATAAATTGAGAAACCGAATTAACAGCATAGGCAATATCAAGACGAGTCATAGTCAAATATTGCAAAGCACCGACCATACTACGATAATCTGTGGGATCAGCAAGAAGTTCACCATCTAAAAGAGAAAGAGTGACACGAGAGACAACAGGAGTACGTACGGGTTTGACAGTATGAAGATGAAATTTCTGAAGAAGATCAACTGCATATTTGTTTTGAGACAAAAGTAAACCCTGAGGAGTACGTAAAACCTGAATGCCTAAGAAATAATGCAAATCACCCAAATCCTTCATAGCAAATTGAGCAGAGAGAACACTGATAAATTTCTGAAGCAAAGAGGAACTACTACCTGTAAGCACAATATCATCAACATATAGCAAGAGAATGATAATATGACTACTGTGTTTGAGAGTGAACATAGAGGTGTCACAACTGCTGCCCTTGAAACCAATAGAGAGAAGAAAATTGCTGAAACGAGAGAACCAAGCTCGAGGAGCTTGCTTCAAACCATAAATGGATTTTCGTAACCGATAAACATAATGTGGTTGAGAAGGGTGTTCAAAACCAAGAGGCTGACGCATATAGACTTCCTCATTGAGGAAACCATGAAGGAAAGCATTTTTGACATCGAGTTGACGAATAGGCCATTTAAAAGTAGCAGCAAGAGTAAGAACTAAGCGAACAGTAGTAGGCTTAATTACAAGACTAAAGGATTCAAAGTAGTCAATACCTGCCTGCTGATGATTACCAAAAACAACAAGCCTGGCCTTAAACCGCTCCACAGAACCGTCAGAATTATATTTAATCTTATACACCCACTTACAACCAAGAGCGTTTCTATTGTTGTTGCGAGGCACAAGTTCCCATGTATCATTCTTAATTAATGCTTCATACTCATCACGCATGGCTTGTTTCCAACGTGAATCTTTAGACGCTTGCTTAAAATTAGACGGTTCAGACTCAACAACATCGGTTTTTAAATCCAATAAATTCCTAGTTGAAATGATTCCGTCTTTGAGACGCGTGGTCATGGTATGAACATTAGTAGGATCGACACACCTAGACGACTTCCTAGGACGCTTAGGGGGAGGGACGATAGGAGACGAAGATGACTCGTGGGACGGCTAGGGGAGGAGTAAAAGGCGAGGGAGGGGAAGATCCCGCGGGAGCGGGATGGTGCTGCGGGCTGGCAGCCGCTGCGTGATGCCCTCAACGCTTCAATCATAGCTTTGTGCCTTCCTCTCCTGATGGTGTCACACGTGCCCTAGCTGCACTGTCTGTTGGTGGTGAAACAAATGACTCCGTTTGGTATCCAGATTCTGGAGCCGCATCTCACATGACCTCACAGGATGGTAAGCTATCTAACGCTCTTCCTTACACTGGTTCGAGTTCTGTTGTTGTTGGTGATGGCACACGTCTTCCCATTAATAAACTTGGTAATATGCTTCTGTCTTCCCCTAGTCGCCCCCTTCGTCTCACGAAGCTGTGTCATGTTCCCCAGTTAAAACATAATCTGATGTCTATTCAAAAGTTATGTCAGGATAATTCTTGCATAGTATGTTTTGACGAGTCTTCTGTTTGTGTTAAGGACAAGACCACGGGGGCAGTTCTGTTGCGGGGAATCAGTAGGAATGGTGTCTACCCTCTTCATCCTCACATCCTAGAGTCAGAGTCTTCCAGAATCTACTAAGAGTCTAATTACCAAATTACCCTAATAATACTCAATCCAAAATGTCATTTAAAATTTATAATTTGGGTACATACTAATAAACCCTAATACTTCACTAACAATTTAATTCACAAACTAATGCACCCTAACAATTCAAATATTCAATTCACAAACTAATTCAACAATAATTCAATTAACAAAATAACAATTCATAATTCAATAAAAAACCATAATTCACTAACAACTCAATTCACAAACTAATTCACCCTAACAATTCAATTCATAACCCAGTTCAATTCGCAATGTAAAACCAAATCACACTCTAATTCCCAAATATTAAACATTAACAATTGCTAAATTTCACAAATTAATTACTCAAATTTTGAAAACTAAAATTTCAAAAATATGTAAAACATTATAAAGAAAAACTTACCTTGTCGCCGATGTCGTCTGCCGCCGTCAATAATCGCCACCGAAACAGACTACTGGAGTCGGCCATGGAATCGTCGGAACTCGAACGTCAGAGTTTGAGTTCATTTCTTTTTTTAATCTTTTTTTATCTGTGGGCCCCACTCTGATTATGGTTCTGAGTCTTCTGACCTTATCACTCCTAAATTCCCACGTGGGCCCCACTTTAACCTTCTCTCTACCTTTTTCTTTCCTTTTTTTACTTCCTTTATGCGTGTTAACAAAATAGCAGTAGGCCCCACATCAATTTTACAGCCAGTCTTGTTTTTCACCCTTTCTGACGCGCGTTACGTGATTTGTTTTTTAGAGTGCGGGGACAGTGGTCCCCCCTTGTTCCAAAGTGGGTCCGCCACTGGTTGTTTTGTTTACTCGTTTCATTGGTAAGATTCTATAGAGACAATATTTAAGACGCGAGATTGAGTCCAGCGTACTTTACCATCCTATGTTTGTCACTTTACATGCGAAACGAATGTTGAAGATGAAGATAACTCGAAGTGTTGCCCGATCCAGAAACAAATATTTTTTCTATACGAAACAAAAGTTTCATACACTTCAGAAAAAATTGCAAAATCGGATTTAAATGTTGTGGATTTACTTATATCTATTTCTTTTAGAGGACAGATTGAGTTGTTTGTTCATGAAGTCATGAAAATAGATCATGGTTTAGGGCCTCAAGGAATTTGATGAATTTGGTGATTCAGTTTCAGCATTTCCTTAGCATACTCTACGTCTTAATAGTGTCCATGACATGCCAGAGAATCCACCAAACTATGTTCTACATCATCCTATACAAGGTGACAAAGCCACAAATTGGTTGTTTGAATCGATTTTGCAATTCACATGAGCAGCACCGATTCATTTTCCCATCTATTGTTAAATAACTTTCAAAAGATAAAGTAATCAATATAGTCATATTAACAAGCATTTTGATTCAAGTCATACATTTTTGTTACAATTTCAAGTTTTTTTCTTCAAAAGGATAAGACCCTACTATTGGACCACATATATTTCTCATTTATAAATCAATCCAGTTGAAGACAAGTCGGATCCTCGGAGCAAAAGGAAAATGGTTACAATGGTTTACTAATCATCACCCCGAAAGAACCCCTATTAGAGGCTCTGGCATCTACTTCCCCTTGTGCTTCGAGTCCTGGGAAAAATCCCTATAACCCTAACATACAATCTTGTGAGATCCCTGAGGGTCACAATAAATCTCTTTAACTCTTTAACACTACGCCAAGTCGCCAACTACCACTCGATGTATACAATTCTAATGGGTTCAGCCTAGAGGTGGCCATTGGGCGGGTTAGTCCCGACTCAGCCCTGAACCGATCCGGCGAAAAATCGATCCGGCCCTAAACCGGAAAAAATCAACCCTGAACCGGCCCGGCCCGGTCAAGGAACTGGTTTGGTTCAGGTTCATGTTTTCAAATTTCAAAACCGGTCCTAAACCGATCCTAGCCCTGAACCGACCATGACCCTGACCCGGCCCGTAAACCAGCCCGCTCTTGAGCCGGTCCTTGAACCGACCCATTCTTAAATTTTTCCTTGAACCGCCTCTAAACCGTCACTAAAACCCTATACCATAAATTTAAATCTTAAACCGTAACCTTATATCATGTACTCTAAACCCTATACCGTAATTAAAATCATAAAAATTATGATTATTCTTATGAATGACTAGTGGAATCGTAAAGTATAAATTATGATTAAGATTTTAATAAATAAATTATAATATGATTATGAGTTATGATCTATGACATTGAACTATGGTTATGATAAATAAACTTTAAATTATAATTTATTTATTTTTTTTGATGAGGTACAAGAAAAACTTAGGAGACCCTTCTCTCAAGGGTGTATCCTAAGCTATCTAATAAAGAAAAACGAGACAATATAGGATCTTGAAGGACATCAAACGTCTGGCTTTTTGTAATAATGTGATGGTCTTGTTTAGAAAGGTAGTCTGCAACTGAATTTGCTTCTCTGAAAATCTGATGCACTGAGAATGACCCGAAATAGGTGAGCAAATGACGAATATCATCTATAAGCGTCTGAATACACCAGGGAGTCTCGAATTTTCGTTGTAGCACATTGATGACGATGAGGTTGTCGTCTTCTATAATAAGATCTTTAACGTTCATACTTATGGCTTGAATAAGCCCATTACGGAGGGCAGTAGCTTCGGCAATCAGGGGGGAAGAAGGCCCGAGATTATAAGATATGGCTGTGAGAATTTTCCCAGCAGATGTACGAAGGACAATGCCAGCAGCAGAGGAGACTTGATTGGAGGAGCCGTCGAAATTGAGCTTGACAACGTTGGGAGGAGGAGGTCTCCAGCATACTTGGATGGAAGTTGGTGACCTGTACGAGTTGTGGTTGTGGATGTTTGAGTTAGTGTCGATGGAATTACGCAAATTCCATTCAGCCATTCAGTATTTCGCTCGGTGGAGAATTCGAGTAATTCGGTACGTATCATTCTGGAAGATGACTAAATTTCTTTCCTTCCAAAGGCTCCATAGTAGCAAAAAGAATTTGGCCAAGATGTGTTTGTGGAGGTCCTTGATCATAATAAACACGTTGTAGAGGGGGCCATCTGGGATGATTGTCCCCAGGAATTCTTTAGTCATGGCGTGATGCCAGAGAGAACGGGTTTATTATGATCAATAAACTATAGACTATATTTATGATTATGATTAATAAACTATAATATACGATTATGATTATGATTAATGAGTATTTGTTATTGGGAGTTGCGATTGGTCATAACCGGCACAACCCGGCCCGTGGATACCTTTTCAGCCACTGAGTACGGTTAAATTTGTCGAGTCTACACTTTGTTGACGGCTTGCAAAGGATGCTGGAGAAAAGGTACATAACGTCGCTAGGCATCATGAGATCAAGTATTACTCTGTAGCATATCAGAAAACTTTGTTTGGATAAAGACATATTACCACCCCCTGCTACCACTTCAGTAGGAGTAAATAAATGCATTACTAATTGTGACCTTGCATCTAATCAACTGCCCCCTGAGCCTGTTTACTCCTGAGTCCTGTGAGACTCTCAAGACCGTTTAGGACCTTAATTATTCGATCGTAAATCTTTTTGGTGTAGAATATCTGATAAGAACTATACTAACACATCAGTCTACTACATCTGTTATCAAAATTGTATGATCATTTCTACAGTTGTAAACTTGTAATGTTGTCAGAAAAATTGCTTCAAGTCATAAGAAAATGTCGGTCTCTAAGCACGATTAGGTTTTCAGGCAACTCTAGCTCGATCATGTTAAACCAGAGACAGGAACATTTTCCATATGTCGATGCGTAGGCTCTGGTTCAACTTGTAATCTTGGTTTGGCAGATGTTAATTGGTGGCACTGTTGGCTGCTGCTTTGGCTCAAATAGTGTTCTCAAGGGCACACTATAGTTGAGCACAATTGATAGGACTTCTTTTTCATAATTCTCCTGAGAAACTGAGCACCTGATTACCTTCGTTTCACCTTGAATTTTTTTGGAACTGCTGAGGTCCAAGCAGGCGACGAGGGCTGATTAAGTTCAATCGAGTAGGTGCAAACATAAGGTAGGTTTAGGGTTGATCAAGTCCAATAGCAACGATCTTCGAGGAGGAGAACTTACCCCTAGTAATAAAAGAGGCAGTAATCCTTGAAGTGGACGAGAATTATAACTCTGATGCAGAGAACAGAGTTTAAAGGTTGCAGTTCCAACTGTTCAAAACTTAAGATCACACAACTCTTTGATTTTTCATTTTTCAGATAATATGAATAAAGCAGAGCTTTCAAAGGTAATTCTCACCATGAATCTTCCATGGAGTTAAAAGAGTATCCCCATTAAGCTTCAATGTGAATATCGCAACAGCCACAAACGGTTCAAGACCATCAGTCCTCTGCTCTTACGATCAGCTAATTGAAGTGAATTGTTGCAAACATCGCCACCCTAGCAAAGCTTGCAAAATTTTTGGTTCCAAACCCATGGAAGCAGCCAAGCATGAACCATTTTTGGAGCTTGCTTTACTTTGACAAGATTGATGGAAGTAGAAACACAGTTGTAGACAACAGTTAACCTCCGGTGCACAGCATATGGGGAAAAATGCTTTATATCACAGAAGCACCAAAGTAGAACCAAAAAATTTGTTACTGCATTTGGGGGGGGGGAGTGCATGCGTGCAAGTCTATACCAAGGACCGGGGCGGCGGCGGCCGGGGGGGGGGGGGTGGTTAAGGGCATGTATTAAGACTTAGGAGCACATGTAAAGAGCACAAAGCTTTTAATAAAGCTTTCTATATGCATACAAGACTACAAGTGGTTGAAATTCTGATTCCAGTTCAACCTTATATTAAACTGAACATATGAAAAATACTCCAAAGGTTAAAAACATAGATCACTCTCTTATTAGCAGCCTAGACAACAGCCTAAGATAAACACCCCCAAACATTCTCTAGTAACGATAGACTTATACCACAAATTGATCTCGGAAAATAAAAACACAGAAAAGGCGAAAAGTCCTCAGCAAACAAAAATTAATATGGGACTTTCACTTCCCATTTAGCTATTTACAGGAAGACCTAGTACACTAACGAATAATAACAATGAAGCACAAAGTTTACCTCAAGAAAAAGCAGCACAAAGTTAAATAAAAAATGATATTGTCTAGTACCGTGTTGCCAAAGATGACTCTGCACACCAAATTTGTCTCACTCCTTTCCTCAATGCAAATGTTCAACACTCGAACAATATTCTTTCCTACTGATCTTTCTCCTAGACCAACTACAAAACCAACAAAACCTTCCCTGTAATCATAAGAACCTACAACAGGAACTTTTCATGGACTGTATGCTTATACTTCAATAAAGAAGGAGCATCTGCCTCCTCCCACTATAAATATCCAATTACAAACAGGAAAGTGGATCATAGATAATCTTTTTATAAGGAGGATGACATCAGAAAGTTCAAGAGGGATATCCTTGTAACAAGGGAAACGGAAACTTGAGACATCTTAGAATGAAATAAGAAATTCATTAATGTGGAGAGGATACCTTGCAATAACTAAAACCCAAGACTCCATACTCAAATGAAACACACCTTATTCTTACCTTAAGGAGGAGGATTCTTTCAACATAGCTAGGTTAAGGGGGTGTTTAGCAAAACAAATGCTTATTGAAGAGCCTATAGCTTTCTTGAGGTTGGGAGGGTCTTAGCTGTTTGACATACTGAAAAAGCTCCTTTTACGTTCTTGTAAACAATAAGCTAATATTTGAAACTTATTAAAAAGGCTTTTTGTCTTTTTTACAAATTAAAGGACATCACTTCCAAACAGCTGTGAACCAATTTCACCGCTCAAATACCAATCAATCAGCTAGGATAAGCAGCTAATAGATTCAGCAGACCAAAAAAGCTCTTATGATATGTTTCAACAGCTTTTTATTTTAACAAACATGACCTAAATCAAAAATATCTCAAACAACAAAGAGATAACCTGCAGAATTTCCACAAAAGCCAAAACTAAGATTATCAAGCAACACCTGAACTCTTCCAAGATGGTTCACTGCAAAATTAAGATATGCAGCTGTGTCAGCACCTTTTATACACCCAAAATATATAAAAATAAAAAGGACGAAGGCAAAAGCGAGATATCACTCTTGCATTGGGCATCAACTATCAATTTGTTGACAATAGACAGAAGATCCTAAAAGCAGTTATCATACACAACATGCCTATGGCTCAGCAACTACCTGCAATCTACCTACCCTTACCTCAAAATTTCGCAAAGGCTTCTTCGATTGGTTGTTTGATAGATGAGCTAAACTAGAGCATCCGTCATTTATGTAATATTCCTTGGGCATTCAGAGCGATCCTGCAAGAAAAAAAGACAATCTCTCTCTCTCTCTCTCTCTCTCTCTCTCTTTTGGTGCAAATGAGGGCAAAGCCCCTTTACCTGCACTCCTGAACATAGTATGTTTACTAAATATCGGGGGCAGAACACGGTCTTCAAGTAAGATTCAAGACTTCACCAACATACTCTCATACAACACACCCACACTCCAAGGTGTCACTAACTTTCTGCATCACCAAATCTTTTCATAGACAAAATATGGGTCCATCTCCAATTAAAAAAAACAAAGACTGAAACACATTATGAAAACACTCAGGATACCACTATAGCCAACACAAGGAAAGATCCCTGTAGCAAGAATCTAACAAGCCTCTCAATATTTTAACAAGCTACAGTTGGCCCCAAGGATACATGATTTTAGATCCTCCATGGCATGTTATTTTCTTTTTTGTGTCTGATCTTATTCCACAAATAACAGGAAACGACACTTAAGATTCAGCAGCTACAAACAGAGCTGACTTCTTAGTTACTAATTATATTTTTCTTCTTTTTTTTTTCTCTATTACAAAGATACTATAATAAAAGCAGAAAAACAAAGGTGTGCTATCAGCAGATAACCATAACGCCTCGAACTTATGAAGCATGCAAGACTCATCCCCAAAAGTATGGAAAGACAAGTACAGCGGAGTATGAAGCCCTTGAATGCAATAATACAAAAGCCTCACAATAGAGAACTTAAACTTTGTTTTCCAAAACCTGCTGCCATTGTTCACTTCCGTTTGCACCACCAAACAGCCAAGGGGACCAGCTTCACTTCATAATCCTTCTTCCCACTCACATCAACAGATCGTATCTTTTATTTTCCAGAACCAATAATGTTACTCTTGGATTCCGCTTCTGGCGATATGTAAGCAGGGTGTGTGTGTGTCACACTTCTCCTGAGCAAAAGGAACTCCTGCCAGCGACAAGGAGACGGTGGGTCGAGACATCTCCTTTTCATCATTGAAAAAAATCATAACGGGAAAGAGAAAGTATCTCTATTTAACATCACTGATCTCCAGTCCGCACGAACCATATGCTTTCCTTATCTTCCTCCCCATAATTTGGGAGGGGAAGGGCACATCAAACCAGTCACCCCAGTGGCCATCAAGGAGTAAAAGCCAAGAAACATATGCTACAGCCTTGTGCATAGCTATCTATGATGCTGCAGATACATAATTGTGGTACAATGTACAATGTACAAACAGAGACAACAAATATTCAGGCACATTAAAGACTAGCATAATGACTAGAGTACAATATAGTAGTTCTACCAATTATGAAAGTATAGTAGTGAACAACTCACAATACAACTAAGCAACAGACACATCCATTAAATCTGGGTTACAAAGCATGCCATCCGCATTTAAAAGAAACTAAACTACACTTCGTCTTACTCATGCCGGACTTCTTTTCACTCCGAGCCGCCAACGCTCGATATAAACAAGCTGCTTAGACTTGTCACTTTATTAAGAATTCCATCACCTGTTCATCAATTTGCACAACAAAGTATATACAAAGGCGCATCATTACCTTGGGTGCTAAAAAGGGGTATAACTCTATCAGAAAGCCTTTCTCCCATGAAATCAGTTAGTCAGTCATTCAGTGAATACTCCTAGCGGACCTGTTTTACTATCTACAAAGTCTGTGCTAGGGAAAGAAAGCAAGCTGAAAGAAAACATTGCAGGAATAGTTCAGGAATCTCTTCTGCCACCGTTGGTTCTATCTTTAACATGCAAGCCTTTGAGTTCGGTTCCTATCTACCGTTGGTGTTAAAGGGAGCCGGCAGCTATTATTCAACTTTCATCTTTCTTTTCTTTGAATGAGGGGAATGTTTTTGCTAAAATGCTTCCAAAAGCTTCGCTTAAGCGACTCGCTACGCCCCTGGCTTGAAGTTGGGAGATTATCCTCTACCTTCTTTCAGGCTCACTCTAACAGTTCCTTCAGTCTGCCACTCTCTCTTTCTTATATCCCAATGCCTCTAAAGAAGCTCCCACTAGAGAAGGTTCAAAAAGAAGAACAAAAATATAAAAGATGGAAGGAACCTTAAGAGATGAAAGGAGAAATGACAGGGAGATGCTTAAAACCTGTTCTGCAGAAAAACAAGATACCCAGCAACGTCTGTGTCATTCACTAATTTGAGGAAAATTCTTGGATATTCAAGACCAATGTGAAAGCATCCAGCTCCAGAAATGGACATAATATAGTAGATAATTGTAAATAAAGAATGAAATTTTGCTCCTGTTGTGTTTGATAATTCAAAGTAACTGAATAAGAAATTAAAACAGGAAACTCTTTATCACGCAGAGTTAAATTTCAGGACACATCAAAAGACATATTCACCACCACCTTAACTCCATCCCTAAACCCCTTACATCAATGCAAAAGAGCAAATTTTTATTTTAAAGAACAGTTGTCTTGAAGCATAAGTAAAATTTTTGAACCATCAATAAATCTGGAACCACTCTTTGGTCCATATGAGACCTGAATGATCATAATGACAATTATTTTCTCAGATATGGCTGCTGACATAGACAGAGTAAAGGGGCCAAATATATGCAGCTTTATTTAAGACAGACACTCATTTTGGCAGCCTTTTGTATCTAAACTGTTTTGATGTCTGAACATAACAGAAAACAATAAGCACAAAAGTCTATTGAGCAATTTTCAATTTAATCAATTGATATTATAAAAAAAAAGCATCAGCACTTTGCAATCACCTTAAATTGATACTTTCATAAATAAAAATTATGCTGGAAATATCTCAAGTTGCTTAACAACGAGCAGAAACTGCATATTTCTACAGAATCTAACGCTTCTGTTCCTGAGTTTCCTGCAGCATGACCCCTCACAAAAAAGTGGGAGATAAAAGAAGTTCAAAAGATTATCCTTGTTTCTCACTTACCCAAGTACAGTATAATTGAATGGAAAAGGATACCTGATTGAAATTAAGTGGAGAATTGTACCCCAAAGATATTTAAAGAGGTTCTCCTGCTACAACCCCAAAGAAAATAGAGAAGCCACGACCTAAGTACTTGAATAGTAGGATGCAGAATCCAAGTCGTCGTATAACTTCCAAATGCAGAAATATAGCTCAACATATAGAGAAAAACAAGGTTTTTCGCGAGATAAAAATTAGTCACGACAAACATTTGCAGGACACATGGCGAAAAATACCAGAAATATCCAAGAACATTAGACCACAATATCTACTGAAATTGCTCAACTCTTTCATTGACAATAGCATAATTTATGTTCAGAAGCAAGATTTGCAGGTCTCTCATTATGGGAAAATCCAGAGTCAAACTACAATGACAAGCTGTTAAGAAGTTAATGTGTTATTGATGTTGGAATTCCACTTTAATCTAAAAACACATGTAGAGCAACATTGTAGCTCTTACATTATGAGATATTACCTTTACCAAGCTAAACAACAGTATCCCTGCAAAACTTTTCCATGTTTCCTCCTCTTGGCAGTAAATTACATGACTCAGGCAGAAGACAGCCAACAAGAATGCTAAACATACAACAGAGCAACCACCACTGGGCATTCCTCGAGAACCCGTTCACTGGTGGCCAGTAAATAAATCCCCGATCATGTACAAACTCTGCGAAGGGAGCTGTACAGACATCGTGCTCAAAACCCTCACTTGATCTTGTGAAGGTCGAGCTGCATCTAATGGGTAGGAATCATCTGGCTTGGGGCAGAGGCAAGATTTAAACTGACATTGATAACATTAGTAACAATAAGTCATATTTCACATGTTCTTCAAGCCAGAATGACCGACCCACCAGGATCAAAAGGCAATCCAAATGTTCTTCGTAGAGCTTATTCTTCAAATGCCTGCATGGATATCTTCTCCAAAAGCAAAGGCCAATCTTCTCCGAGTTGTTGAGGGTTCATCTCCATCGCGACCTTAAAATCAAGCAAAGAAACGCAATGATGAACCCTCTGTTCTTCTAAGGGAGGACCACCACTATGCATATGTAAATGATTACTAGGCCAGAGACCGTTGATAAGCTTGCCATGAGTTTGCTGCTTCTGAACAGCATACATTGACGAGTCGCTTGTAGATCTAGCACCAACCAACTGTAGACAAGAACCGATTAATCGCTTCAAATATACATCCAACATGTTATTTAGGGTACTGGCACATTCCGTTGAAACCCCTGCAAGACCCTGTGCAGCTGCAATCTGCTCCATTCGCCTCCTTAGCATCTCACTATCAGACAGTCCGGCAATATCAAAGCAGCTAACATAGTCGCCAATGTGCGACACAGGTAACGATTTGCGGGCTCCACCAGTACTGGCTGGGCAAAATGGAATTCCGAGAGGAGCAAGTAGAGGACCTTTGGAGAGTTTCACTCGGTTGGCTTGTTCCACCTCTTCCCCATCTTCAACAACAGCTAAATTATTCCGGTCTTTACCTCGAACAACACCTACAACATCAGCAGGTTTCTTTACCATGAGCCTCTCTTCATTCTCAGGTTGCTCAGCAAGCCCCCGTGGTGGCTGGAGCCGTTGGTAATCGCAATGAGTCAGATCCATCAAATCCCCATTTTCTACTATCTTCACCCCACTATCATCTGTTGCAGTTGACAGATGTGAAGCTGAATCTGCCTTCCCATTCGGCCCAAGAGGACTCGGCCTATCTTTAAGCTTCCTCTCACGGATCCCATACCTCACCTTCCGTGGAGACGTAGGTAAAGCAATCCCGTTCGACCAGATAGGGGCCACTGAACTCTGATTTTGGGCCAAAACTGCAGCTGAACCATGACCATCCTCCAAAAGAGGCAAGCTTTTCCCAGTTGCTACAACCGGTTTTGCGGGACCCGCTTCATGAACTGATGGAGGAGGGGTCTTGGCACTACAAGCATTCTTCAAAATGGCCCTTATTATCTGATTATGCAAAGGGAGGTTTTCCCTCCCAAGTATCCGATAACACGACTTGTCAAACTCACTCTTACTCAACTTCTGATTTAAAAACCTGTTTAACCAATAGAAGTAACTCTTAAACCTATCAGGCCCAACCTTCTTTAATAACTGAGACTTGAGCTCACCAATATCCATTCGCGAAGTCTTTTCCGGTTGCATTATTCTCCCCCAGTCACGCCCACAAACTCATACAACCAAAATCCAACAACTAACAGCAGCAAAGCCCCAATTCAAATCTCACCAACATTAAACTCCAAAAAACCCAAATACACCAAACAAAACCAACCAATTTAACTTACTAAAACTTTACCAAAATGCCAACACATTACACATACTAACAACACTTCAAAACCCTAAATTTGAAATATAACACATACAACCAGAGATCTAACTTACTCCAAGAACAAGCAAAACAGTAAAATCAACTCCCATACAATTCAAATCTGCAAGAAATCACAAAACCCTAAGTTCAAAATCACCAAAATAAGCAACAAAGCTTACGACGCCTCAACTTCAAACGGTAAAAACTGTTTAGCGCGTAACTATACCGTTGCTGAAAATCCCACATTTCCAATTCAAAATTCACCAACTGGGTAACCTTCAATTTCCCTTTTAATTACTGGGATCGCGAACTTTAAGTAGAACATATAAAGATCAACAAAATTTAACCCAGAAATATTGGAACTTTCAAAGTATACAACAAAATTGAACAAAGATAGAAAAATGGGAAACAAAGTAATATACCAAAGAGTGATATAAAACAACAAACCCAATTTCTTTTTCTGATCAATTTCTGACCTTATTATCGGCAAGCATACAGCTTGAGTGAAGAAAAATACCCAGAAATTAAAAAAAAAGAAATGGATTTTAATGCTTCAAACTTGTTGGAATTGTATGCAGAAATTGAAAGAAACCCAGCTAAATAATTCTTCTCGCTTTGCGCAAGTGCATTTGCTTCTTCTTTCTTTCTTTCTTTCTTTCTTTCTCTGTGTTTTTGTTTTTGTTTATTTTTTTTTTCTGGGTTTTTGGGTGTTTTTAATTTTATTTATTTATGAGCTGATTTTGTGAGAAAGAGGGAATTAGATTTTGTTTTGCAACCCTCGATCGCTGCTTACTACTACTACTTTCTTTCTTTCTTTCTTTTTACTTTCTCTCTCCTCTTTCTCTCTCTTCTCTTTGTTGGTCTCCTTCCCACGGTCTCACTTCTGTAATAAATTTTTTCTCTTTTTTTTTTTGTTTTGTTTTGTTGTTTTTTTCACTTTCATTCTTTCTTTCTATTCTTTCTTTTCCCCCTTTTGTTTGACATTCCTAATTCCTATATTTATCTAGTTTGCTAGTAGTGTGATGGACTTGGATAGAACAATTCCTTACTACTTTTGTATGTTAGAACTTTGAACTTATTCATCCTATATGTATTCATACTTTGTTTTATAAATTAAATTTAATTTATTATATGAACTTTAATTTTAATGTAGTTTAGTTTATTTGACTTTTATCGTCTTCACTTCGGTTCAATTCAACTGTTGCTGAGTTCAGTTCAGGTTCATTGTTTCGTCAATTCAATCCAAAAGACTATAACTCTGTTGTGAGATAACGTTTCCTACACCCAATGTTTGTTGATTTGCTTTGTAGATTTCTCCCTATATTGTAGATTTTCTTCATTTGGAGCTTTCAAATGAGTAATCAAGAAAATATACTTAACATTATGTTTGGAGAGAAAGATTTGAAAGGAAAGGTAGGGGAAGTGAAGTGAGGGATTAAACATCCCTTATTTGGACAACAATATAAGGGAGGGAAAGAGAGGGAATTGGAAGGATTCATTTTCCTTCTTTCTTAGAAAACCAAATCTCTCCAATATTAGAAAGATTTGGAAGGAAAATAGAGGTTCAACTTCTCCCTCTTCTTCCCTTCCCTTTCTCTCATCTTCCCTCCCTTCCCTTTCTCTTCGTAGATGCTATCCAAACATACTATAAGTGTAGGATGTTGTACTTCTACACCCGACGTAGGATAAAAGTTCTACTTTGGATCAATCCATATCTTTTTTACCTTTGTTGTGTATTCCCGTCTTTTTAACGTTCAACGTTTACTTATTCTAGTCTTAATTATTGTTTTAATTTTAATATACTCTTTTGGCAAGAAATGAGGTTTGTGTGCATATATATATGATTGTTGTAAATGATTGAAAATCGATGAAAATAATTTTGATTGAGAAAGTAAGTCTGATGTAGGAGTTCAGTAATTATAAATTATTCATTGATATAAACTAATTATGTTTATTTGATTAGTTATACTAGTTAATCTCATAAGTTTTTCAGTAAGTTTTGTTGTGTAATTTATTAGAATTTCATTCATCACAAGACTATAATGGATTTTTTTTGGATGATTTTTTCCCCATTTAATGAGAAGCTTCTCTTGCCAAAGTCCTCCTTTAAATGGTGAAGTGAATTTTAAAACTTATTTTCTCAACAAGGACAAATTTGAAAACTTGAAACACCTCTTAAAGGAAATAAATTTATCTGAAAAGTTTGCAATGATGGTCTTCAAACTAATCAATGATTTATCACAAAAGCATCTCACTTACTCCGTTGTTCATGATGTTTTGAATTAGGACATTTTCACCATATACCCATGGGTTACTCACAAATTAGCATATACTCCTAAGTCCTAACCTTTGGCATTTACCCTCGTGGTCTAGTAACATTAAGAAGCCAAAAAGGTAATTGCTAAGCTTCTACACGCATCAAAGCTAATGTGACAGTTGACGTCCATCTATATATATATTAAAAAGCGTAAGCAATAAATGCAATCTGCCACGTGTCACCGTCCCTCTTTGAATGACATTTTATCTATTTCATTCTCAAATAATAAAAAAATATCAACGTGAAGATTCGAACCCGTGACCTTGAGTATGCAATAAAGAGTTCTAACCACTACTCCAACATGTTATTAGTGCTTCTTTTATCAAAATCAATAATGATGTATAGATTGAAACCAAGAGTTAAGTTGTAAATTTATAAAATGCATATTGTAAATGAGAAAATTTTTATATATATATAATTTTTCACACTATATGAGACCAATTATTTTAACTATTATCAAATTTAGTACACAATGCAAAAATCCCGAGCATCGCCGGGGCCTAAATCCTAGTTTACCATTAAAGAGTAGTTGATGAATAATTTTCAACCCGTAGAAATGTTGCTTGTTTTAAAAGTTAGAGATATATATGATGTATTTACTTATCATAATGGATATTGTTTTGGACATATTATTATTAAACGATTCGTCAAAGTGATGAGACCAACTATTCAATAGCTCATATAATCAATGTGATGACAAATTAATGAAAGAATTTCGAATAAAAAAAAATGAAGAACATTGACAATATATTTCATTCTCTCAAGTGCAAGTCCAAAATATAGCTTGATAAGTCGTAAAACTTACAAATGGTATATATACATCTAGGGTTTATGAAAGGTTGGCCCTTAGCTGAGTTCAACAGCGTAATATATCGTTTTGTTATTCCATTTATCTTCTTTTTTCACGTTGGACCATGTCAAAATAGTTAGTTGTTCCCCTTTCTTTACCTTCTTCTAGACATCCTTCTGCAATGGATTTCTTCCTAATATAACAATTGTTGCCCATGTCATCTATCTAAGTTTCAAATATTGGTCCACTCATTAACTACCATGTGGAACATATTTTAACCTCACAACAACTAATTTCAATTTCCTTCTCTAAGTTATGATAAAAAGAAAAGAAAAGGAGGAAATTGGAGTTAGTTGGAGTAACTTCCACTAAAGGTTACCTCACAACAACTAACTCCAACTTCCCACTCACCATTACTTCCGTTGATGGTTTTTACACAAAAAGAATATTTGAGAGAGTTGACTTAATACTCTTCTCAACTCATTGCATGCCAATATCACCATTAGGAAACTTCTTCCTCCTTCTCCACAACTTTCGACTTTTTCTTTTTTTTTGTTTTACTTGCTTCCCATCTCTCTCATTCTTCTCTTCTTCATCTATCACTGTGGCTCCTTGAAGGATCTGTTACAAAATGAGTCTGCTTAAGTTCGGAAAGCAAGTCATTTATTATATTTTAGATGAGAGCAAAGAGCTGATAAGTGAGCTCTAGACTCACTAATTAGGAGTAGATTTAGGTCAAATAGGTGCATATATATTAGGTCATGTAGAATCTATTTTTATCCCTTTTGCGTCATTTTTCATGCATTGCATGTCTTGCGTTAGTTTTTAGGGCATTGGCATTTAAGTTAGGAATGCATCTAGTTTATTATATTGCATATGCATCCCCCCTCCCCTTATCTAACATTCCCTTGAAGTTTATTTGCATGAGCTTGATGAAAAGAGCAAGAACATGGGAGCAGTCGCTCTAAGTACAGAGGAGTGGTCGCTCCAAGTACAAAGGAGCGACCGCTCCACGTGCTAATTTTGGGAGCAAAAGAATCTGGAAAGTGGAGCATGTAGGGAGCAACAGTGGAACGGTAGCTCCAATGCTAGAGTGATCGCTCCACTGTATTGAAGGAGCGGGAGGTCCACTACATTAGAGGAGCGAGAGGTCCACTGCATCTGGGCACGATTTTTGTTTTGTTTTAACGACTTTACCCCTATTATTTCGGGGGTATTTAAGCCCGTAAAAGTAAATAATCAGAACCTAATATCATTTTGAGGGATATTTTGGATCTAATTAGAGAGATTCTAGAAAGAGCTTGCACTTCTAGTAAGAGAGAGTAGATCTTGATTTTGAATGTTATTGATGATTTGGAGCTTGTTTAATGAAGAATTTTGGTTGATCATCCTCTATAATTGAGTATTATTTTCTTTCCTTCCTCTTGATTATCTTGATTCTTCAGTTTAAATTTGATTAAATCTTGATTAATTAGTGGTTGATTAGTTGTTGAAAAAAAACATGAATTCCACCATTGTTGGTTCAAGCCTTTTCTTTTATCTTCACTATCGGTCTGTTCTTTTCAACTTATTTTTTCTTATCTTAACTTATAAAACCTTATTCGACCTAGGGGTGTTCATTTTGGATCATCCAATCCGAAATTTTGAATACCTGAATGGCGATCCGAAAAAAGCGGATATCCGAAATTTCAAAACGAATAACCTGATTATCCGATCCGATTTTTTTAAATAAAATTATGTCAAACAATTAAATTTAATGAAAAATATATTGGATAGTAAGATTTCGGGTTGGATATTTTGGATCCGATTTCATATATTGATTCGGATACCCGAAATAATCCGATTTTTTGCCCCATTTCGAATTTTATAGATATACGAAAATGTGAAAAGGTTGATTTGAATCCGATCCAAAAAAGTTTGGATATTCGATTTGAAGTATCCGAAATGGTAAATTTCGGATCGGGTATCCGTTTTTTATTATACTTTATTCGACCTTATCTGACTTGTAAGGACTAAAAATAAGTTGAAAAGAACGAACCATTTGCCTAGTGAGTAGATTGCTAGTTAAGGGGATGACCTTATTGATCATGTGTTGACCTTAAAGTCAAGCTTGAGGGTTAGTTTAGGTGAAGTTTTGTTGACTTGCTTAATTTATTGGCATTTTTGATTGATTGATCATCATTGGAGCATGATTTAGAAGCTCAAGGCGAAGGATTGAGAGATGAAGCCTTGAGTTGACCTTTTGTTAGTCAATAAGTTGATTTTGCCATGAGAATATGTTATTGACTTCCTACGACTCCCTTTGAATCACTATGAGTTGCAGAAATACTTGATTAATTAATTTTACCATGAGAATATGTAAAATTGGTTAATTAGATTCTCTTAATTAGCTTGAGAAAGTCATTGAGAAACATTTGAGTGAATTGTCTCTTAATTGACCCTAATGAATCTCCTAGGCTTGACGATCGGTTAATACTTGGATAATTTGTGATTTTCCTATCCCTAATGTTCCTTTGTTGGACTCTTAAATCAATAATTTAGTTCATTAGCTTGTTTATTAGTTCATAGAATCTTAATTGATAATTTAACACAAAATACCCAAAAAATGACTTAGCTCACCTAATTGAGATTCCATTGATGCTTAACTTTCTTACTCGTGGATTCAACCCTTACTTACCTTATCCTATGTTAAGTTTAGGTTACTTATTTGATGTGTACATCGAGCGTGTCAAGAGCCCATCTTTGAGTCTAGAGGAATCTTGGATGACAGAGTGCCTCGTCCATGTAGTCTAACCAAGGCTGAATTCAAGTCATTGTCCCAAGATTTTGGCTTCCCTAAAGATGTCGACATGCATCCTCAAAGCTTGACTAATCCAGCAAAGGTTGGGTATTTCTTTCTGACTATCCCTTCCACATTGAGTATTGATTCCCCTTTTGGTCTGTTTTAGCAATTCTTGGAAGTTTTTTAATTGCCCCCTTGATGTATTTTAAATATAATTCCGTAAGTGCATGGTGTCTGTTATTAGCAGAGCCTTGAAAGTACGGGTCGAATCTACAAGAAGATAGGTTTTTAGAGTCAATATTTAATTAAGCAGCTACTTCAAACAAAATGAGAGAATCAACTGAACTACTAATTAAGCTAAAGAAAGTAGTATTAAACTGAGATTTAACTATAAATTAAAGAACTATGGCATTAGTTCAGTCTACCATGCTTATACCAATCAAAATATTCGAATAACTAATAATACTTATGTCTAGAGTTGAACAATTATAGCCAATGTTAAGCCTATGATCGGGTCATAACGCTCTCAATTCAACATATATGATACGGTCGCTCACATAATCAGAATCGATAGTGTGTTAAGCCTCTAAAAGTAAACCTATGATCGGGTCATACTCAAGTTGTTAGGTGTAATTTATGAAATTGTGCAATAACATAAACCACATATTCAAGAACGAATCTATAATTGCCCTAATCACAACCTAAAACTAAAAGTAATTCAAATAACAATCATTGTATAAACATGATTTTCCTCCCTAAAACCCTAGATAGACTACTTCTCACTCATAATTGAATTAACAACAATGGATCTAATATAAAAACCACAACTTTTCATCATGAACGATTAATTGAATAGACAAAGCAATCAAATATAAAGGAAGAAAATAAGAATAGAGAAAAATATCAATTAACGGAAATAAGGATGTCAGTGGGGCGGTTCATGGAGACCCACCCTGCATTCGCTCCGGTTAGGTGAGGATAGGGGAAGGTTTCACGGTTCATGGGGCAGGGATGGGGATGGGGATGAAAATTATCCTCGCCATGGGAGATGGGGCGGGTGTCGAGTTTAGAATGTATCCGCCCCATCTCCATCCCCCGCCCCATTCCCGCTCGCCCCACTTCATACCCGTCTCCTAAGTACTTATTAAATAAGATTTCATAAAAATTATATTGAATAGACGTATTTTATTTTAACATATTTTTGTAAAAAAATTAGCACATACTTTAATAAACATGTATATTAAGGCGGGTATGACAGATGTTGGAGTGGGTATGGTGGGTGTGAGACGAGTGAAGAGACCCATGTTGGTAATGGCGGGGGATGGTTTTTATTGCGTATCTATTGGGGGGCAGGGATGGGGATCAAAAAAATTCCCGCCATGGGTGATGGGGCGGGGATGGGTATGGAGGGACCGTCTTCCGCACCCGCCCCGCCCCATTGACATCCCTAAACGAAAAGCAATAACTTTTATTAAAGTAATCCAAAGTTCGATCACCTTCGAATCTAAACTAAAATGTTTCTCTCTAAAATATTATAAAACTAAACTATGGTATGCTCCAAATAAAAGTGCCGACAAAAATAATGAAGTTACTATTTATAATAGCCTAATAAAACCCATTAAAATAAGCCAGAAAAGAATGAATTTCCTCTTCGAGTCGTCGGCCCGATCGGGCCAATTCCAGCCAACCTGCTTCTCTTCTTTTCTTCGCAAAACTGGCGGCAGTTTAAAATCGCGCCTCGCCCAATCTTGTCCGGCGAACCCGCCCGATCATGCTGAATTCAGGCCAGAACGAATTCACTCCAAATCATCGCAACAACAACACAAGAAATGGCTTGGACCAATTTCCTTCATGCAAAATTCCCAAATCTGGCAGCCACCAAGGACGTGTTTTCAGCCTGATCAGGCTGTGTTTCCCGACCCAATATGGCTGGTGTTAGGGGTGTTCAAAATTACCCGGCCCATTGACCCGCCGACTCGGTTCAAAATAGGCGGGTAGTTTGCCTTTTTTTCTTAAAATAATGGGTCGGGTACCGGACCCGGAATTTTGACAAATTAACGGGTCGGGACACGGGCTGAATATTTAAAAGTCGCGGGTACCCGTGACCCGGTTTAATTTAAAAAAAGGAGTCTGCTTTCCCTTCTCAGATTCAACCCAAAATAGAGAATTAGGTTAGGAGTTCTGTTTTGCATCCCTTTCACTCACGCAGCCACAACTGTTGTGCTTCTCTCAAGTCTCAACTGCCTGGTTCTCACTTCTCACGCAAAGCACTGAAGCAGCCAGCCAGCCACTGCTTCACTCATGCAGCCAAGCAGCACCATGCAAACGCAAAGCAGCCTAGTCGACCACTCTTCACTCACTCACGTCTCACGCCTCTCATTCTCAGACGCACTCGCCACTCGCCAGCTAGGCAGCACCACGCAAAGTAGGGCTGTAACTACTGTAAGTATAAACATTATAAACAAACTTAAGCTTCATTTGTTAGATTTTGTCAAATATTTAGTTTCAATTTTGTTTGATTTTTAGTGTAAACAAACTGATTTATTAGGGTTCTTAGTTTCATTTGTTAGGTTTATTAGTTTCAATTCTGCATTGTGAAGAATTCATTTTGTTAGGTTTATTAGTTTCATTAGTTTTCTTTATTTATTATTGGTTGTTTGTTGATTCCATTTTCTCTAATATTTTGTTCAATCCGTGTGTGAATTGGGTAGTTTTTTGTTTGTTATTTCATGAGTGCAAACAAATTGAATATATAAACGCCATGAGTGTAACTGTAAACAATCCATGAGTGTAAACAATGCCATGAAAGATATAACTACTAACAATAAATTGTGATTTTTGATCCATAGTATTTGATATCCTTTTGTTAATAGGAATAATTTTCTGCTGCTTATATTGCTAATCCTTAATTGAGTGCATATTTGATCAACATACATCTCCAGTGAGGTTTTTGACTTATTAATCCAGAAATAGTTGGATAGATTTGGTTTTGAGTGCATATTCTTTTCCTTGACAGATTTCGACATATGATTATTTGCTTATTGCTTAGTATTGTTAGTATAGAGTTCATGTGATTATTTGCAAATTTAGCTAAGTTTGTATATTAAATGCGTAATGTACAACTTATATATTAAATGTGCATTGTAGACTATATAAATGCTTAATGTGGTTTGCATTTTTCTTGCAGAAAATGTCAAAATATGGAGATAAAAGTGATGATGATTTGGAGGTTAACTCTAAAGAAACGAAGGAAGATTCTGATGAACCGGAGATAGTGATGGAGACTCAAGCAAGGACTAAGAAGAAGAAAAGGGGGACGAAATCTCAAGCTAGTGAGGGAGGTAAAAGGAAAAAAAAACTTCTTGTGCTTGGGAACATTTTGAGGTAATTGTGGGTGATAGGGAACATGCTAAGTGTTCATATTGTAGTAGTAAAATCACTTGTTCTGCTAAAAATGGAACTAATGCCATGTCACACCACACTAGTAGGTGTAAGAAAGCTCCTTTTAACTTGGATAAAAGACAAACAATCTTCGATTTGTCTGCAGAAGCTGAACAGACAGGGAAGAAAAAGGAGAAGGTTTCTGAAACGCCTTTTACACCAAGGCTACCTTTTCCTCACAGGATGCAACAGTCCAAGGTCGATCAGCAGTTTGGTAAGTTCTTGTCTATGGTCAAGAACCTTGAGGTAACGATTCCATTCACAGACTTAATTACCCAAGTGCCTGTTTATGCCAAATTTCTGAAAGACATGATTACTAAGAAAAGAGACTTTGGTGGGGTAGAACGTGTCGCTCTTACTGAAGAGTGTAGTGCTTTTATTCAAAATAAAACCCCCCAAAGTTAAAAGATCCTGGTAGTTTTTCTATACCCTGCCATCTTGGACCTATTTTTATTGATAAGGCTTTGTGTGATTTAGGTGCTTCTGTTTCTGTTATGCCATTGTCTGTTTATAAGAAACTGAACAGCCCTTAAATGCACACAAATCACTTTACAGATGGCGGATCGTTCTATAAAATACCCTCTAGGTGTTTTAGAGGATGTTCCTGTTAGGGTAGGGAAATTCTATATTCCTGTTGATTTTGTGGTGTTAGATATGGATGAGGATGCCCAGATTCCTATTATCTTGGGTAGGCCGTTTTTGTGTACTGCTGGTGCTGTCATTGATGTCAAGTCTGGGTCTTTAACTCTGAGTGTTGGTGATGATAAAGTGATTTTTAAACTAACCAATGCTGTTAAGGCTCCTATGCTTGAACAATCTTTTTGCAGGGATAAGGTTTTAGATGAAGTAGGGGTGGAGAAGGTTCAAATTCCACCTAAGGTTGCCTCACCGTCTGGAGGCATTGTCAAGAACATTTGGAGGAGAAAGATGTTTGATGAGGGTGGCACTCACTGCCAAGCCCCTCCTATTTGAGAGAGGGAGGATTATGGTCGTGCGGGACCTTTATAAACCAGCGCTGTGCGAGAGGCAACTCGTATTTTCTTTTCTTTCCTTTTTCTTTTCTTTTTATTTTTCTTCCTTTTTGTGAGCGAGAGTGAGGGTACTAACATTGTTTTTCCTCGTAGCATAGTCCTTATCACCTTTTGGCATTGAGGACACTGCCAAGTTTAGCTTGGGGGAGGAGTTGTGTTTGTATTCCCTATCTCTTTTACTGCTTTCTAGAATAGTTTTACTGCTTTCGGAAAATACTGAAAAAATGAAAAAAATATGGTTCCCATGACTGGTTTAGTTGCCTCCCTGTGCCCCTTGTTGTGCTCTATTTGAAATTGATTTGACTTTGTTTTCTGGATAGCTGGGCATTTGTGATCTTGAGGCTATGATTTGATGTTTGATTGCTATGATTTCGAGCATTTCTGGATTATATTAGACCACTTTGTGCTGCATACCTGAATTGGTTAGACTGTGAGGCCTCTTTGTAGCCTATTGGATTCATATTATTATCCAGTCTATTCTTGTGTGTTAGTTCCTCTTTAGTGGATTGATCTTGACTTTGACTTCGTACTTGTCTGATTCTAGATGACTTGTAGCATGTGCTGTGATAGAGGCGTTCTTTTGTCTTATTCTTGAGCTTCAGAGTGAGTTTTTGATATACTTTTATCCTCCTTAGCCCCGCTGAGCCTAATGACTTGTTTCCTATTACTTAAACCCCTATTATGAGCCAAAAGCCTTCACTTGATATTATTCCAAGCCTAGCTTGGGGGAGCTTTTGTATGGGTTGAGTTTGAGATTGGTTTGTTGGTTTAGTTTGGTTTTTGAGGAATTTAAAAGTGCATTTGCTGTGGTTTGAGAGTGAGAAAGAGAAAAGAAAGAAAGCAAGTTTAGAGTTGCGTGAATGAAATTCAGAAAAATGAAAGAAAAATGAAATGAAAATTCAAAAGAATTCTAGTTCTTTCATTCGCGCACGTTCATAAAAGAATATTCGCTCCATTGCTAGAAAATTGGGTTTGTTATGAGCTTTTCATTGATTTATGAGAGTTGGGTTACTTTACATGGTTTTATGGTGATTGTTGGGAGTTGTGTAGGCCATCTTAGGCCTTGTTTGAATGATTTATGCTCCCCCTTTCTTGGTTTTTCCACCACATTACCCAAAAGTATCCCCTACCTCTCGCCTAAGCCCCATTAAAACCTATAAAGTCCTCTTGAGCTTATGTCTGCATTGTTCATTTGATTGATTTCGAGTCAGTTTGTCAAAGTTAAAGAGTATTTCTGCTAATTGAGTCGACTTGACTAGGATGAGCGTCATTGAACCTTCTTAAACACATGAGAGTGTGAGTGGGAAGGGTACTTATGGTCGGGTTGGTGAGTGTTCGGGCACATTCTTTGCCTGTCACAAAATTGAGAGGAGTGACACCCTTGTGAGTGCCTTTTCAGGACTTGTATGCTTTGTGGATGCTTGAATTTGATAAATTGCTTGAATGATTGGTGGTTGGATGGATTTGATTAGCCAAACTTGAATTTTGCCTGCTTGAACGATTCTTAGTCTTGAAAATGTTTTGAGCTTTGATTTATTTCTATCTTTGGGGTGAGGTAATCTATTCCATGTTCATGTGCTGTTTGCTTGAGGACAAGCAAAGGTTTAGCTTGGGGGAGTTTGATATCACGTATTTATATAGAGTTTTCTCCCTTATTTACAAGCTAATTTGTGCGTCATTGGAGCTCTTGGGAGCTATTTTGTGCTAACTTTCGTATGCAGTTGTGGTTTCGTGTTTTAGTATTGAATTGCAGGTTTTATGGAGTTTTCTCCTTATTCCCGAGCCATTTGGAAGCAACCACGGCTTTACGAGATGTTATGAGGCACGTAGGGTGGCTCACGAGCTTTATGGATAGTTTAGGAGGTCCCAAGACCCCTAAACGTGAAGATTAGAGAGCAAAGGAGTCAAAAGGAGTTTTCCGCGTATTGATCGGGCAGAAATAGCCCGATCGGGCGAAGTATTTATGATCGGGTATAAAAGTTGCGGACCCGATCGGGCGAGGAAGCATGTCCCCAGACCCGATCGGGTGACCACCGCCCGACCCGATCGGGTGGAGTGCTGCTTGGTCTCATTCTGCTGCTGCTTTCGAGAGGAACTTGCTGACACATTTCGTCGCCTGGCCCGATCGGGTGACTACCGCCCGACCCGATCGGGTGGGCCGTTTTCTCGCTTTATTGCTGCACTGCTGCTGCCAGAGCCCAGAAGTAAAGTTGGGCGAATTTGTATGTGGACCCGATCGGGTACTGTGCTCGGGCCCGATCGGGTCTGGTGCTTTTATCGCGCTTTTTCACTTTTTTGTTTCCGTTTTTAGTGAACTTGAGGGGTATTATAAATACCTTTTCCTCATTATCTTTCAATGATCTTTTATTCATCTTTCATTAGGTTTTAGACTAGTTTTATTCTACATTGCTCTTAGTTTAATTCAAACACTTTAGATTAATGTAGAGGTGATCAAACCTATTTCGATTTCAATAAAAGTTCCTGCTTTCCGTTAATTGGTACTCTTCTCTACTCTTTATCTCTTTAATTACTTTGATTGCTTAGTTTAATTATTCAATTGTTCATGATGCAATTCTTAGGGTTTCATATTAGTCTTATTGTTGTCAATTCAATTATGAGTGAGTAGTTCTCTTTCTAGGGTGTTAGTTAGGAAAGCCATGTTTATACCATGATTGTGATTTAGTTTTCTATCAATTTCTAGGGCTTGATTAGGGTGATTGTGATGTGGTTTGTTCTTATTGAGTAATTAATGTCAGTGTATAATTTCATTGATTGCTTGTGGTTAATAGTTGTTTGCACAGATCCGTCTTACGACTAGAGGCCTAGGACACGTCAGTAGTTCTGATTACGTTAGTGAACATGCGGCGTATGTTGAACTATGAGCGTTGAGTCTTAACCATAGCTCAACATAGGCTCTAATCCCCCGACTCTTGACTTAGGTTTTGATAGTAGTTGACCCTATTTGATTGGTATAAGCATGGTGGACCGACCTAATACCCTAGACTTTTATTCCATAGTTTAATCCTCGATTTATTCAGTCTTCCGTAGTCTATTCTTTAGTTTAATTATTTCCTTCCTGATTTCATCTGGAGTAGCTGAATTGGTTAAATTTTGATTTAGAAACTCTGTCTCCCTGTGGATTCGACCCTGCTTCCACTGACTACCTAGTTAGAGGTCCGTAGGTTTATTTTTGATTAGGTGACACGACTAAAACCTATCAGAGATGTGCGACACATATTTTGAACTTGGTTGTTAAAGATGGCTTGAAAGATGTTGATGTTTCTATTTTGAAAGTGCGTGCTGCTGTGAAATATGTGAGGTCTTCTCCTTCTAGCTAGGCTTGAAAAGTTTAAAGCTTGTGTTTTGGAAGAAAATATAGTGACTAAAGGTCTTGTTAGTTTGGATATTGAAACAAGGTGGAATTCTACCTATTTGATGCTTAAGACGGCTTTGGTGTTTAGGAAGGCATTTAAGAATTTGAAAACTAAGTACACTCCTTATACTAGAGAGCTTAGGAAGGTGGATGGTGCACCCAAAGATGGAGATTGGGACAAAGTTGCTTGCTTTTTGCCTTTTCTTGAAGTTTTTTATCAAGCTAATTTAACATTATCTGGATCTCGATATGTGACTGGTAATACTCTTGTGAAATATATATATGACATTGGATATGAAATTTCTGATTATCTTGGTGACGATAATAAATTTGACAAATATTGGTCAAATGTGAATAATGTGAATGTTTTGATGTTTATTGCTTTAGTTCTTGATCCTAGGCATAAGTTGAACTATGTGGAGTACATTGTTCGTAGGTCTTATGACATTAGTGGTTCTACTATCTTATGCCAAAAGATTAGACATGTTTTGGGCTCTTTATTCGATTACTATGCATCATCCGAAGTTGTATCAAAACAAATGGTGACACCTTCCGCTAAACCTCCTACGGTTCTTGGTGATGGTGGTGGGATTGGAGCTAAGAGAAAGAGTTTGCGAGAGGATTATAGGAGGGATAATGTGGATGTTGATGCTACTAGTACAAAAACCGAGTTGGATAAGTATTTGGGTGATAAACCGGAAGCGGATGATGATGCGAGATTTGATATTTTAGATTGGTGGTCGGCTCAAAGAAAGACTTCTCCTATTCTCATGAAAATGGCACGTGACATACTTGCCATTCCGGTTTCTACGGTAGCTTCAGAGTCCGCTTTTAGCACGAGAGGACGTGTATTGGATTCTTTTCGTACCTCTTTGACTCCTAGGATGGTAGAGGCTCTTATATGCTCCCAAGATTGGATGCGTAAGTCTTTTGAGCCTATTGTGGTGGAAGAAAACATGCTAATTTTGGAAACTATGGAAGAAGAAGGTTAGTTTATTATCTTAGATTTATGCTTAATATTATTCTAATATTACACTTATGGTTAATATGCTTAATTGTTAACATTATTATAATTTTTTGTAGACCTCGCGGAATTGGTTGTTAAACAACCAACAATTGCAATTGATGAAACAATCGACGTATCGGACATCACTAGTGAATTTGGCCGTAGCACGTAGACCTCTTCAAGCTCATGTGTTGCATACTTGCATTTTGTGGCATGGACAAATTATGTTGTAATAACTTTAGACTTTTTAATTGTTAAACTTAGACTAAACTTGAATTGTTGGAGATATTTTGGTTGTATGGACTATTTGTGGATTGTGGTTTTTAATATGTGTTAAACTTAGACTAAACTTGAATTGTTGGTGATATTTTGGTTGTATGGACTATTTGTGGATTGTGGTTTTTAATAGGAAATTTTTTTTTAATAAGTCAACCTTTAGCCCGTCTTCTAATATTAAGTTAACATTTGGATTATTCTGGAATAAGTCAAGTTTGTATGGGTATTCTCTTTTAATGAGTTCAACAGGTTACCAACCTGTAATTGTAGGTCAATGATCCACGTGGCTTGTTTTAATTGGTTTAAATTTTATAATTGTTTTCAAACTTCTACTAACCCCTATTGCCTTCATTTCCCCTCCTCCATCCCAACTCATCCAAGCCACAACCATGAACACCCAATAGCTTGGCCTCTTCAACCTCCCTCACGCAAACACAACGCACCACCAAACCCACCTCCTCTTTTACTCGATCCCATTTCTTCTTCCTTTTCACCACCAAAGTCACCTCCTCCCTCATTTATGTCTCCATCCTTCATCCTCATCCACACCTCAACAAACACCACCCCCATAAACGCCACCACACAAACACAGCAGCAGCCATAAGAAGACGGCATCGTCTTCTTCTCTCTCCTTCTTTCTTTTCATTTTTGTTTATTTTTAGATTGGTGGATGTGTGGGTGGTTTTAGAAAGGGTTTTAGGTGGTGTTTGGTTGGTGTGAGTTGTCTTGTTTGGGGGTTTAGCGTGGGATCCAACGAGCTTGGTTTGTTTGGGATTTGGGCTACTTAGATGGTTTTCGATGGGAGGTGGGCTGGTTTGCTTGAGTGATCCAGGTGGTTTTCGACAGGGGTGGGTTGGTTTGTTGGGGATTTGGGTTGCGTTGGTTATATTAGTGGTGGGAGAAAGCATCAGAGGAGGGACTTCTCTGTTTTTTGCCATGGCTGCTGATGAAATAAACTTCATTTCAATACCTCTTATTGTATGTTGGAATTATTATTTTGTTTCTAGGAAATTTTATGACTACCCAGTTAGTTAAATTGTTTAATAATTGAGATATTACTGGTATTTTGCTAGTCTTGAAATTTGGGTTTGTGTTGATCATATTTGTATTATTTATTAGTGTACCATTTTATCTAAGATTTTTGTGTGAATGGTTGCTAAGGGATGGTGGGTTGATGATTTAGGTAGACTTAAGGTTGTTTCTGAGCTGATGGATTAAGGCTCATGTGAATGGTGTTGGAATGGGGGTTGGAGGTGAATACAGGTGGTGGGTTTAGGTGTTTTTACATCAAAAGATATTGGCCAGATTGAGATGGGTGTGGGTGGTTGCAGAGGGTAGGAAAAGGCAGATTCAGGTGGGTATGGGTGGTTTGTGGAGGGTGGGGAATTTTTTGGGCAAGGGTGTGGGTGGGAAAGGGTAGATTCATATGGATTTGGGTGGTTTTGGGTGAGGGAAAGGGCAGATTCTGGTGGGTCGTAAGGGAAATAAAAGAAAGAATTTTTTAACCTGTTATTCAAGTCACCGGTCATTTGAACTTATTAAAAGAGAATATCCATACAAGCTTGACTTATTTCAGAATAATCCAAAGGTTAACTTAATAATAGAAGACGGGCTAAAGGTTGACTTATTAAAAATAATTTTTCCTGTTTAATATGTGTTAAACTTGTAATAACTTAAGTTATTAACTTAGGTTGATCATATTTCATGGTGTGATATTAAAATATATTATAGATAATTATGTATTGGAGAATGGTTGCAAATTTGGCCATTAAATATTGACATTTTAAAAGTTGTAACAAGTATAACATTGTATAATAATTTAAACATATTCGGACCTAAGTTTTGCTCCAATCTGGGTTGCGGGTACCCGGTTACCCGACCCGGGAAAATCGGGTGCCTGGTGTGCGGGTACCCGGTTACCCGACCCGGGAAAATCGGGTGCCCGGTGTGCGGGTACCCGGTTTTCTTGGGCCGGGTCGCGTGCCGCTAAATTCACTACCCGCATAACCGAGTACCCGCATTTCCGGGTACCCGAAAAGGCGGGTACCAGGTTATGAACACCCCTAGCTGGTATACTATTTTTGTAGACCGTTTTTATGTACTGTTGGTGCTGCCATTGATGTTAAGTTTGGGTCTTTACCTCTGAGTATGATAAAGTGATTTTTAACTAACCAATGCTGTTAAGGCACCTATGCTTGAACAATCTTGTTGCAGGGCTGAGATTTTGGATGACGTAGGTGTAGAGAAGGTTCAAAATGCACCTAAGGTTGCCTCATAGTCTGGAGTTATTATCAAGAACATTTGGAGAAGGAAGATGTTTGATGAGGATGGCACTCACTGCCAAGCCCCTCCAATTTGAGAAATGGAGGTATTATAGTCGTGCGGGACCTTTATAAACCAGCGTTGTGCAAGAGGCAACTCGTAATTTCCCCTTATTCTTTTCCTTTTTATTTTTCTTATATTTTTTTAGTGAGAGAGAGTGAAGGCGCTAACATTGTTTTTACTCTTAGCATCGTCCTTTGTTCACCTTTTGGCATTGAGGATACTGTCAAGTTCAGTTTGGGGGAAGATTTCTGTTTGTATTCCCTATCTCTTTTACTGCTTTCTAGGATAGATTTATTGCTTTCAAAAAATACTGAAAAAAATTCAAAAAAATATGGTTTCCATGACTAGTTTAGTTGCCTCCCTGTGCCCCTTGTTGTGCTCTAATTGAAAATGATTTGACTCTGTTTTCTGGATAGCTGGGCATTTGTGATCTTGAGGCTATGATTTGATGTTTAATTGCTATGATCTCGAGCGAGTTTTGATTATTATATACTACATTGTGTTGCATGCCTGAATTGGTTAGACTGTGAGGCCTCTTTGTAAGCCTATTGGATTCATATGATTATCCAATCTGTTTTTGTGTGTTAGTTCCTCTTTAGTGGACTGATCTTGACTTTGACTTTGCACTCGTCTGATTTTGGACGGCATGTAGCAATTGCTATGATAGAGGCATTCTTTTGTTTGATTCTTGAGCCTCAAAGTGAATTTTTGATACACTTTTATCCTCCTTAGCCCCGCTGAGCCTAATGACCTGTTTCGTGTTACTAAAACCATTATTATGAGCTCATGGCCTTTATTTCGATACTATTTCCAAGCCTAGCTTGGGTAGCTTTTGTATCGGTTGAGTTTGAGATTGGTTTTTTATGGTTTGGTTTGGTTTTTGGAGAATTAAAGTGTATTTGATGTGGTTTGAGTGTGAGAAAAAGAAAAGGCAAATTTTGAGTTGCGTGAATGTTTGTTTCGAAAATTAAAAGAAAAAGAAATAAAAGTTCAAAAGAATTCAAAGTTCCTTCATTCACGTATGTTTATAAAGAAAAAAAATTATGCTACATTGCTTGAAAACCGGGTTTGTTGTGAGTTTTCATCGATTTATAAGAGTTGGGTTATGTTTTGTGGTTAGATGGTGTTGTTGGGAGTTGTTTAGGCCATCTTCGGCCTAGTTTGAGTGATCTTTTGCTCCTCCTTTCTCGGTTTTTCCACCACATTTCCTAAACGTATTCCCTACCTCTTGCCTAAGCCCCGTTACAACCCTATAAAGTCCTCTTGAGCTCTTGTTTGCATTGTTTGTTGGATTGATTTCGAGTCAGTTTGTCAAAGTTAAAGAGTATGTCTGCTAATTGAGTTGACTTCGCTAGGATGAGCGTCATTTATCCTTCTTAAACACATGAGAGTGTGAGTGGGAAGGACATTTATGGTCGGGTTGGTGAGTGTTCGGGTACATTCTTTGTCTGCCACAAAATTGAGAGGAGTGACACCTTTGTGAGAGCCTTTTCAGGATTTGTATGCCTTGTGGATACTTAAATTTGATGAATTGCTTGGATGATTGGTAGTTGGATGGATTTGATTAGTCGAACTTAAATTTTGCCTGCTTGAACGATTCTTAGTTTTGAAAAAGTTTTTGAGCTTTGATTGTTTTATCTATGGGGTGAGACAATTTATTCCATGTTCAGGTTCTATTTGCTTGAGGACAAGCAAAGGTTTAGTTTTAGGGAGTTTGATATCACGTATTTATATAGAGTTTATCCCCTATCTATGAGCTAATTCGTGCGTCATTTAAGCTCTTCGGAGCTATTTTATACTAATTATCGTATATAGTCGTGGTTTTGTGTTTTAGTGTTGAATTGCAGGTTTTAGGGAGCTTTCTCCTTATTTCCGAGCTATTTGGAGGCAACCACGGCTTTGCGAGTTGTTACGAGGCACTTAGACATGGTTATGAGCTTTATAGATGGTTGAGGAGGTCCCGAGACCTCTAAACGTGAAGAATTAAGAGCCAAAGAGTCAAAAGGAATTACCCCGTACTCTGATCGGGCAAAATATGGCCCGATCAGGAGAAGATTTATACATCGGGTGGTGAATTTTCGGGTCCGATCGAGCGGCCATTGCCCGATCCAATCGGGTGAAGAAGCGAAGGAAACAAGTGGAGCAACCTTAGGCTCAACCCAATCGGGTAAGCCCAACCCGATCGGGCAGGCCCTAAATTGGTTTGATGATGCTGTTGCTTCGCCAGGGAAGAGAACCAACTGGGCTTGATTTCGTTTGGCTCGATCCTATCGGGCGGCCTAAGTACTGCTGCTGATTGATTGATCCGCGAAGAAAGAAGATACATACTGCTGGGCTTCGTGTATGGACCCGATCGGGCACAGTTCCCCCTATCCGATAGGGTGGGCCTAAAAAGCCTCCGTCCCTATTCCCTGTTGCTGCTTTGTCACAAGGAAGTTTGGATGATTTTTTATACCAACCCGATCAGGTGGCCCTTTGCCAGATCGGGTGTCGGGCTCGCGGTTACGAAAATCTATCTTATTTTGATACGTTTTTTATTTGTTTTAGGGGCTATTATAAATAGCTAACCTTCATTAGTTTAGAGATCTTTATTTTGTTTTTTCGATTGTTCTTAGTTTAGTTTTAGAGAGCTTTTCTTAGATTAAATACTTTACATTAGTTCAAGGGGTGATTGAACCTCGGATTTATTTCAATAAAGGTTATTGCTTTCCGTCAATTGGTACTTTTCTCTACTCTTAGTTTCTTTGATTATCTTTTGATTGCTTAGTTTAATTATTGATTCATTCATGATGCAATTGTTAGGGTTTCATATTAAATTCTTCGTTGTTGATTTAATTATGTCTGAGTAGTCTAATTTATAGGGATTTAGGGAGGGAAACTGTTGTAGAATGCTTGATGTTCTTCAAGGGTAAAAGGGTAATTGCTGAGACTTGTGTAAGTAACGATCCGATCCTCGCTCGACCCTGCACGAAGGAAACCAACCCGAGAGGGTTGGGTTGATTCCCCCTTCGATGCTTTAGGCAGTATTCTAGAGAGATAAAATCAGAGAGAGATGCTCTGATATAACAATAGTAGCATTTATGGGGATGTGTGAATCTTACCTTTTCTGGTGTGACATAAGAGTATTTATACTAGTTAGGAGGGCTTGAGCCTCCTAATGTTGCCCTAAAATAGGGGTCTTTCATTGGACAACCAATGTCTATTTGACAAGTGGCATAGATGTATCGTTTAGGAGAATATATCCTGATTTTAGGCTTGCATCACATTGGGCCTTTTGCAATCATTGGAAGGTTTATGATGTTGGCACGTGTCTACCGTCATAGGGTGACACGCGTTAGTAATTGATTTGGACATGTGTTTTACCTTGATAGGTGACACACGTCAGTCAGGGATTCTGCCACGTGGCCTTTCTACGAGAGGCTGATTTTTACTTACAACATTTGCCCCTAAAAGGGGGTTTATCCGTTCCTTGACACTGATAAATTCCCTTTTACAAGTTTGATCAGCCAAATAATTCAACATTTTTACAGTAAGTTTGATCAGCATCAAAGGACTTGAACCCATGTGTCCCTATAAGGATGAGAAACGTGAAATCTTCTTTTTATCTCCACAGGGTTTTCTTACCCCCTTTCTCATTTACTCAATTGGCAAATCATTCTAAACAGAGAGAGATAAGTATTTCGTTGTCGACCTTGATTAGCAGGACATGTTCGTCTAACCTAATTTTTTGACGAATTTGGTCTTGTAAAGGCAAGACATCTGGATTTTTTGGACGTCTTTACTCCATGTTTGTCCAACTTATGTTCTTGGACGAAGAGGTCTTGCGAAGGCAGGACGTCTGGATTTTTTGGACGTCCTTGCTCCATGTTCGTCCAATTAATGTTCTTGGACGATTGGATTTGTGAATGCAAGACATCTTGATATCCTGGACATCCTTGCTCCATGTTTGTCCGGTTAATGTTTGGACAAACTGGTCTTGCGAAGGCAAGACGTCTGGCACTTCTGGACGTCCTTACTCCATGTTCGTCCAACTTATGTTCTTGGACGAATCGGACTTGTGAATGCAAGACGTCTTGATCTTCTGGACGTCCTTGCTCTATGTTCGTCCAACTAATGTTCTTGGACGAGCTGGTCTTGCGATGGCAAGACGTCTAGAATTTATGGACGTCCTTTCTCCATGTTCGTCCAACTTATGTCCTTGGACGAACTAGTCTTGCGAAGGTTAGATATCTGGAATTTCTGGACGTCCTTACTCCATGTTCATCAGACTTATGTTCTTGGACGAATGGGACTTGTGAATGCAAGACTTCTTGAGTTTTCAGGACGTCCTTCCTTAGCAAGCCATATTCGTCTAACTTATGTTCTTGGATGAGCTCATCTTGCGAAGGTTAGTCATCTGGAATTTCTGGACGTGCTTCCTTAGAAAGTCGTATTCGTCTAACTTATGTTCTTTGACGAATCAATCTTGCGAAGGCAAGACGTTTGGATTATTCTGGACGTCCTTCCTTAGCAAGCCATATTCGTCTAACTTAGGTTCTTGGACAAGCTGGTCTTGCGAAGGTTAGACATCTGGAATTTCGGGACGTCCTTACTCCATGTTCGTCCAACTTATGTTCTTGGACGAATTGGACTTGTGAATGCAAGACGTCTTGATTTTTCTGGACGACCTTCCTTGATGGGGCACAATCTATCACTTGTGTCTTTTATGCCTCTTTATAACCCTTGGACGACTTCCTTGACGAAGCCATGCCCGTCAAATCCTTATTTATGCATTTTTAAGACTTTAGATGACTTCCTTGATGAAGTCATGTTCGTCTTTTTTGGATAATACATTATGGACGCCTTCCTTCTTGAAGAGCAGTCCGTTAGCTTTCTATTTAAGATGAATTATTAGAGGTTTATTGTTTCAAACGAAGAGCCTTACTAGGTTTCGCCAACATTCAACCAAGTCCATTAGTGCCTGTTAAATGCTTTATTATGCATTTTTTAGACTTTGGACGACTTCCTTGATGAAGCCATGTTCATCTTTTTTGGATAATGCCTTCTGGACGCCTTCCCTCTTGAAGAGCGGTCAGTTAGCTTTCCATTAAAGATGAATTAGTGGAGGTTTATTGTTTCAGACGAAGAGCCTTA
This sequence comes from Patellifolia procumbens, assembly GCA_947645195.1. Classification (NCBI taxonomy): domain Eukaryota; kingdom Viridiplantae; phylum Streptophyta; class Magnoliopsida; order Caryophyllales; family Amaranthaceae; genus Patellifolia; species Patellifolia procumbens. Next base: position 279,150 of record CANSGD010000295.1, read on the forward strand.
CTAGGTTTCGCCAACATTCAACCAAGTCCATTGACGACCGTCTTCTTAGGTCGTAGTTTTTCTAAGTGTTTTTCATTTATCAGGTCTTTAGTCGTCTCTACTCTGTAATCTAGAAGACAACGACTATTATTTGCCCCAAAATGAAATATACTTAGCAAAACTTTTTTAAAAAAAATTCATAATTTAGAGAAGTAGAATTTGTATTATGTGAATTTTGCTTGGCTATGGACTAAGTACATTGATGCAATTCTAATCCCTATTGAATAGTGCATTGCCCCTGGATGAGGTCATTGTTGAAGATACCGTCCAAGTCTCTACCTTCCTAGAATCTCTCTTTTTTGCTTGGACTACTTCCTCTGCCTTCTTCTAATCTTTTTTTTTGCCTAAGCGCACACATCAGTTGCATGTATAAAGGCTTCTCTTCCTTCAAAGCTTCGACCAGGTTAACCACTTTTTTCTTTACTAGATCGAACTTCAAACTTCCTGGCCTTATGCCTCCGATGAAAGTGTCAAAGGCCACTCCGACATTCAAGTCTTAGATATGGAGCACCTCAAGGTTCAATCTTTTTACAAAGCTTCGCAAAGACTCCTTGCGGCCTTGGATGATCTTTCCCAGATGGATACTTGTCTTTTACTCTTACCGATTGGCCAAGAGAGGATGATTAAATAAGTAACTGAGTTCCGTAAAATTATTGACGGAATTTGGGGGAAGATTGTTAAACCACTTTTGGGCTACTCTCTTGAGAGTGGCTAGGAAATTCTTTCACCACGTAGCATCGTCCACTGCTTGGACATACATCTGGTCTTTGTAAGCTGATAGATGATCGTCCGGGTCAGTTGTCCCATCAAAAGGCTCGATGATTGGCAACTTGACCTTTGGGTAACGGGGTGCTTTCATGATCCTGGCCAATAATAGTGTTGGTGAATTGACATATAATGCTCCTGATTGTCCTACTGATAACTGATTTTCTCCCCTAGTCTCCATAGAGAACCTTCGATCTGGTTCCTGGTAGGTTTCGGCCAATGATTGTTGAACACTCGGCTCATGATACAGCCTAGGAACTTGAACGAACATTCCCTGCCCATCTCTATATGAGTAGCAGATCAAAGGCGAGTCTCTTAGTAAAGGAGTCGTGCCAGTAGTCGAGTGTTGATGTGCTTTCGCTCTCGTTGCCTCTAAGTACTGACGGATGTTAGTCCTCAAGGTTTCTCTTTGGAGTGCAGTCCTCAAGGTTTCTCTTTGGAGTGCAGCTCCTTGTCTCATGGGGTCTTCAAACACTAAATTGCAATTTAACCTTCTTTGCTGCTCACTCCTAGCTGGCCGCTTTCCTTTTGAAACTCGCTGGGAGTTTTCCGGATGAGGCTACTGGCTACGTCCTGCATTAGCCATGGACGACCGTTCTAAGCGATAAGCTTTAGATGTCGCCTTGGTCTTCTGCCCTCCAGGATTGAAGAAGAGCATGTTGTTCTTGATCTGTTCCTTGACGACTCCGGCCATCTAGTTTGGAAATCATTAAGGAGATTTTCCAGATGGGCCGTACTCACTAGACGATCACGATTTTCTTCCTGAATTGTTTGATGCAACGGGAGGCCATTGGCCATCCCCTGATCTTCTGCTGTCGTCTCAGGCTCACGGTGGTCAAGTCCACGAGGTGGACGTTCGTCTCTGATGGTATTTCTACTAAAGCATGTATACTCTAATTTCGTGCAATGTTAGATGATTGGCAATCAGTCATTACTCTATGTCTCGCCACAGACGGCGCCAAATGTTGTAGAATGCTTGATGTTCTTCAAGGGTAAAAGGGTAATTGCTGAGACTTGTGTAGGTAACGATCCGATCCTCGCTCCGACCCTGCACAAAGGAAACCAACCCAGGAGGGTTAGGTTGATTCCCCCTCCGATGCTTAAGTCAGTATTCTAGAGAGATAAAATCTAGAGAGAGATGCTCTGATATAACAATAGTAGCATTTATGGGGATGTGTGAATCTTACCTTTTTTGGTGTCACATAAGAGTATTTATACTAGTTAGGAGGGCTTGAGCCTCCTAGTTTTGCCCTAAAATAGGGTCTTTTCATTGATCAACCAATGTCTATTTGACAAGTGGCATAGATGTATCGTTTAGGAGAATATATCCTGATTTTAGGCTTCATCACATTCGGCCTTTTGCAATCATTGGCAGTTTTATGATGTTGGCACGTGTCTACCGTCATAGGGTGACACGCGTTAGTCATTGATTTGGATATGTGTTTTACCTTGATAGGTGACACACGTCATTCAGGGATTCTGCCACGTGGCCTTTCTACGAGAGGCTGATTTTTACTTACAACGGATCCATGTTTATACCTTGATTACTTTGAATAGCTATTGATTTCTAGGGTTTTGATTAGTTCAATTGTAGTGTGATTCGTTCTTTATTTCATGGTTTATGTCAGTGTACAATTTCATGAACTATGTTTGGCAACTTGAGTATGACCCGGTTGTAGGCTTACTTTTAGAGGCTTACAACACACTATTAATTCTGATTATGTGAGCGATCGTACTACATATGTTAAATTGAGAGCGTTATGCCCCGATCATAGGCTTAACATTGGCTCTGATTGTTTGACCCTAGACCTAGATATTATTAGTTTTTCGACCCATTTAATTGATATAAGTATCGTGGAACGAACTAATGCCCTACACCTTTAATCCATAGTTTAATCCCACTTTATATTGTTTTCTTTAGTCTAAATAGTAGTTTAGTTGATTCTTGTCTGATCTTGTCTGAAGTAGTTGTTTGGCTGAACATTGACTTAGAAACTCTATCTCCCTGTGGAGTCGGCTACTTCCCTTAACTATTGTTGTTAGAGGACTTTAGGGTTTACTTTTAATTAGGTTATACGACTTTAGCCTATCAAGACGTGGTTGTCTCCACATTGCAAATAATAGAGAGTAAACTCCAAACACCTGCAATTCAGCATAAAACAATAAAGCCATAACTATATAGAAAAGTTAGCACAAAATAGCTCCTAAGAGCATCAATTACACTCAATTTAGCTAGTAAACAAAGGGAGAAAACTCTATATAAAATCACAATATCACCCCTACCAGATGATATTTCTAGTTTGGAGAATTTTAAGATCTTTGGAATTATGTCCTTAAAGACGGGGGTTGAGTTTAATGTTGTGTATTTGTATTGCACTTACATTATGAAGACGGTAAGGAAAGGCCCAGTAAAATTTGAAAATAAGGCCAAATCGTGAGAACATCATCCATTAGATTGATGCTAATGATAGGGTTGGGCGGATTAGCTTTTCTATGTGGAGAAGAAGCATTTGAGGGAAGAAGGGTAAGTTTTAAGATTTAATCTGTAATCCCCCATATTTTTGAATTATTTAATTAAATAGTTTTAATCATTTTTGAAGTATTAAAGCTATTTAAAAATTAGTATTTTCAGTAAAAAGGGTATTTTAATAATTTCAGTAAGAAGGGTATTTTGGTAAATTTATCATTAAGGACATTTTGGTCTTTTTACCAAAATGTAGTCTTTTTTCACTATAAAAAGAGGAATTAGGGTTTCCTCCATCATTTACTAGCCACCATCTTCACAAGGAGTAATTAGGATTTCTCTCTTCTCTCTCAAACCCTAGTTTTATTCTCCATTGAATCCTCCATAGATTCAAGTTCTAATTTAGTTTTCTCCATTGATTTTTGTAGGAGGATCATTCAAGCATCAAAATGAAGCAAAGGGTTTTTATTTTTTCACCCTTTTCTTTCTCTTTTTCTTTCTTTCGTTTTCGCCTTATACACCCTTCTTCCTCCGTTTTTCCGGCAGCCATACCGCACTTGTTGGCCAGTGAGTCATTGGCAAGTGGTCTTGCCGCCACTGCCAGCCGGCTAGTGGTGCGGGTGGTCCTCGCGGTGGTCGCCCGTTTGAGTTTTAGTTATTTAGCTTTTTGTGTTTTTTGGACCACACATTTAAAAAAATTATTTTTATTTATTGTTTTACTAATGAATTTACTGCAGTATTTTAATTAATAAATAATTAGCTTTTATGAGGTTTTAAGCACTAGTTTGTATTGGCCTTTGTCTAATAGTGAAGGTTTTCAAGTTTTATGATTCAAAAGAGTTTTATAGTGTTTTAAAATAAAATTCAGATTTATTATTATTATTATTTAAAAGCTGATTTGTATTTATCAGTAGCCTTGAATTGTTTGTTGTTAAGTACTAATTATTAGTAATTCTTTATTGGTAGGTTCCAAGCATTATAAAAGCAATTGAGGCTTTTGTTTGGTGATTCTATTGTAGTAGCAAGGTACATACACTTTGACCTTTGACCTTTGACCTAAGTAAATTTTAAGGATTATTTGTTGAGTATAAGAAGTAAGGAGAGGCTTATGCCTTATGATTGTTTGAGCTTGATGTTGTGAACATAGAAAGGTGACTAGGAATGGAACTTTTGAGTTATTCCTATCATTTGAGAATTATGCTATTGATGTTTATTGCTTTTGAGCATGATTAAAGTTTATTTAATGTTATTCCTAAAGTCGTGGCTTGCATGAGTATTAATTGAGCAAGGTCTCATGAGTAGTTTATTTTATTGAGCAAGGTCTCATGAATAGTTAAAGTTATTGGGCAAGGTCTCACTAGTAGTTAAAGTTATTGGGCAAGGTCCCACAAATAGTTAAACCATTGAGCAAGGACTCAATTGGTTGGATCATGAATCCTTAAAAAATCATTTAAGTAAGAAGTTGAGCAAGAGCTCGAAAGAATAAGAATGAGGTTGTTTGTGGTACTTGTTGTTATCACTTATTAAAGAAAGATAAGAAATTATTTTATTTTCTTATTTGTTATTAGTCGTGTGTGTCTCACATATCGGACTTTGGCAAAAAAAACTCTTGGGTTGTATCCCCCATGAGTATTGAACATAAGGGGGAGTTAGTATGTAACTATACTCCTGCATTGGCATAGCATGACGATGCTATTGCTTTTATTTTATCAAGAAAGCTTTATAGAATTCCATATTATCAAAAAGGTTTTCGAGTGAACTAGGTGTCACTCATAGTGTCCCTGTCGAGATGTTGGGTCTAGGGGCTGAGTGTCTATTCTCTCTTTCATTTCACTAACAAGCGTGTACTTCTCGAGTCAAGTTATTTAAAGCTCATGGAGCTTTACTTTATTAGTAATAGGTGCGGAATCTCTTACATAAGAAATAATAGCCCGTATATTACTCCAATTTGAGGACAGTGCCCGTTCATTGTCAATACATATATTATTAATGAATCTAGTTAGTTCAGTCTTTGTTGTGCATATAGAATCATGAGAAGAGCAAGCTGAATTATTTGAGGATTGCATATATTATTATTTATTGCATTAGTTTAGTGTTGTTATGTACTCAGCATTGCTAATGTATGTGTTTTGTTTATTTTGTTTATTGTTTTTACCTCAATGACCCTGTGACAAATGTGTTTGTGAATGGCAAGCAGATTTTAGAGGTTGAGTTGTACAGGTGTTGCTGTGCATGGGACCATGAGCATCCAAATGGGAAATTTAGTGCATAAACACTCAATTCAATAAAGTTATTTTAGGTTTATATTTGTTTTAAATAAGGAACTATTATGGGGTAGTTATTGAGTTGTTAACTCATTTATTGAATTACGTAATTCAGTTTTATTAAAGTATTTCTAGTTATATTTTAAAAGAATTTCGCTGTATTCTCTATTTAGCCTTACGTATTATCATGAGTGGCGTAACATCTTCGCAATTTCTCTGTTTTATAGAGGTTTGTAAATGGAGGGATTGTGGGTGTATTACATAATCGTTAAAGGTAGTCATTTTTCTTTTCTTATCAAGTTCTTTGGCTTTGGTTGACCTTCTCACATGTTTTTTTTTGTAGATTTTGACTCATACTTGATTATTCCTCGGGAGGAGCAATTGACCAACATCTTACTGCAACTGCTTGAGGGAAAGAGGACATACTAGTAAAATGGAGGGGAAATAAAGAGGTTGGGATCTTTAATGAAATTAATTAACATAAATCCTTAAGTGGTTGTGTTAATCACACATATTGAAGTTTTTGGTAATTTTTTTGCAATTTTTTTGTAAAAGGTAGTTAGTCACGAAATTGCTAATTTTGAAGGTAGTTTGACAAAAAAAAATAACCCTATAAAATCTGATTAATGAAGCTGATTTTTCACACTCAATCAAGAAAGACTCAAAAGTTGATTTTATAAGAAATAATATCCTTAATAATTTCTTATGAATAAGGGAGGAGATATTAAAATTTTAGTTACAATGATCATCAATTAGTTGTAATTAGAGATAAAATTACCTCAATTTCAGTTTCAAAACAATTCAATCAGATAATTATTGCCCCATTCGTCGAAAGTCTTCAACTTTTGGATGGTGGCTGGGTGTGGTGTTCGGTCGTGGTCTTGGAGATGCTCTAATGCTCTTCCCATCCAGAATTTCGTGTCTAAACCTTTAAGAGATTGGCTATGGTTCGTGATGATGGTGTGTGGTGGTTGTGCATTGTGGCAGTTTTAGATATACGGCTTGGGTTGTGCACGTAGGAGTTGCAAAGACGATGTGGAACAATGGAAATATTGGATGTGGAAGAAGGCGGCTTGGGGGATTGGATCTCAATGAAAAAGAGAGGGGTATTGCCACTTATATTGGGATTCTTTTTTGGGAAATTCTCAATGGTGCCCTTAGGTTTAAGGAATTTTAAGTGGCGGAAATTCCAAAAAAAAATTCTCGTTGATAGTCTTACTTTACAAATTATTCCCAAACATAACCTTAATGAAAAATATTCCGTTAATAATAAAGCATATTCCATTAGTTAACAGTTAAGGCGGTCACTCGCAAATAAAACGAGGCATTTTGATTCATTTTTTGCCAATTTCGACCTCAAAATCAATTCTTGAGGGCTAAAACTTATCCACTAAAATCATCTCTTAAGAGCAAAAAACGACCCAAAATAACTCGTTTTACGTGCGAGTAACTACTTTAACTATTAACTAATATAATATGCTTTATTATTAATAAAATATTCTTCATTAAGGTTATGTTTGGGAATAATTTGTAAGGCAGGATTACTAGCGGGAAAGTTTTTTTGAAATATACACCACTGAGAATTCTTAAAACCTAAGGGCCACCATTGAGAAATTTCTTTTTTTTGTTGTTAAAAACCTAGTGCTAAGATAAGAGAATAAGACAATTTAAAATACAATATATAAACAATGATAGATCTAACTTAGTGATAAACCTTTTGAATTTTCAAGTGTTTTGTTTGGGTTCAAATCACTTTGATGATGTTATTGGAATTATGATTCAAAAAGTATTGCGTCAACAATTCCTGATAGGTCATCACACCTCACCACCACGCCGAGCAAAGTGATATGGTCGACTGTTTGCACAATGACACTTTGTTAGGGCGTGATATGAGTTGCCAAGCAACACACTATAATGCGAGTTCATGCTTCTTTAAAAAATTACTAGTCTTTGGTTCAGGGCGATGTCTCGAGTATGTTTTGATTTAGGAAAATTTGACGCCAACAATCCAAACTATTGCCCATATTTTATAAACAGTCTAAATTATTAATAGTCCAGGAACAGTTCAAACTATTACCCCAATCTTCCATAAACAGTCCAAGTTAAGTGACCTGTTTGTAGGAATTCATAGATGCGAATAGCGGAATTTCAGGAAACAATTTTCTAACATCTATAACAGAATCGCATGTATAACAATATATGAATCGATATATAGAGTAGAGAATAAATAACCTTTTATTCGCGACTTGAACAGGTATGTAAGGTTTGAATACTGCAAAGTATTATCACATATCTGAATACTTAAGAGATAAAGAACTACACTTGTAATTCCTCTACTTAGTCCACGAACACCGATTAATACCCACGTCTGCTAGAACGGAAGAGTATGAACTATTCACTCTCTTGCTTTTGATGGGATAGGCACCTAGACTAAAGAAGGAGAAGGGTTTTTCTTTTTCTCTCTTTTGGGTCAAGTTACTGACTAACTGAATTGTTTCATCTCTCTTCTTATTATATCTATATATAATAAATAGAGATTAGGTTAAGAGAAAAGGAAAAACTAAAACCCTAATCACCCTAATAGTGGCCGGCCCCTTATAAGCATTTAAGGGCTTATAATTTATTTATTAATCAGTGTTACTCTGTGTGACCTCATAGGATTAATTATCTTAGTTGTAGGCCCAAACCAATTTGTCTACAAACCGTAATTTATTCTCTAGCAAGCAAATCCGGTTACTAAAATAATTAACTATATTATCTCCATAAATTCAATCCTATATATATTTAGTAATTGCGGAAATTGTCTAAGGACATATTCCTTCAATCTCCCACTTGTCCCTAAGACAAGTACGCAATATTAAATTCCTTAAGTCTCTTAATGCCAAATTTGATAACACGATGTTATATACTCAAATATGTTTCTTGATCACCGAGATTGAATTGTTCAATTGAAGATCAACTCTTTAATCTCATTTTAGCATGGCCATGCGTTTTTACAATTCTCCCTCATCAAGAGGCCCAGACACCATTCCTATCAGATAGGAGGACTTATTCAATCTTGTATGACCATAACTCCCACTCAATTCTTAGCCAACCTGAGCATTGCCTTTATAACCTCCTTTTACGTCACGGTGTTTAACAATGTCAAAGCTAAACTAATCATATCATGGTTATTAAGACATACTCATGTCCAAGGAATCTATTAAATACAGACATTTCGATTCTACTATTAGAATCTAATTAGGTCAAGTCTCAATGTAGCAACCATACATCCATATTTGTTAATTTGACATCCCTATGTCTCCATAGCCCAAGGAATTGCGCTATCAATTAACATTATGCTAGTCTCTTAACAAGTCACTTATGTCCAATTCAGTCCCTTAGACTAGGGACATATTGTAAAGTGTGGTTTTTGTTCACTATATAGGGTTCCATTCATCAGAACATTTATGATGATCCTATTTCAAAACACAATTTATTTGGACATCTTATTTAATACTAAACCAATCAATTAAATTGATAAACAATTCCAAGCATAATCAATGTTTTTACAAATGCAAACATAAAGTAAGCATTATAAAGTCATTCTTTCATATGTTTAAGCCCATAGACCTAGTATGACCTTCATGCTTAGGTCGAGCAACCGGTTCAGTATGCGGATCTCCCACATTCTCATCAATATGAATCTTGCTTATTCTGTATAGAACTCTTACAGATCATAACTTCTCCATTGGGACAAAGAATGAAACCAGATGGATATCGAAAATCATCTTTGTCACCTTGGTAATTCGTATATGCCTATCTATTAACAACAAACTCAATTTCTCCACCATATACCAATCAATGATCCTCAATTCTTCGTAAGTACATAAGGATATTTTTTGCACTCATCTAGTGCGCGTAACCTGGATAAGACTGGTATATGTTGCATTTACAACATCTGGGTGAGTGCAAAACATAGAATGCTGCTCATAATGGAACCTAATGCAGAAGCATAGGGAACATTACTCATTCTCTTGACTTCATCAGGTGTCGAAGGACACGGAGTCTTGCCAAGTGATGCCATGTTTCATGGGATTGAAATCTCTCTTAGAGTTTTCCAGCTTGAACTCAGCAAGAACCTTATCTATATTAGTTCCTTGACTAAGTTCAATCAGCCTTTTAGATCTATCTCTATAGATCTTTATTCCCAAAAAATACTCTGCCTCTCCTAAGTCTTTCATAGATAAACGATTTTTAAGCCATCCTTTGACTGACTCAAGCACAACTTTATCATTTCCTATGAGAAGTATGTCATCCACATACAAGACTAAAATTGTTGTATTACTCCCACTCAATTTCTTGTATACACAAGATTTCTCTTTATTTTTGAGGAAACCAAACTTTTTTATTGCCTCATCAAATCTGAGGTTCTAACTCCTGTATGCTTGCTTTAATCCATAAATGGATTTCTTAAGCTTGCATACCTTCCCTGAATTTGCTGGATGTTCAAAACCTTGAGGTCGTGTCATATACACATCCTCTTTCAAGAACTCGTTCAAGAAAGCGGTTTTTACATCCATTTGTCGTATTTCATATGCATGAAATGCGGCAATTGCAAAGATTATCCTAATGGATGGCTACTGGGGAAAGGTTAAATTCATAGTTTATACCATGAATATGACGAAAACCTTTTGCCACTATCGTAGCTTTGAAAACACTAATGTTTCCGTCTTTGTCTGTTTTCAATTTGAAAATCCATTTGCATCCAATGGGTCTCACGCCATCAGGCAAATCAATCAAGTCCCATACTTGATTTTCAGACATTCCATTTCGGATCTCATGGCTTCACGCCATTTCTAGGAGTCCTGGCCCTCCAAAGCATCTTTGTAGCTGATAGGCTCACAACTTACTAAAATCGTTATTTTAGAACTTTCTGTCGAAATAAAATCAACATATTTTCTTGATGGAATGGTGATCCTATGAGATCTACATGGGGGAACAACAGAAGAAGAATCTCGGTCATTAGACTCAGAAGCTTCGCATGGATTCGATCCAAGTGGGACGGTAGGAGGTTCGTGGATAGGATTCACTACCCCTCCAACATTTTCATGCTGGGCCGCCTCTAATGAGGTGTTAACCTCACCCATTTGTTGCTCATCTCGAATTTCTTCGAGATATATACATTTCTCCCACTTGTCTTCTTGGAAATAAACTTATTTTCAAGGAAGACACCATAGCAAGCAACAAAAAATTTGTTTTCGCTACGGTGGTAAAAATAATATCCCTAGGTCTCTTTGGGATATTCCACAAAGAAACACTTTTTAGATTTGGTGCTAGTTTATCAGATAGTAAACGTTTTACATAAACTTCACACCCTAAACCTTTACAAAAGACAATTTAGGAACGGTTTCGACCATATCTCATATGGAGTCTGATCTGCTTTGGATGGAGTCCTATTGAGTGTAAGCGCAATTGTGTCAAGAGAAAATCCCAAAAGAGATATAGAGAGATCAGCAAGACTCATCATGGATCGTACCATATCTAATAGGATGCGATTCGTGGAATTTCCTGTTGAAGTTCATTGTGAAAATATTCCACAATCTTTCAAATGATCACCGAAGTTTTGACTCAGATATTCCCTCCATGACCAGATCATAAAGATTTAATCTTCTTGCCACGTCGATTTTGTACTTCATTTGGAATTCTTTGAATTTTTCAAAGGTCTCCAACTTATGCCGCGTGAGGTAAACATATCAATATGTGCTTACATCATCCGTAAAAGTAATTAAGTAACTTACCCTCCCCTAGCCAATGAATTATTTTGTCGATACACATCAGTATGTATGAGGGCGAAGAGGTCATTGGCCCTTTCACTCGAACTAGTGAAAGGAGACTTTGTCATTTTTTCCATTAAGCAAAACTCACACATCAGATGATTCAAAATCAAACGATTTGAGAACTCCATCTTTATGTAATTTCTCAGTTCGTTTTGTACTTATGTAGTCTAATTTGACTTATGTTTCTTGCTGTTTTTATAGATGTGTGTTTGTAGAACATACAAACCATTAATAACTTAGTAGAGATACGGAACATATCATTCAAATAAGCAAATAAACAATTCTTCTTTATTGTGAATGAGAAAACTTCAGAATCCAAAACAGAAACTGAAATAGTGTTCTTAGCGATATTTTAAAACATAACAACAATTATTAAGTCTCAAAATAAATCCATAATGTAAAGATAGACTGAAGACTCCCACTGCCTAGGCGGCAACTCGAGCTCCATTGCCAACTAGCAATTCTACCTCTCCCTTAAGCGTGTCTCCTACTTCTTTTTAGATCCTGCACATTACAGATAATGTGAGAACTACATCTAGTATCAAATACCCATGATGCAAAAGTAGTTTAAGTTATCTATAACATAAATACCTGAAGAAGAAGCTCTAGTCTTCTTGTACTCCAGATACTTAGGGCACTTCCTCTTCCTATGACCCACCTTGTGACAATAGTAGCACTCATGTATTGCTACTATGGCTTTAGGTGTTGCCTTTGGCTCCTCAGACGTGTTGGGCTCAGCAACTTGTTTGCCTTTGCCCTTACCCTTTTTAGACGGAACTCCGTGCTTCTTGAGCCCCTTGCCCTTTTGCACCATCAAAACATCCTTATGCTCTTTTATGGGCTCAGTAGGCAAGCTCCTTTCAGCCTGAATCAGTATACCATGCAACTCTTGTATGGTCATTTCCCCTCCTTGCATATAGAAGTTCAAACTAAAGTTCTTATATGCATCAGTGAGTGAATTGATGATCATATCAATTGCTATCTCTTGGGGATAGGAAAATCCCAACTTGGTCATATGCTCAAAATGACTAATCATTTTGAACACATGGGGACCAACTGATTTCCCTTTCTCCATTTTACACTCAAGAAGCTTGCGGTTCACTTCGAACCTCTCCAACCTAGGATGCTTTTGAAAAATGGTTCGTAACTGTTGGATTATTGTATAGGCATCCATTCCATCAAAACGTTTTTGAAAGTCAGGTTCCATACATGTAAGCATCAAACATGTGACAGGCACAAAATTGTTTATGATTATTTGCCTAGCTGTCCTATCAGCTTGGCGAGAATTCTCGGGAAGTTCAGGAATAAGAGTTTCAAGAACAGTTTCTCTCCTTTCATTTCTGAGAACTATTCTCAGATTTCTCTCCCAGTTTATGAAGTTCTCTTGGTTGAGTTTTTCTTTTGCAAGAATAAAGCGCAAATTATAGCCAGAGTGGTTGTTGTTGTTGTTAGACATGACTACAAAAAATAGTAAACAAGCATTCAATCAAAATGTTTATCAACGATGGTTATTTAAACAAATTTAAACAACTATTAATACTTTATTCAAAATATAAAACCCCATATTGAATAAAGAAATAACCAAGATCCCCTCCCACTAAAATTAAACGGACTTTGGCCCTGCCTTTAAAGATAGTGATTGAGGTAAATAAACCACTTTTACTAATTATAACAATTTATAATTCTTGGTAGATAGGTTAATAAATCTTTATAAACTCCTATCTCACTGCTTCAAAACCCAAAACTTTGTCTTTTGATGATTTTGTTGAGTCAAACCAAACATTAACATGTAAGTTTCAAAAAACTTACCCTACTATCCTCGGAATTATGAGCAACACCCTGCTTTGGCAGAACCTATTACTCATGATCTAAGGCTTTATAGGTGTTGTTTGGAAAAGCATTTAAACTCAATATCACCTTTGGGGACTCAAGTTTATTATGTTGGTTATATTAAAACGTGAACACATTACATAAATAACCACACATAAACTTGAGCGAGCATTTAAATGAAATTAAACGCATAAGCAATCAAAGAAGAACTTAAAACGCGATCCTAGTATGGCCCCTAAACCTAGAAAATCTAATCTTCATGGATCCTCCCTTGGGACTTTCTTGGATCTCCATCCTTGATTTTCCACGGAACTTCAATCTTGATCTTCATTTAAATTATTCTAAGCAAAGAATTTAAATTACAAAAATACAAACGATACGCAAACCGTATTTTAATTACAGACATACATAACGATGCATAGATCGTATTTTCTATCCTAGTTTGGGCCATACCAGTCACGATTGTGCAAATACTTCATCAAACATATTATTTAGAGCTGTCAGTTTGGTTGAAAACTGTTGGTTGAACTGCTAACCGAAACCGAACCGATAAACCAAATCGAAACTAACCGATAACTGGAAAAAGAACCGAAGCGAAAGCAACTGTTTCAAAGTCAACTGTATTAAACCGAACCGAAATCGAAACGAAAAGGTACTGAACCGTAATTAACTGTATCAAAAACTGTTTTAAACCCAACCGAACCGAACCGAACCGAATATTAACCGAAAACAACTGAAAACTGTTTTAAATTGTTATAAACCGAATCAAACCAAATATTAACCGGATATTAACCATTTAAAACTTTTATAGACGTAACCAAATTGAACAAAAGTATAATAGATTATAAAACATTTAAAATGGTTTAAACTGTTATAAACTGAAATGAACTAATGCAAGCTTCTTAAACAATAACAACCAAGTTATAATATTATTAAATCATTTCAAGATTTTAAATATTTTCAACAACTTAGTTAAATAGTTAAATTTTTCATTTTATTAACAATATACTAAATAGTGATTATAAAAAAGATTTATTAAAATTATAATAATTTTCAAACACCTATAACCAAATGATTTTTTACACTTAAGTATCAATATTTTAATTCAATTATAAAATCATATGATATAACACCAAGGTACAATATTTTAATTCAATTAATAAAAGGTACTTATCTGAACTAAATGAACTAAATTTTTCATTTTGTTAACATCCCTATATTATTCATTAGTCATTACTCAATATTTTAATTCCCTAAAATTTTCATTTTGTTAACATTCCTATTTTTCATTTTAAAGGTACATTCTAATATTCTATTATGGCACAATGATTAACTCTGTAAGATACAAGTTTTAAAAAATTCTGTAATTGGTTGTTATCCTTATTTGGGCACAGATTTAGATAACTCCATTTACTTACTGTTAACTTTGGTAATGTACTTATTGTTTTATTTTTTAATTTTTCATTTGTGTGCAAGTTGCCATGTCCACTGTCCAGAATCCCAAAAATATTAGGCCAAATTATATTCTGCTCACATGTAATTACTATAATCATCAAATGAACACAAAGAATTAAATTTCATTACTAGCATAGTAGCATCCATATTACATCTCACATCAACTTTTGAATACAAGAAAAAAAACGATAAAAAATCAAAGTAACAATTTCTTCTCAGCCATATTCACTTAAAAAACTACCCTGCAAGAACAATCAAAGCCGGAAAAGGGTGACAAGCAACATCCGTATCATTTCAATTGAGGAAATAGAAACAAACTAAACATATTTGACAACATGATTCATAATTTCACCAGATTGTGAGTAATCTCACCAGATTCATAATTTCAAAACAAATTTTAGACAAAAAATCTTGAACGTACTTCGATGTAGTGATGGTGAATGGGACTCAAACCATGGTAAATCAAATATGCAGTTGATTATCGCTAAACACACTAAAAGGGCTATTCATAAATTCAACCAGGAAAAAAAGGAAGAAGTAGAGCTAAAAAATCGAATAAATCGACACGGAAAATGGGAGGAACGTGAAGATCTAAAATAAACAGAAAAGAGGGAAGAAATTAGATCTAAAATAGACTGAAAAATTATAAGAAATCAACATGAAAATTGGCAAGAACATGTACATCTAGTCTATCTAGACATGGCTGTTAGCAGCTGAATGAAATCAATCATAGATAAAAGAGGATTCAAATATTGCACGGACTGAAAGAAGGAAAGAGGGAAATGGGGAGGTCAATTTTGAGAAAACCTAACTTGCATTCTCATCCAAATCAAATTTATTTCTTGCATTTTTGGTGTAATTTCGGGTAGAAAACATAAATTAAAAGGGAAAGAAGTAGAAATAAACAAAATGGAATGAATACGTAAATTGGAAATGAAAAAAAAAGGGTAAGGAATGAAGAGTGAAGAACTGAAATCAGGTGAGGAGAAAGGAGGGAACCTACTAAAGGCATATCATGGACCGTTGGATTTTGTGGTATCATAGTTTTAAAGGATGTGATTTGCTTTGGTAGGAATCTGTGTGCTTTGGCAATGACCAATGACAAGCAAGTATGAATTCACTTTTTTTTTTCTTGTGCAAAAGTATAACAAAAGATGTGGTTTATTAGTACTATTATTAATAATACTATAATTATGACTTTATGAGTATTATTTATAAGTATTGGTATTCTTAAAATTATACTCTGACATTATTACAACTACTGCTATAGTTAAATTTTATTATTTCCATTACAATATAATATTATAAATTATCTTATATATTCATCTAATACATTGATCTTAACTATCTTATACTATTATTGATGATTCATCTAATACATTATTTTTAACTATATTATAGATTGATCTAATACATTAATATTAACTATCTAGTACATTAATCTAATATATGGATGATTGATCTAATACATTAATTTTAATTATCTTAAACATAGATCTAATGTATTGATATTTGATATTGTACATTAATCTTAACTATATGATAGATTGATTTAATGACTCGTTTAATACATTGATCTTAACTATCTTATACATTGATCTTATTAATGAATAATGATTGATCTAATACATTTGATTGCTGATCTTATACATCGATCTTAACTATTTAGTAATGTAATATATTGATGATCGGTCTAATATACATATCGTAACTATCTCATTCTTTGATCGATATAATTAATATATGGCTCTTCAGTATCTAAATCAATGATCTAATATATTGATGATTGATCTGATACATAGATCTTAATTATCTTATTCATTGATCTAATATGCATATATCTCAACTATCTGTCTCTCTTACTCATTAATCTAATTCATTTGATTAATCATATAATACACGGCTCTTATATATTCATAATTGATCAAATTTCTGTAACATATCATTCATTGATCTAATGTATTGACGGTTGATATAATACACGACTATTAAATATCTAACTCAATAACGTAATATATTGATGATTGATTCAATATATAGATCTAAGATCTTAACTGTCTTATTCATTGATCTAGTATATTGATGATTTTGATATAATACATGGTTCTTATGTATTTAACTGAATGGTCTAATATATTGATAATTGGTCTAATATATTGATCTTAACTATAATATTGATTTAAAACATTGATGATTGATCTTAAGCAATAAAAAAACAATCAAAACATGTAAATTGATATTAACTAACTTATTTATTGATCTAATATATTGATAATTGATCTTAAGTATCTTGTACTTTGATCAGTGTATTGACTGACTTAATAAATTGCTATTAACTATCTTATACATTGATTTAATATATTGATGATTGATCTGTTACATGGATCTTAACTATCATGTACATTAACCTAGTATATTGATGATTGATTTAATACACTAATATATCGATGATTAAACTAATACATAGATCTTAACTATTTATTTGATCTACAACATATGTAAATTGATATACATTGATTTTAACTTTCTTATACCCTGATCTAATTATATTGATTATTGATGTAAAATATTAATTGATCTAATACATTGGCATTAATTATCTTATATATTGATCTAATATGTTGACGATTGATCTTATATAATGATATTAATTATCTTAAACATTGATCTAATGTAGTACTCGCTCCGTTTTTTTTAATATGCATATTTTACCATTATGGATTTATTTTTTTAATATGTACTATCTTTTTATATTTTCCCATAAATGAAAGGTTACTCCACCTAATTATTACACTTCTCTCATACTTTTTCTTTCCTTCTCTCTACCTTTTTCGCTTTTTCCTTACTTTACTAACCTTCTCTCTTATTTTTGCACTTTTTCCTTGTTCCGCGTGCAAAAAAATATACATATTAAAAAAAAGGAGGTAGTAGTATTAATTTTATTACTATTATTATTGATATTTGTATCATTGTTGTTATTATTATTAATATTGTTGTTATTAATATTGTTGTTATTATTATTATTATTATTATTATAAGTTTATAGTAACAACAACCATCTAATCACACAATATTTCTTAGTTTACTAAATTGATCATGATTATAACATCTTAATATATATCAGTCAAATGCATTGGTTCAATGTAAAAATGATGATGATATGCTAAGCACACAATAACAAATTGATCCATCAACCTTTAATACAAACATAATCAAATTCGAATATGTCACCCTATGAATTTGACTAGGAGTGCTATACGAGCGAGACAACTTGTGAATTGCTCGAGCTCAACTCAAGACGCTAATGAGGTTGAGTCAAGAATCACAAAACTCGACCCGAATACTCGCGAGAAACGCGAATGATATAATAAAGTTTAAATTATTCAATTTTTATGTACGATGTATCTTACGAGTGTAAAGCGACCGAAAATCTTGCAAATAGTTCGAGATTTACTTGAGTCAAACTCGGTCCAAGCTCGTTCAAATTGGTTAAAAATCGGTCAAAGATCTACTCGAGTTCTTAACGAGACGAGTTAGGTTATAAGAAACTCGATCCGACTCGTTATCACCATTAAGTTGACCCAGATCCCGAATTGACCCGTACAAACCCGATAGTTGACTGACTCTTGTTTACCCAAACCCGAAATTCATTGGACTCGAACTTCACTTGTATCGACCAACCCATGATCCGACTTTTGCCCGTAATCGACCCACTATGATTCAATTAATGGTGATCCGAGACAGGTAATCCGACCCATTGACGTAATTTGAAACACGTTATGTCAGTAACAAGAAATTATATATATTTTTTAAAATGAAAATTTTGGAAGGACACACAATACTTAAACGATATTGATTTTCATCAAAACTGATGCGTTTTCTCATATAAAACCGAAATTAACTGAATTAAAACCGAAAATAACCGTTGAACCGATATGGACGATTGAATAGTGAACCGTTTTTTACTGAAACCGAATGGGTCAAACCGGATAGACAACCGTAACCGAACCGAACTGAAAAAAAGAGCTGAATTAACCGCAATTAACCGATCCGAAACCGAAAAAGTTACAACCGAATCAATTTAACGTGAAAAATTAACCGAAGTCAATCGAACCAAAGTCAACCGAACCGCTTGGTTCCAACCAGAACCGAACCCATTAACCGAATTGACACCCCTACATATTATAATATACATCAAAGCAAAATTATAATATCATCATATTATAAAAGATATCGACGCAATATAATATCAGACATATTATATTCATCCATGAAAGAAATATAATATCATCATATTATAAATCATAATTTATTTACTCCATTAACGTTTAATGGGTAAATAACAAATATTTCCAAAAAAATATAAAACATTCACGCATTTATTTAGAAAATAAAATGCAAGCAAAAATAACACAATAATATAATACAAAATTTATTTGCTCCATTAATGATTAATGAGCAAATAAAACTTTCCATTATAATTTTAAAACTTAACAACTTTAAGTTAGAAAATATTTAGGAAATATTAATCGAATTAATAATTTTCCTAAAATTTGTCATCTTAACAAATTTAATAATATAACTAATAAAGAAACTTTCATTCTTTTAATTCAATTACAACTTTAATATGATATTAATCTCTATTAATATTAATTTGTATAATTTGAAATTAATAAAATGTGCCCAAAGAAAACCAAAAGCATAAATCAGAATTATTAATTTCCATTAACAAAAAAAAAAACTAAAGATAGATGGACTAAGCTAGGCCCGGCCTGCGGTTCGCAGCCTAGCCCATCTGCTGGCACGCAGAATCAGCCCCAAACGCAGCCAGCAAAAAAAGCAACCCAGCCAGCGAGGCAGCCACGCAACCGCTCGCCAGATTTTCAGCCACCAGCGGTCGGTCTTGCCTCAACGGAGACGCGCGAAGCCAGCGCAACCAGTTGCGAAACCAGCATGGCCGGCAAATACAATGTTGTTTGCCCATAATTTTCGAACTATTTTCGATCAAATCGAACAGTTTTCGGAAAGAATTGTGCTTAAATACTCATGCTTTATAATCCAATTACATTAAATCTAACATTCAAAACAGATTAGAGTGTTAAATCGCTATTTAACATCCAATACAATCGATTTAGGGCAAAATTAGGGTTTTTAATTTTGTTTCGAATCAAACTTCTTTGTTTCGAAATGAAAATCAAAATTAAATACATCAATTTACAATTCAAATCAAAACAAATTAAAGCCCTAATTCAATTTCACAAAATAAACACATTGCATTGTTGAAATTTGGAAGCAAAATTTCGACCAAACTAGGTCGAACAAAGGCAAACGTTTTTTCTTTCTGATTTATTTTTCCGAAATAACTAAATCAAAAAAAAAAATATTGTTGGGCAATTTTTACATAAATTTAATAATTTAATGATTTTCAAATTATTAATATCAATATATTAATCTTGCAAATTAACACATATTAAAAATCCTCCTTGAATTGAATTAAAATTCTGAACTTGATCATATAAAATTATGCAAGAGGCTAAAACTAATACCACTGTAGGAATTCATAAATGCGAATAGCGGAATTTCAGGAACCAATTTCCTAACATCTATAACAGAATCGCATGCATAACAATATATGAATCGATATATAGAGTAGAGAATAAATAACCTTTTATTCGCGACTTGAACAGGTATATAAGGTTTGAATACTGCAAAGTATTATCACATATCTGAATACTTAAGAGATAAAGAACTACACTTGTAATTACTCTACTTAGTCCACGAACACCGATTAATACCCACGTCTGCTAGAACGGAAGAGTATGAACTATTCACTCTCTTGCTTTTGATGGGATAGGCGTTTTTCTTTTTCTCTCTTTTGTGTCAAGTTACTGACTAACTGAATTGTTTCATCTCTCTTTATATTATATCTATATATAATAAATAGAGATTAGGTTAAGAGAAAAGGAAAAACTAAAACCCTAATCACCCTAATAGTGGTCGGCCCCTTATAAGAAGGCTTATAATTTATTTATTAATCAGTGTTACTCTGTGTGACCTCATCGGATTAATTATCTTAGTTGTAGGCCCAAACCAATTTGTCTCAGTGCCGTTCCTGACATTTTTGGGGCCCTAGGCGGAAAACCAAAGATGGGCCCCAAAGGTTTAAATTTTTTTCTTCATATATCTGATTTTAGATGTTACTTTTTGAAGTTGTGTCTCAAAACTATGCAAAAACAAATATAGCATTTATCTTTATAAATATAGTAGTATTATATTAGTACGCTTTAGTTCATTTCTTCAATAACTTTTTTTTCTTAAAAGAATTGCATTAGTATTGAACTCCATCATCATTGCCGATAATCTAAAAGTTTTTCTCATGGTAAGGTCATCATTTATCACCAAAAAGAGAAAATTATATATATCCATGAAAAATACCCAACACCCATATGAAAAATCAGAATTTGGAAAGGAAAAAAATGTTCAAAAAAGTAAAAATTTTGGGGAAAAAATTAATAGGATGTGTAAAGATATTACAAAACAACGACATTTAAAAATAAAAGCAAGAAGAAATCAAATATCAAATACAGAGACTTATGTTTGACAGTCCATCCGTAAGTACATGGTTAGACAATATAATGTTTAAGTTAAAATTGTGAGGTTTGAATCCAAAGGTTCAAAAGTTTTAAAATTTTAACATTGATGTTTTTAAGTAAAAAACTAAAAACCTCAACGGTTATAAGATTATGAGCTAAAACCTTTTTACTTTAAATTAAAACCTTTTGGTCTTAATAGTGTATCCCAAGGCTTACTTTGTGTAGATAATAGTTCTTCAAAATTATTGGGAATATACGAAGAAGTTCATGAGATTGGAAAAATATTAGAATTAAGAAGTTAAAGTTTAGGAAAAAGAAAGTAATAAAGGTTCCTAAACATTCTCTTTCTTCTTTTCTTCTTCGGTATCCTCGGAGTATCCCCGCGCGAAGTAATTTTTGTTTTACTATATGACATATTTTCTAATTGGGCCCCTTGAAGAGTTGGGCCCTAGGCGGTCGCACTCGAGGCCTACCCTCAGAACCGGCCCTGATTTGTCTACAAACAGTAATTTATTCTCTAGCAAGCAAATACGGTTACTAAAATAATTAACTATATTATCTCCATAAATTCAATCCTATATATATTTAGTAATTGCGGAAATTGTCTAAGGACATATTCCTTCACTGTTAACCTGTTATAATAGGAAAAAAATTTCTTATAGTTTAGACTGTTTATAGAAGATGGGCAATAGTTTGGACTGTTTATGGAAGATTGGGGTAATAGTTTGGACTGTTCCTGGATTATCAATAGTTTGGATTGTCTATAGAAGATGATCAATAGTTTGGCCTGTTGGCGTCAATTTTTCCTTTAATTTATGTGTTTGGAAACATGATTTACGAATGCAAACATGTTATCAATAATTCCAAACTTCTAAAGCTATTGGCTCCACCTAATTTTGGGAGTGTGGGCGATGCCCCAAGTACGCTTTCATTTATGGTTTTCACGATTTATCTCAAACCTATAAGGGAAGAGGGGGTGGACACCAAAAATAAGAAAAGAAAAAAAAATTAAATAAATCAAGGAAGGAAGTTAAATGAATTCAGTTTTATTTCCATTCTTAGCCATCATTTTTTTAGCAAAAAATGTTTAAAAACTTCAAACTAAAATATATGAAAATCTACAAAGTAAAAACAATTAAAAAATATATCAATGGTTATGTTTTCTGGAGGTCTATAAATAAACACTCATTTTGCTACATTTTTATATATTTTTAAATTTTCTCTATACTCTAAGGGAAGAGAGGGATG
Organism: Patellifolia procumbens; assembly: GCA_947645195.1. Taxonomy (NCBI): domain Eukaryota; kingdom Viridiplantae; phylum Streptophyta; class Magnoliopsida; order Caryophyllales; family Amaranthaceae; genus Patellifolia; species Patellifolia procumbens. The sequence goes on from CANSGD010000295.1 coordinate 301,627, forward strand.
TAGACACCAAAAATAACAAAAGAAAAAAGAAATTAAATAAACAAAGGAAGTTAAATTAATTAAGTTTTATTTCGAATCTTAGCCATCAATTTTTTTAGCAAAAAAATATTTTAAACTTCAAACTAAAATATCTGAAAATCTACAAAGTAAAACAATTCAAAAATATATCAATGGCTATATTTTCTAACTATTTATAAGTAGACACACACTTTGCTATATTTTTATATACTTTTTAGTTTTTTAAATTTTCAAATACATGAGTAATTGATTGCTCATGAGTGGGGTGCATTCGATCAGATTGATCATGAAATATGATAAAATATTTTAGGATGAGTGAGAAAGTGCTAGAGAAAGGGAGATGTATTTTTTAATCACGAGTGATGATGCTCCAAAGGACTTCTTTCATTAACATTTGGTAAGATATTTTTGTCTTTTTATATTTAAATTACTAAACCTAATCTATTATCTGATATTTATTACACTTTTTTAAATGTATTTATATTGTTTCACCATTTAAAATCTTTTAAGATTACAATTACACCCTCATATAAACAAAATAACTAAAACTTAATGATTATTTTCAAAAGTATGAAAAATATGTATACATTTCACTGAAGAAATTACAATGTAGTTTTTCCCAAATCCTTTAAATAATACTATTTCGTACGAGGCACGCATCACGTGCATATAAGACTAGTATAATATAGAGCAACTCCCGATTAGAAAAAGAGTATAGAAAGTACCAGTTTTGTTCTAAAGTGGCTTAAAATACACAATCAAGCAAATCTTCCCTCCTCTATACATATTCAAGATCCAACACTACCAACATTAATACCCAAAATAAAACAAATACCCATTACAAGTCTACTATTGACGTCCATGCAAAATAAAAAAGAGAAGAAATAATTCTCAAAGTTGAACATTTATTCTATAAAAAAACTAGATAAATAAGTTGACCATGTTCATAATCAAATGACTGAAATATAACATATACCTTTATCTGAAAATTCATAAAAAGACCTGTATCACAAGAAGTTGTTGCGCAATGTCATCGCAAGTGAAAAAGGGAGAATCAAGTTCAAACTCCCAAAGAACAAATTCCCACTAAGGGAACTTTAATCTGATTTGCTTTCTCCAATATCCATCGTCATTTTTTTAGGAGAGAGAAAAGGATAAAATTCAAAAATTACGGGGTATTCTACTTTACCGTTCGTTTTATTATCCGATCCTGTTTATATGAAGAAGAAAATAGCAAAAGATAGTGAGAAAGACAAAGAATGCAATGAGTTGAATGAAAAATAAAAAGAATAATTTGACCTTATTACATTCAATAAAGATTTAGAAAGTGCTAAATTTGGAAGTGGTGGAAACATTCGTTTTCTAAATTGGAATTTTGATGGATAATCTCTTCGTATTTCTCCCCCCCTTTTCTTTCAAAGTACAAAGCCACTTTTGAATTAGTATTGTAGATTGATAATGCAATTTTTACAACAAAAACAAATTTAGCTTGATGGTAAAAGAGAAGATCAAATTGAATATGAGGACATGAGTCTAAATCTGTATGGTGATACTTTTAGAGCTCACTTTAAAAGTGATACATCAACACGCCATGCAGATTAAAGCATGTGACATGAATACACAATGGCGCCACGACAACATATGACATGAGAAGCCACATATCGCTCTATAATAAAATGACATGAGTTTTAATAATTAAAATAGATAAAACATAAATAAATTTTAATTAAACTATACACAATTATCCGAAGAAAATCTAACTCTACTCACCCTTAATACTAAAGTTGACTTTTTTTTTATAACCTCATGTCACTGAAATTGGGATATGAAAGTACCAAACTACCAACTACCAAGTCACACAACTTGGACTAGGCCGGACATTAGCAATTTAGCATATGAGATGAGGGATATTGTTTTTGGGTTCTAGAAAACTTAAAAAATGAAGTACTACTAATTTCTCAAAAATGAGCTCTTGTTGTCAAGTTAAGCAGTTAACAAAGAGCATAGCTGAGGTCAGCCCTAGAAATTTGCAATCACTAAAATTGATCGTTGTTGCAATTCTCGAAGGTGAAGAAAAGCCCTAATGATGGTTGATCAAAACCCATTTTCCATTGGAGAACCAGTTAATTCCTTTACATTCACCTCGCATTTCTTTTTATTCCCTCTTTTTATGCGCATATACACGATTAAATTGACATGTAATGCAAATTTTTTTTTTTTTTTTTTTAACAATTGTGTTCTTTTTTTAATTTACTTCATTTGAATCAAGTTCATTTTTTTTATTCCTTTTTGCAGAATTTTATTCACGATGAAGATATTCGGATTGATACGATCAAAGCTAGATGTAATTTCCTTTCATTAAGCTCATTTTTTGCTTGCAAATCGATGAATTTATGCGTTATTTTTGTTGCCGCCTCGTTCTAATTGATCAAATTTTGATTAACACTTCGAAAGGGTTTTTGTGGCGTTTGTTACAGTTAGGAATGTCATCAAAAGACACGCAGAATTAACAGAGCGTCTTTCTAGGTATGAATTTTTCAAAATTTCTCATGCTTAATCATTTGCTTATATTGTTTTGGGCTGAATTTAGCTTGCATTGTATTATTTGGTCCACATACCGGAAGGAGGGCTGCCCAGCTGCGCATATATCAACTTGTGTATTATAGAAATGTAGTATATTTATAGATTTAGGTAGTATATTTTATAAATAATGTAGTATATTATATAAAGTTTAAGGTAGTATATATTCTAAAAAAAGTTGTTTATTTTAGAATTTGATAAAATTTAATAGAACATGTAGTATATTTGTATAGAATTTGTAGTGCATTCCTATCTGATAGACGTACTGTTCACATCTATCAGATGGGAATTTGGCATTTCCCGTACCGGAAGTGATATCATTCGAGATTCAGCGGGATTATATATGAAAGATCCTTTTTTGGCTTTCTCTTTAGCCTTGTGCCTCTTATCCCTAGTGGGAGTTGTATGTCAGTTTGACCTGTTTGAAGGGGATAGGGATGAATAAACCCTCCATAGTTATAGGGTTGCGTGCGATAAAGAAAAGTTTAATGCTTTAACATTCTTCTATTTGAAGGTGACTTATATGCTCCTTCATCAGAAATGATGAGTCCGTGTTAAGATTTTGGTACAATTGGTTTATTTATTTCGGCCATCATTTCCTTCCGGCCTATCACAATTTCTCTCTGAGGGTGTTAGTCTTGGAGTTGCTGATGGCAATTCGTACTCAGTATCAGTACATGTCTCTTATTTTCACAGCTGGTGGGAACAATGTACTTGCCTGGAACATCCTGATCCTACTGAATGTCACTGATATTATTGTTCTCTTATACAAGAGCTGCTTGACTGTTATGAGATCCTATTGCAAGTACTTTACTTTGAGGCATTCCGTGATGTTTCCTATACAAACATTTGTACATTTGAGATGCATGTGTACTGTGTACAATAAATAGAACCAAGTCACCTCTTATCTTGTTAAAACTCGCTTCGTTTTCATCAAAAGTCACCCATTGAATTGAAGGTCATTCATAATAGTCACACTATATCCTATGTAAAGTCACCTAGTACACCTTCTTATGCAAGACTTACTTTTTGATTTTGCACCTCGATCTCTAAAGCAACTATAGTGATTATTAATTTATTGTAACCCCTTTCTCACACATGAAGCTTTATATCTTCTTGTCATACATTGATAAGCTTCTAATTTTGACTACCAACTACTCCTCCGTAACTGTTTTAATGGCAACAATTGGTTGTGTACGCATTTTAAGGAAGAGATTTAAGGATGTAAATGAATAAAATTAATCAAAATATTTTCAAGATTAGTAACCTCTAATCTCATTTTTTATTGTGTTAAAACCATTTTGATTAATTTGTTCATTTACGCCCTTAAATCGCTTCCTTAAAGCGTGCAAAATCAATTGTTGCCATTAAACCGTTATGGATGGAGTATATACCAAGGACAATAATATTTACCCAGATTTTTATTTCAACTGTTAACATATACTTATGTTGACTGCTATATCTATCGCTGACTTCTGAATTTGCGAGGATTGATGTATGTATTTCTAATGGTCATACTAGAAATAGTTGGCCACGGTAACATACTTCCTTAATTGAAAACTTAAGAGAGTATTGTGACTCTCAATTGTCTGCTATCTTTAACCTTTTAAGACCGAGTAGTGTTATAGCTGCTTGTGAATTTGGAGATATTCTTGTCATGTAATTAATGGTTGTAATTGGAGTATTTTGTTTTTCTCTTTTAGGGATTCTGACAAGATGGTATTTGAGCGTTTGCAGAAAGAATTTGAAGCTGAACGAGCGTCACAAACTCAAGGTAGCTGATGCATTATTTTCATTAGTCCTTACTGGCAAATGGTTATGCCATTTTTGCCTCTCCAAGGCTCATCTGATTTTTGGTCTGACTTTCTCTGGTGTATTTATATTATAACAATGGGCGTTGAAATATAGAGGAAATATACTTCACATATGAGCTGAATTTCAGCATTTGACCTGAGAAAAAAGAATCCAACATTGTAATTTTTCAAACTTGGTCTCAAAGATCTGATTTTTGGATCTTATATCTCTTTCAATTATTCTGGAAAGGATAATTGATATTCATGAGTTTGAAACCTTGAATGCACCGGTTTAATCTGTTCATAGAATTCTTTTGGTACACGGTTGTTACTCTTTTGGTGTAGAAGAGAAAACTCTAAGCACTTTTTAAAATAAGAAAAGAAATTACTTTGTATATTTTTATTTTGTCCATAAAAATCCTTTTGGGATACATCTGTCACTTTTTTGGGCTGAAAGAGCGAATGCCTACACACTTTTTTGGTATCAAAAAAAAATTTCGTATATTATTTGTTGTGGCAGATGCAGACTATATAGTTGTTTTAGGCTATTACCTACATTTAGCTACATAGGTTTCTTTCAGAGTGTCTGTTGTCCCCGTAATTCTACTAACTTTGACAAACTATCTCTGTGATAAGAATGTTTTGGTATTATACTTGTGTTTATTTGCTTATAGTTCTATGTAGGTTTTGACCAGTTTCGTTATAATTACCCAAAAACCTTTTCTTTTTGGATCTGGATATCTCAGAAACTTTAATTTCTGGATGTGTAGCTCACATGAAGAGGTTGAAATTTGTGCAATATGTGCAGGCGTCTGAAAGAAACACGACCTAGGCATAAAACAAGAAATAGCACAAGGAGAGACTGGAAAAGCAAGCATAAGTAATAGAAATATAAAATATCAGAAAACAAACAGAAGTTGGTGATAGACTCCTGGTTGAAGTCTGGTCACTGGGTGCTATAGCAGCAGCATAATTGACACCGTGAATCATAACATCCTGGAGAATTTCTAACTGGGGCTGTGTCTTTACTGAGATCTTGAAGTACCAAGTCCTGTATAATCACCTTACACGATGTTTGGGCCTTCCTCTTTTTCTACGAGTAGCATGGAGAGACTGTGAATTATATGTCTATTGTTCTAGCACCAGCCTTCAACAGTTGCTATGGGATGAGAGAAATAAATATAAAGTGCTAAAGCATGTAGCTGCTCACTAGTTGTGATTCTTGTGAATATAGACGAATTGAAACAAACCTGGTTTTCTACAATGCTTCAGAAGTTGGAAGTGTTTCTCGGTTTATCCAAAGGGGACCCAGAAGTCAAGAGGTGCTTAAGTAGGTCCACCGATTTTGGTTTATAAATGATTTGACAATAAAGTGAAACTGAATAATGCTTTCTAGTTATATTTCAACAGGGTTCATGGTTACTTAGTTGATTTAGAAATATCTAATGGGTCTGAGTATGTAAAAGAAATAACCTTGGGATGAACCATTCCCTCTGAGAGGAAATGTGACTTGAATAAAAGGTGACTTGAACATTATGACAGTGGTAGGGGTCCAACATCGAGTCTAGATTGATGTAATTTCAGTAGCAAGTAATGATTTGAAATAGGGAAGTGGTTATCTTGCTCTACATTCTTTTATGAGTGATGACATTCCTAAGGTTTTGATGATCTGTTTAGAAAGTGTCGTTTACATCTTCAAGTCTCAACACCATTTATACAACTTATCATTGTGTCACTTTGTTACCATATACTTCCTCCGTTTCGCAATACTCGCAACATTAGCATAGTAACCACTATTCATCTATCAATCTTATGTTATGTTTTTTCACAAGTGTATTAAAAAAATATAGCCAAGTGGGATCTTATTTGATTCGTCTTAATGCGTACTATCATTCTATCAACTTTTTATAATTTTTCTTATCAATAATTAGAGATATTAAGGTTCAAAGTATTGCATTGGATAGTGTCCAAACAAGATGCAAAATGAAGGAAGTATTTGGTAGATCATATAATGTTAGCATATGACTGCAGACTGCCAACAAGCTTCTCCTCTTTTGCTCTTCCTGTTATACAAAAGTTAAGTGATCTTTTTGATGCACTTCACCTCCTTGTCATCTATGATATGCCATACAATGTAGCATTTTCATGTCTCCTCCTCCTCTATTATCTTAGCCTAGTTCTTTTTTTTTTTTGGTGCAGAGATCTATTTGGAAGGTGAAGATTGGAATGATGGACTGTTAGCCACAATAAGAGAGAGAGTATGCCATACAGATACATACTATTGTATCTTATCTATAATTCTTTTTTCCGTATCAAAGAAAGAAGTTTTGTAATTTTTTTTTTTGACCTCATGTTCTATCAGATTCATGCAATTGGTTGAGGTAGCTCTTTTTTTTTTTTTTCTTTTTTAGGTTCACATGGAGGCAGATAGGAAGGCGACAGCAGGGGATTCAAATATGGAGCTAGATTCTCCCTTCCTTGAAAAAATCACTTACAGGGTGGGAAGTAAGGTAAGATCACCCATTGTCTATTCTGTAAAATTTGTCTCATTTTGATTGGGCTGAACTTCAAGTGGAAGTCTTGACTGAACCAAATATAAATGGTTTCGCTCAAAGAAAAAATAGACAATTTCATGTGTTAGCATTTCTGCATGGGATTGAGTGACTTGAGGATTGAGAGAGTGCATTAACGTACCCAATCAGTAAAAGAAGGCGAATTCATATGCGGTGAAGAAAGTTGCCACAAATCAACCCTATCTGTCTCTTATTCATGTGCATGAGCTGGACACCAGATGCCTTTTACTTGTTAGGCTTGCATATATAAGGTCTTCTACTGCCTGGCTCATGCAAAAATATCTAAGTAAGTAAGTAAAATCAAATGTGGGAGATTGAGCAACTCATTCCCGGCAAAATTAATAGCATACGTATGCTCAACATATTTTGTTGTTCTATGCCTTGTGTTCAGGGCCGTCCCATTCATTTTGGAGGTCCTGTGCTAAAAAAATTTCGGGGCCCTTAAAACTAGTACTATTTGTCAAGTACTGATTGATTTTATAAAAAAAATTCAAAACTACGCAAGTATAGTAGTTTTACAATTATTTTATCCTAGCGTACAATACACGCGACACATACGAGATCGGATATAGATTTAATACGTAAAACGATTAATTGTCAAAATAGTAAAACAGTTATGATTATTTTTGTTTTGGGTGTCTATTCCCTCCTTCCTTATATAATAAAGATCGGTTTATTAAGAGCCGAACTGTCAAAAAAGGCCAAACTTACAAGAGAATTTAGGCTTTTAGGTCTAGAAGTTAGGAGTAATGGAGTATAATATTTTCAAAGAAATAAAAAAAAATGGAAGCAAAGTTGCCAAACAAAATATATTAATTGGCATAGGAAACAAATAAACCGATTTTGGAAAAATGGGATCAATGCGCCTAAGGATACTCACAGAAGTAAAAGAATCATAAAAGCCCAAAAAGTAAGTTGCCAAAAATCGAACTAGAGACCTCTGAAACATTGATGTTTTAGGCAGGAAGGCATACCACTGAGCCACATGTAACATTGTGACTCACTGCAATCACGAATTGTATATGACGTTTTCCAATTACCAGGGCCCTGTGCAAATGTTCCTCTTGCGCATCCCAATGGCCGGCTCTGCTTGTGTTTAAGAAACGGAAATATTGAGCTTAGCAAGTGTTGGAAACTTGTTCATATTCATACAGCTCATCTCTTGGGGGGGGGGTTTAAATTTCGTTGAAGTGAGGAAGAAAGGAGTAATGCTATTGTATTACTATTTGCGAGAAGAGGGGGAGAAATAAATACTATAGCAGCTGCAAAATGTTTATCTCTTTGGTCTTTTCTATCAAACGTGACATGTAAAATAAGATCTTTGTGTTTTATCCTTTGTTTGGCGGACTCTTAATATGCTGTAGACGATTCAATTCTTTTTCTTTACAAATGATTTGATTTATACGACATTTGATTCTGAGATTGGAGCATAGTCTGCTCAACTTGCTATGAATAAATTAGTCTTTTTTGGCAAAATGCCACCACTATAGCCTTATGCTGTTCTTGTGGAACTTTTTTCTTCATATGAACCTGCCTAATTTATCACTGCATCTTATTGGTTGTTTGGAGTATTCAATCTGAAACTTATGTGGAATACGTGATCCCTGGTTCTATGAATAAATCTGAAGGGAGTGGGGGACTTGAGCAGGGGTGACAACATGCCGACCCTCACCTTGAGCATTTGCCCAATGTTGCATTTGGTCGAAATTGTAAAACTTTGTAAGTTAATTAGTTGCATTGGCTAGAAGTGGAGATGGATTTTAATACTGGTTCGTGGATCTTTAAAGTTGGATCCAACAAATCTGGACCATTCCCAAAAAGGATACAGATCTAGTTTTGAGGTCCGAATACGGTTCAGATCCGATATGTGGGTCCGTTTTTATCTTAAAAAAAAGTTTGAATATATGAAAACCATAAATAAGGGCATGTGCGTGTCACCCGTGTGTTTAAATAGGTTTAACAATGATGTTGTAAGTTATCCAATACCAAGCTGACATATCTAGTGACCGAAAATATCTATCTCAGTCATGTGTACACACATTTGAAGAACAGGTTGAGGATCCATGGACCCATCATATCTGGTGCTAGATCCAATAGGATTTGGTCCAAATGCGATCCATTGCCATCTCTACTACAAGACATTCTGTCATAAGTTGAAGTATTTGTTTGATGTTTTTATTGTTAAACTCTCAAAATGCAATTCATATAATTGCGTTGCAGAATGACAATTGGGTAGATTTCATAATTTAAAATAAAATCAAAATTTCAAATGCAGCCATATATTTGAGTGTGGTTTATAGTTGATCTTTGCCTTTTCTGGGCGATTTTTAATTTGATGTTGATACTTGTTATATGCTTCTATCTTAAGTATTATTTCACTTGTTGTACAGGTTATATGCTGTTTGGAAGGAGCAAGAATTGGTATACAGTATGAAACATTTTTTGCTGGTAATTCTAAATGCTCCTGATGCTGTTTGTATCACCATGCAATATAGCTTGTCACATTTTGTACTAAGCGTTGAATCTTCTCTTCTTTTGGACGAACTCTGATGTTGTTTGCCTTTTTCTGGATGTTAAGCCTGATCTACTAGACTCTTTTCCGGGCCCATCATTCTCTCATCGTGTTCCATTCCTTCTTTTTACCCTCTCTTCAGGATTTCTCTTTGAGAAGAGAAAGATTGATCTGACTGATCAAATTTTCACCTATTTTCTGAAGTTGTTTGACTTAATGTTATTGGACAATTTCCCTTGTAGCTGTTGCTGATTTGGTTGTTGTATTATACAATGACTGAACTAAAGATAGTAAAAACAGCAAAAAAAATACTACCTCCGTTCTTTTTTAGTTGCAATGTTTTGACCAAAACTGTGAGAGCTTTTTGGTCAAAACATTGCAACTAAAAAAGAACGGAGGTAGTATGTAGATTTTTTCAGTTTAGTAGTGTTCGGCTCAGTTGTTGTAGTAGTAGTGTTCGGCTCAGTTGTTGTAGTAGAGTGTTCGGCTAAAAACAACTGAATCGAAAGGAAATGAATAGAGAAATGTGAGACTAAAAGTATTGTCTAGAGCTCAATGAGTTGAAGTGAACTGAAAATAAGCAAGGGAGAACACGCCCTTAATGTATAACAACTTGCTAGGTAAGATGATTTGGAATTTATGAAATTGCTAAGTTTTGTTAGGGATACATTTGCATATATCGGGACCTCCTTAGACCTGGTCAACGTGGTAAAATGTTGAGTTGTTGAAGGGGTAGGCTGCATGCATCTGGAGTTATGGACATTCCCTGAGGACTTGTTAGTTGATATAGGGTTCTTCTTGTTAGTTGATGGGTCTTATAAAGCCTAGGGATGTGCAATTGTTGAATTTTAGTCTTCTGAGGCTGTTAAGCAGACAATCGTAGTGATGAAGTTGGAATTCCTTATTTCATCCAGTAGCTGTAGTCTGAGACCTGAGTAGGACTTATCTTCACATGATATTATTAAGGTTTGATCTGTTATTTTTCTCATACCCATCTCTGTTATGCTGTTCATAGGTAAAATCCTAGGTTGAATGCCTTGCTTCATTTTGTTTGTTTTTTGATGCATTATCACCTTAGTAGTTGCTGATGGCTTTTCTGATTGTGGCGTAGCTGTTTTCCAGCCACAAAACTAAGTGACAACACTGTTATCATTTGAAGTTTTAACTTAAAGACATCGGCGTATGCTTTTCTTGTTTTTCTGGGTGAACAAGGTAACATAGATTATTGATCTATGTCTCGCATTTTGAACTATAAGGAGATCAATAATAACTAGAGGTTGAGGAGAGATCCCTAGTTATCTTCATAATAATAATACTACTAGGACAAAGCTTGGTCATAGACCTGCTAGCTGAATTTTGTTCAGTCCAACGTGGATAAGCTTCATTTCCCGGAAAGTCTGGCAGATTTCCCTACAAATCAATCAACAGATTATAGTACTGATCAACTGTTAGTTCTGTTTGATGGAGTAGACCCATAGCCATTTTACAATCTGAAAATACAATGAGGTGTTTACTTTTTTCGTTTGGCCAAGAAACATTGTAGTATAAGTGGCTTTGTGTGTAACACGTGTTCTTAAGCCACGGGTTCGGGGGGAATCAAGAGGTGAAGTGTTTTATTGGGGGAAACCCTCCAGACTATTAATTGAACAAACTTCAGATTACATGCACTGCATCTCTCGTAACCAGATTACACCTGGCGCATATTGGACAATGAACAATTCTGCCGAAGCTTAAAGTGGGGGGAGCCTATCTTTCCGTACCAGCCACATGAACATCTTTAGTTTTGGTAGGGTATCTTATCTAGATCCTTAGTAAGTTATTTCTACGGGCAGCCCTCTGGTTTCTACCTCAAATGTTAGCATCGAGAAACCTAAAATGAAGTGTCCGGATAGCATAAGTAACATAGGGAATGGGACAAAGGTAGACCTAGGTCCAAGCCTATGTCTTTATTCTCACTCACTTTCAAGGATTTTTTTAGGAGGGTTCTCTAGTGGTATGGAGTGTTCTTTTAGAAAATTAGACAACTTTTCTCATCATTTATTTTTGCATCGAGATTTGACAAAAACTTTAGGGATGTGGTGAATGGTGAATGCAGTTGATTCACCTACCCTACCAAAAATAAGTAGCAAATATGAAAACACGAGATAAGACATTAGCACCTTCTCTTTACCTAATCTAAATGGAGTCCATTTCTTTGCCTCACATGCCTCGTTAAGGAAAGCATGTAGAAAACAAGGACACTTCAAAGAGGTAGATGTTGCAACGAGTAAGGGGCGGAGGGAGTAGGCATGAGATGCTTCGGATTTCGAAGGCATGCTATCATAGCTGAAAAGGCATGTTGCAGTTCACATCTCGAAGAGGTAGATGTTGCTAACTTGCCATTTTTTCAGGGACCGAGGGAGTTGATGACAAATGTGATCTATCAGTGGACCCTGAGATGTTCTGTACTTCGGAAGCCAAGCTACTATAGCTGGAAAATATCTGTACAGATGAAAATGTCGCAAGATATGCTGAAAAAAGTCTTGTCTATTTGCAAACCTTGATATTTGACATAGATATGAAAATGCTCTTTGTTTTCCTTTCTGAGTCTTGTATGTTGGATTTATCCTTTGGGCTATCTTGTTTTTGTTGGGATCATATTCTTTCTGGGGATAGTTTAGATCCCTGACACAAAGAGTATATTAAAGATTGTGCCTGAGGTGTCGAGACTTGATGTTCAAGAGTCAGAGAATGATGCCTTCTGGGTCCCCTATTTAGAATAAGGGTCTCTTTTCAGTAAACTTCTCTTTTACAAATACATCTCGATTATGTGTTTTTTTTTTTGGGGGGGGGGATATTACATGGTTTTATGAAGCATTGTTCAAAAAGTATGTAATTTGAAAGTTTATGTGATATGTTTCATTATGTCAATGCATATATAATTTAGGCAAAGGTATAAGCTCCTTGCTTGCCTTGTCAAGCTCTGTCTCTTGCCTTATATCTAGACCCCATGAAATATTTTAGAGAAATTTGAATGTTGTTTCACTATTCTGTCTCTGTAATGAGCAGGAGAGCCATGTGAACTGTATCACTGTGTGCTCGAGAGCAAGTCATTTCTGGAGAAGATGACGGTTTTAGAGCATACAATTCCTTTCTTTCTGCCTATACGAGAAGCTGAAAATGATCTTCTCTCATCCAATGCAATGGTGAGGTTAGTTGCCTTATTGTACGTACTTGCATTCTAGTTCCGTAGCTTATGCGTGGTCTAAAAAGAACATTGTATTTCCTGTTTCAGAAATTCATAGATCATGTTGGGGAATTGTTGCAGGCATATGTGGATAGGCGGGAGCAGGTATGATAATACTACCTTGTTCCTCTGTGTAATAGGGCATCTCCTGATTTAAAAAGGAGGTAGCGATATGTTACTCTTTTGCTAAATAATCAGTCAAGCCTTCGCTGCTTTACTTCGTAATAAATAGGAAGCTAGTAGCAAGAAAAAATGATTCAGATTATAGTAAGTTCATTGAAAAGTGGATAGTCCTTAATCTCTTGAAAATTAACGGTTATAGTTTATTGATTACTCTGATCCATCAACACAACCTAGTTTTACTGGCTAATTGGCTGCATTTTCCCTTATTTCCTAAGGTGCTGCTGACTAAGTTTCTAAACAAGCCATATCCTTAAAATAGCTATATGTGTAGTAACTCTTTTGAATTGGTCTATACAGGAAGCTGTAGAAAATGCACAAGTATTTTTCTCTCTCTACTTTGTTGTTATTCTCTATGTAACTAATTTTGATATGTTGGGCTAAGAAGGTTCTGTGCTTTAGGCGGGTTGTGGGTATCTGGCTGGAAGTTCTGCAGATGTGAGATTTAGAAAGTATCCATATGATGTGCAGGACACATGAGGTTTTATAGGCTTGTTTTTAAGATCAGAAAGTTACATCTTTATCTGTTCTTGAGAGAGCTTGAGAGCATATTTGTTGTTATCAGAGATAGACGTGTGCTATCTCATGTGTGTTATCAGTTAGAGGTGTGGCCGTTTGGTGAATCCCTTTTCTTGGATTGGTTATGTGTAATTTTCTAAGGTGGTACTCTGTGTACCCTTGACCTGAATTTGAAACCTGCATCAATTGTCGGTATATTCATTCTGAAATGGACTTTTTCTTTTGAAGTTTTGTTAAAGCTAGGTGAGGCGAGAATGGTGATGTTATAGAGGTTGCAATCGGGTCATTTAGGTCGGGTATTTGTCTGGTCGGTTCTGTTACTTCAGGACGATTAGGGTCAGGGTGCTTCAGGCCAAGCCAATATTTAATTTAAAATAATATAACTAAAATAAGGTGCTTTGAGTCAATAATTACAAATAGTACTAGATATGAGATTATATGAAAGTAAATACCAAATTGGAGAATTTGATTAATATTGTGTTAGGGACTCATAGTTTACGGCATAATTCGACTCATTTTGGGTCGGGTCAAATTTGGGTCTGCCTGGTTCGGGCCAGTTCACTTCAAGTCTCTGATCGCTCAGGTCTAGTGGGTAAGATATATTGTTGTTAAGATGAGGAAACTTCTTACTCTCTTCATACTCGATATCGAAGAAATTCCTGAAAGTTTATAGGTTGAGGAACAATTAATAAGCCTTTGCAGGCATTGCAGCTAAATTTGAAGTTCTTTTGTGAATTGTGACGTTGTAGCTTTGAAGTGAGACTATTGTCTAGGTAGAGACTAGAGAGGTAATAGCTTTGTATACATATATTTCTAGTAGCTTCATGAGGAACTATCCGGCTTAACACATTGTTTGGATAAGAGGAAATGGAAGGAAAGGAAGAGAACAAAAAGGGAGGGGACAATTTCACTTGTTTGGATAGATGGTTGGGTGAGGGAAGGGGAGGGAGAGGGAGTCCCTCCTTCTTTAGTAAGCATAATCCCTCCAAAATTGGAAAATTTGGAGGGAAAATGGACCTCACCTTTCCCCTCCCTTTCTCTTCCGTCCCCTTCCTTTCCCTCCTTCTTTGCTATCCAAATAAACGTAAAGATATTATGCGCTTGAGAGTTGGATATTCTGAGTTGTACACTCTGAAATGGAATCCAATTGGAGTCTCCTAGAAAAGATAGTTTTTGAGTGACAATAGGTTGTCACTATCACACTACTCTGACCTCCAAATGTCCTGTGAAGTCTTTTTTTTGTTGTAGGGTGGAATCCTCGTATTATCCCTTATATGGATATATGGCATAAACATACAGTCAGTAGGGAAGGAGGGCATTAACTTCTGAAAGTTGGCTTTCATAAGGATGGATATGAGTGAGAATGTAAGCGCACCTGCGTTTTAGATCATTAGGAATCATTGGGAACAATTATGGTCACTGAATTCTGCATTCCTGCTTTCTAAGGCCCTGTTCTCGTCAACTGAATTTTGATGAACTGAACTTATTATTACTGAACTGAACTTATTGGTACTGAATTGAACTTAATATTACTGAATTGAACTTATTACTACTGAATTGAACTTATTTTTACTGAACTGAACTTATTTTTATTGATTCATGTTTTTTCTTCTTTGCAGTACTGATTTTTACTGAAGTGAACTTATCATTACTGAACTGAACTTATTGGTACTAAACTGACTTATTGGTACTGAACTGAACTTGTTATTACTGAACTGAACTGAACTTATTAGTACTGAACTGAACTTATTAGTACTGAACTGAACTTAATTTTACTGAAACTTATCAAAATAAGTTGACGAGAATAGGGCCTCACTAGATTGCATGCTTCTATGAGGCTTATTAGAGTCATAGGTTGTCATGTTACCCAGATTCAGGCCTTGTCTACACAATCATGAAAACCATTATAAGTTACTACTGACTAGGGAAATCTTATAAGTTACTACTAATTATGTGGCTTTCTGATTGTCTCACAGGTCCGCCTCATGAAAGAGTTATATGGGAACCAAATTGGAGATCTTTATCAAAGTCTTCCCTACCATATGATCGAATTTGTGCTGGAGGATTTTGATTGGTAAGTGAATTTAGAGTCCCCTTGATTGAAGAATGTTAGTCAGGTGCTGTAACATTGTAAGAGACTATGGATCAGAGATTAATTGATTCTGATGCACCTCTTGGCAGTACACTGATGCTAGTAATTTAGTAGCTTAGTTTGAAGCTGCATATCTAACTATATATGCTGAACTACCATAAGATAGAGAGGAAAGATTGCATTTCTCCACTTTATAGCTGTGGTAGACGTTTCAAAATGAATAATGTTTTTCTGAAGTTACCGTTTCTTTCATACTTTTTATTCCAGAAGGAGAAACGTAAGGCATGCCATGGAACTATGGAAGGCTGGAACTTTTAAGTCCTAGCCGTCTTGCTTTAACTGCTTGATTGCTTTCATTCACAATGATTTTTTCTCGCCATGTTACATGGTTTTGCTGCACAAAATTTGCTCGTGGCTTCATAGTTGCGGGGACATTGGTAATTAATGATGGGAGTTAATTTTCTCAAGTTTTGATTGTTTGACCATGTTAACTGTTATGTGCATCTAAATAATTATGAGGTAGTTGTTATCTTGCTGATTGTCATTATTCTGACTACCTTAGTATGATTGTGCATTTCCTCTCAGCACCAGGATCACTATCAGTCTTAAATATGCAGATTTGGTGTCTGTTCTTCCAACCAGAGTCAGAGTCATGGCTTGGCCGTTAAACTCTTCCAAGAAGGGCCTTACTCCGATGCTGATGAGCAAGAAAGGAGCTGGAGCATTGCCAAATCATCTTATTCCCACACGCCTATCTTATGCAGAAGATGCCCTGCGAATTTTGACTTTACCTGAAGGTAATAATTTAGGTTTTAAACCGAGTGAGTTAATCACAAGTCCATTCAGTTTGAGACGGATGCAAGATGGTTATGTTTTTACAGTACAGGTTCCAACCTCTGAATCAATATACGCTACCGTTAACTACTCCCTGTGTCCGAAATTATAGTCATATCGTTCCAACCTCTCTCAGCGAATGATATACCATGAATTCATTTATATACCCTTTAGAATATTTGTCTCCTCACCTTCCTATCTCTATCCCCTGGTCATCTAACCTTGTTCTATTTCTAGTATAAGAAATGTGGCAAAAATTTCCAGACATCCTAAAACGGTATACTACCTCCATTATTTTTGACGGTACACCTGTACCATATTCTTTCGCGGGATATTTAGAATTAGTTGTATTGTTTCCTCTTTGGGAAAGGTTTTCTCCGCACTCATCAACCAAATCATCATGTCATTACTGATACTGATATCCTTCCTCATGTTTTGCTTTCCCATTTTCCTAAACAAAATCTTTTTCCTGTAAGAAGTGTGTGTCATATATATGGTTTTGTAAAGAGGTCACATTCATCATACTCTTATACTAGCTATTGGCATCCCTGTCATGACCATGTATGCTTTCCTGTCTTTTGTTGTTGTCTTCAGCTTTTGCAGAAATGGTATTGAACTTGCCACATGCACTCCAGCAGATATTCCCTTCGTAAATATCAGTCGAGTTGTTTAAAGTCTCTGATGTAAAAAGCTAGAGGCATAGGAGGAGTTGTACCCAAAAAATGTGTTAACGCGCTGCCATGTATAAAATATCAAGTTTGTGTGATTACTGATTAGTGTCTGGCCGTTGTTTCAGAATAATGATTTATGGTAATTGCATTCACCTCGTGTAATTGAGCCATTCATGTTTTTTCTTGATTTTAGAAACTTGTAAAGCTTTTACAGTAATGTCTAATATCAGTGATTTCTATATAATTGGTTTGATCCGGTTTCTTTTTGCTGTTTGTGTACTTCAAAATGGAACACTTGTAGTTAGCAATGGGGGAATCTGTTTTCTTGCAACAAAGGCTCCGCCTCCGATAGCAGTGTATCGTTAATTCTTTATAGTGATGGTTTACAGAAGTCTTGATCTGCATAACATTTTCTTGAGGCCTTTACATAGAGTTTGGCTAAACTAGGATCCTTATTTAACCACACAAAAGATAAGTGAAAATTATTAGCTGTCACATGTTTGGTTATTTCCCCCGGAAATAAATAAAAATCTGATATTATGATCGTTGTTTAAAACAACCTTCTTTAATGTCATGTAGCACACTAGTAATTGAGATTCAATCGGATATGATCTTGGCCAATCTTATTCATCCTTATCTAATGTTTGTTTTGTTACTTAATTGGAACTCTCCCTTTATTGAGTTTTGCTCATATTGAGTATTTATATGAGCAACGTATAAGAATATAGGCTTTAAAAGTAAAGTGTTCATCTTATGTCCAAGATAAAAAATGTAATCCTTCTATGTCGAAGTCCAATTATAGTTTGCTCATTTGTATATTTATTTATTTGCAGCTAGTCGTAAAAATTTACTTATGTAAGCTAAGCTAAGTACTTGCTAGAAATATATTTTTAGTTTGTCTTAATTGTAAATTTCCCTCTTAATTTTCACTTAAATAAAAATGTGATCGCAACCAGTGAGAATTTAGTTTGTTGTGATTATGAACTTCCATCATTATTTTAGGTAACAAGTGGTTTTGCTAATATAATTGTAGAATGGTATATGTGAGTTCTAATTATGTCTATATTATCGTATTTCGTGAAAAATCTAAAATGAAAACTTTTGTTGGAGTTATTAATAATTCCAAGTTATTTGTGCTTCAAAAGATCAATTCCATATTGCCTATAGATGCTTTATTTTCTTTATTTATGGGCACCTTTTTCCAAAGGTTCAATATCTCCTATTTGGTCTCATATAACCCATTTGGTCCCATATCACCCATTTCACAACTCTTGTATTTCTTTATATTTGCCTTCATCCCTCGAGTGTTAGTTTGGAGACTAGAGACTATACTCTAGTAACCACCACACACATGCACGAGCCGTGGGCGTGTGGCGTTGGCGCGACGCGGGTGGTGTGGGTGTGTATTTTTTCCGACCCGTCTCATTTTATTTGGGTCAAACGGTTACTTTGTGTTTTATAAACCGTTGCAGTATTATTGCGTGATTAAGGGTCGTAATCTTCGCTTCCTTGATTACAACCACGATTTCTGGTAACTGCCATTTTGGCCCTGTTTGGCAAACAGAGTTTAGAGTTTAGCTGTTAGAGTTTAGAGTTTGCTGTTAGATTATTTACTTTTTTGACAGTGGATTTGACTGCGGATTTGACTGCTGTTTAGATGGATATGTATATATAAAGAGAGTTTATTATTAATATTAAAAAAATATAATAATAGTAATAATATTATTATTAATATTAATATTATCATGTCATTGCAATTAATATAAATTGACGGTGGTGCTACTTTCCCAAATATCTTCAATTTACTTTCAACCCCCACCCACCTTGTACCCTTTCTCTCTCCTCTGGCTCTCACTCCTCATATACCAGTAGCACCACCACGGCACCACCGTCAATTTTTGCCGCCATCATGTTCATCCCGCACCACCACAATTCTCGTCGCCGACATCTGTGGTGAATTTTTTTTCTCCCTCCTCTTTCTGTGGTGGTTCGATCTCCTTCTTTCTCCCTCCTTTTCTTCAATCTAGTCAAGAATTCAACAACTTAACCATCACAAATCACTCCTCTTGCTGTGGTTTTTCCTTTTTCAGTGGTCCTAATTGGTTTCCCTGTGGTTCATTCGAATTGGGGTTCGAATTGATTTTTTTCGATTGTTCATGGTGGTTTCGGTGATTGTGATGGGGTGGTTGTTGTGGGTGGGGGGCGGTCGGAAAGGGGCGGGAAAGGGTTGTGGTCAGAAAGGGGTTGGGGTGGTGGGATTTGGCTGGGGATTGTCGAGGGGGTGGTGGTGGTTTCGGGGGTTACAGACTTACAGTTGTGGTGGTTTCGGTGGTTTTCAATTGTTCATGGTGGATTTTGGTGGTTAATTATGGTGATTAACAATGAATAAATTGAGTTTAAAATTTTGGTTTAGCAAAAAACGTTGCTAAATGCAGTGTTTTCCAAATCAGAGTTTTGGGCTCCAAAACTCTCTCCAAAACTCTCCTCACCAAACATCCTATTTAGAGTTTTGACCAGTTAAAACTCTAAAATAGGTCAAAACCGCTAAAAGCTGAAGAAAAAGCTCCCTGCCAAACAGGGCCAAATTCATTCCATACAAAAAAGCTCCTTCTTCTTCCTTATTTTCTGGGCAGTATTCTAAAGAGTTCTCATCTGTTTCTTTGTCGACACCATTGAAGCAGAGGTCGTGTAACCCTGGGAGTTGTTTGCTAAGAGTCAGTGCGTTCATAAGCAGGGCAAATACAACTTTAAGGCAGTGATTCTTCACACCACGACTTTCAATTAAGTTGTTCCAATTACTACCAGTATACTCTCTAACAACTTTATCACTATTTTTGTTTTCCAACTCAATATATTATGTAGAAAAGTACTACTCCCTCCGTCCCTAAATAGATTTACCATTTGCTTTTTGCACGGTTTTCAATGTACAACTTTGACCGTTAATATATTTATTTGTGTGTTAATAAAAATTATAAAAAGTTGATATTTGGAATGTACACATTAACACGAATCTAACAAGATCCATCATGACTATTATTAATATTATATAATAGTGAGAAATTTATGGTCAAAGTTTACAAAGTTTGACTTTGAAAAAAGCAAATGGGAAATCTATTGGGGGACGGAGGGAGTATTAAGATTAAGTTATAAGGATCATATATAATCCATTATAATAATAAAAAAATAGTACTAAAAAGATTGGTGCAGCAGAACTTTCAACCTAAACCCAATTAAGAACAAAAGGAACAGTAGGGCAGAATGTTTGATGTAAAACCAAAAAACTGGGCTGTACAACGTCAACGTGTCATTATATATTACCATTTTGCAAACACTTTCTTTGCTATGCGCCTAATATGCCACCAAAATGCAAATTTTCTTACATAGTTTATAAGGCAATTTAATCAAGTGATCCATCTGTATTCAACTAGTATAGCACCACCGCTCCAACTAAGCAAAATAATAAGCTAACGAGAATTGCTAAACATTAAAATACTTATATAGTTTAAGACATGGAGTCCACTTTTGGACTCTTAAGGTCTAACTGATAGTAATTGTATCAAATTATCAATTGTACAAAGACATTCCTCTGTTAATTAGTTAGCAAATAGCATGCATTTTAGATTAGGTAAGTGAATATCTTTTTCTTAATAATTTTTATATCTGATAACCGACCACTATCTTTTATGCTATTAAGAATTTAAGGGATCCAATCTGTTTACCTAGTATATCACGCTTCTAAAACTACGTGTTGAAAAACTTAGTAGGACTTAAAAGAGAGACAAACTAAGTATATTTTGTTGGTACTAAGTATTTTTACAACATATTTCTAGTTCTAATTAAACACTTTACAACATTAGATTAAATTTGGTTTTACAAAGGTTTTTGATACAATATTAAATTTTATCCTATTTATGTTGTTGTGTTCTTTTCACATTAAGAAAATAAATTCATGAGTTTAAAAAAATTAAGTTAAATAGATTTCAATTATCATAAATCAGCTCTACTAAATTTGAAACTATCCATAAATTTAGATAAATTAAAATAAATTTGGATTGATTTCGGTAAAATAATTCCAGCGCAATTTGTTCTTTCTCTATGGAATTACTAGAACATGTGATGAGGAGAATAATTTTGCCAAAAAGAACTCTCCCAATTTTTAATTTTTTTTCAAGATTTTCCCCTTTTCCCCTAATTATCATACATGCATAATTTTCAGTGCATGTATCATCAGCAATTCAGCATCCCACTTTTTGTCCTTTTACATTTTTTTTCCCAAAAACAAAATTACTTTCCTTGGATGTTCTGTTGAGTGCACTTCTATACAACCCAGAAAAAAGGAATCAAATGTCTTTTTGAGCTATGCCAAGAACAACATTTCTGGGATAATTTTGTTCCATTTAGTGTTTTCATTTCATCTACTTTCTTCTATTTATATCTTACTCAGTAGCTTTTGATGTTCATGCTATAGTGAAAAAAATGGAGAAGGATTGCATATTCTCTCTATTAATCACAGGATTAATCTTCCTAATTTTATCTCCTAATTACTGTTCTGCTCAGTTAAAACGTGATTATTACCGCGATTCGTGCCCAAATGTTGAGTCAATTGTACAACATGCTGTGAAGAAGAAGCTCCAGGAGACTTTTGTTACTGGTCCTGCCACCCTTAGACTCTTCTTCCATGACTGCTTCATAAAGGTGGGTTATTATTATGTATTTTAGCCAAATTTTATTTGTTTAGATTAGGTGAGACTTAATGTTTAATGAATAAACTTTTGAGTAATTTGGTTGTATACTAATATGATTTTGTTGCATGCATGTTATGACATTTATGTGTATAAAAGGGATGTGATGCTTCTGTAATACTAGCATCTCCTAGTGGTAATGCTGAGAAAGATGCTCAGGATGATCTATCACTCGCTGGAGACGGTTTCGACACCGTGATAAGAGCGAAAGCCGCCGTTGAAAGTGTGCCGGGGTGTAAGCACAAGGTTTCTTGTGCTGATATATTGGCCTTGGCAACCAGGGATGTCATAGTTCTGGTATGTGAACTAAAAATAGCTAAGCTACTACTACATTTTTAAGTTTCAGTACTGATGTCAGATCAGGTATTAGTTACGCAAAGTACATCAAAAGTTAAGCCAAATATGCAAAAAAAAAAAACCATATTTTTAGGGCCGACTTTACATCCAATCAATCAGGA
The DNA here is from genome assembly GCA_947645195.1 of Patellifolia procumbens. NCBI lineage: Eukaryota > Viridiplantae > Streptophyta > Magnoliopsida > Caryophyllales > Amaranthaceae > Patellifolia > Patellifolia procumbens. Next base: position 323,825 of record CANSGD010000295.1, read on the forward strand.
AAAATATGAGGTGAAATTTGAACTGATCAAGTCCAATCAAGTACTCTAATAAGTTCAGTTTAGATAAATTTAGGTCAATAGAACTCACCTTAAAGAAAAAAGGGTAACTTGTCAAACTCCTTGATACAAGACCTTTTAAGCTACAATGTTACATTCATTTGTGCATGTGCAAAAGTTTTAGTTTTTTTTATTTATAATATACAATAATGGCTAAAGACGGTAATGTTTCAGTGTAGATCCCACTGATCCCACCAGTGGGATCTAAGGGGTTCAGATCTACGCAATCTTATTATTTTTGTGGGGTTGGCTTGATGCAGAGTGGAGGACCAAACTATGGTGTGGAATTGGGAAGGAAAGATGGTAGAAGCTCTACAAAAGCTAGTGTTAAGGGTCATCTTCCTCTTGCTCGCTTCAATTACAAGCAGCTCAGGAAAATTTTTGCTTCTCATGGCCTTTCTGAGGTTGATTTAATTGCTCTATCAGGTTCATTCTTCTTCTCACAATACCTTAACAATCATTGCTTGCAAATTTTGGATATAAGCATTATTCTTTTTATCTCTATGTATTGTTGGAATATATACTCTATTGAACAAGCTTTTTGCTAAAAGAAATGTCTAAAACGGTAATATAATAGAAACGGGAAACTGTTAGTCATGCTTCTGCTTTAATCCTTGGTGACCTCTCTTTGGATTTTGGACACTCCATCCGATATTTTTTTTGTATCATAGATGTGGCAAAAAGTTCTTTCAAATTGAGACCAGTTCAGGTCAATACGAGACATTTTGGGTCAACTTGGCATAGGCTCTATTCTTTTGAACTGGAATGAACTGAACAGAACTGAAATGTTTTAAACTAAACTGAATTGAACTGTAATTGTGATACAAAAGCAGAGGAGTTGAACTGAACTGAAATATTATGAATTGAACTGAAATTAATAGAGCTTAACTGAAATGTTTTTCAATTAATCCGGTCCAAAAGAACATAGCCTAAATGAATCAATACTTTGTTAGGATCGAGCCAACGTAAATCTTGATTAAATCAGGTCATTTAGTTTCGGGGATAATTTGGATCTAGATTGGAAATTAGTAAAGTGTATGTGTTTTTTTTGGTTTCAATGATGTTGTAGGAGCACATACAATGGGGTTTTCACATTGCACCCAATTCCTCAAGAGAATATACAACTTCAACAGTAAAAGCAGTATTGACCCAAAACTTGATCAAGGATATGCAAAACAACTCCAAGAAGCATGCCCAAGAGATGTGGATCCAAGAGTTGCTTGTCCCTTAGACCCAACTTCTCCTCTGAGATTCGACAACTCGTTCTACAAGAATCTTCAACAAGGGAGAGGTTTACTCGCCTCGGATCAAGCCTTGTATACAACTAGGAAATCAAAAAGGGTGGTTAATGCATTTGCTTCAAATACTACATTGTTTGAACGAGTCTTTGTTTCTGCCATTACCAGGCTTGGCCGAATTGGGGTTAAGACTGGAAATCAAGGTGAAATTAGGCATGATTGTAGGGTAGTCAATAATAATTTGTAGTTCATTCATTGGAACAAAAAAATGAAAATTTCTCCTCTATCTTCGCTCAATATTTATTACTTCCTCCGTATTAATTTAGTTGCTACACTTTTTTTCCCGGTTTTCAATGCATCTTTTTGATGTGAGAGAGATAGAGAGGAAAAAAGAGGGGGCCCCATGTGGTAGGAGAAAGATAGAGAGAAGGAAAAGCAAATAAAGAAAGTGTAGCAAGTAAAAAGAAATTTCCTTTTTTGGAAAGTGTAGCAACTAAAATGATACGGAGGAAGTATGATTTATATAGTTAAATGATTGGAGTCAGATACTCTCTAGTTACTTAGGTCCAGATCTTAATCAGGCGAGTCGATTATATATATTTTTACTACACAGGTTGAGTTGATTATATGTAAGTTCGATATTTTTTACCTCCATACTCAAATAGGATCTCTTTAGTTAGTAATTACTATTTATTCTTTTATAGCCCTATAAACCTAGATTGGGGAAGGGGTATTTGAAGGATTTTGTCCTCGATCAAGTGTAATAATCTAAGTATAAAATAGACATGTTATGGAGATAATATATTCAATAATATTAGGTGACCATAATGTTTTGCTAGAAGCTAATTACGGTTTAATTGGACAATATGATTGGACCTACTACTAATGGCATTGGATCCTATGAGGTCATACAAGTAGTAACATATGGATTAAAATGGTGTTATGGAAGGAAGATGGAAGGTTATGGAGTGAAAGATGGATGGTGATTAAGTCTCTTAATGTATGACATTATGAGCTTAATGAAACCTCCCACTATGTAACTCTATATAAGATAGTAGTTGCATAGGGAGATGTACACACTTTGGATGATTATCTTTTTCATTCTTTAAAAATTGGTTTAGATAATCCCTACTCACTTCCTCTTCCTCCCATTTCGGTTCTCCCAAGCCACAAAAGTAAGGAGTAATTTTATCCCTTCTTCAGCACTAGCATACATGGTGATCTCGTTATTGCTCGTGGACCAACAATAGAGGAACGACACTTGACGTTCTAAAAGATCTCCAGTGGAAGCTAGTATATCTCTTTTGTGGAATCACGCATCAAAAAGGTATGTGACTATATTACATTTGTTTCATATTGATTTATATGCATGTTGGTCTTGTGGTTAGATGTTAAGTATACGATACTTGAAATTCCGCTAAGTACATCTATATTCTTACAGTGGTATCAGTTAGCCTCTTGCATAAATTAAGATGATCATGTTGTTTTTGTTTTTGTTTTTTTGACATAGGCTGAGCATGAAAATTTGGCCACTTGTTGTCGATTGACTTTGAGAATTCTGCAAATTTGTAATTGTAAGGCTGTGTGTTTGATTTGCTTTAACGTCCAGATGAGGTCGATGTCCGTGTTTCTTCCTTGCAGTAAGTGGAGATTTGTTGAATCGGAGAGAATGAGGACACTATTTAATTGTCGTTGTATTGCCCATGAAATTGTAGCTAGACAAGCCCGTGCTTCCGCATGTGTGGAGCTTGATGATGAGCCGAAGCCTCCTCCTTGGTTGTATGTAATCGCATTGGTTGTGTTGTTTAGATACCATCCTAAGCCTGTAATGCCGGTTCTACGGGACCATGCTGCATCACATTGGATGGCGTGTTGCGGTCTTCCTTGTTGTAAGAGTCCGAAATCTATTTGTAGGAATCCAGATGGGGTTTGTGGTGGTAGTTCAGGTGGGTGTAGGAAACGTAGTGGTGTGGAGATTAGTTGATGAGATTGTTGTTGAAGAGTGTTAAGGCTGTTGATGTTATGTAATACGGTAGTGTGGTTAGCAACTGTGGATCGGAAGACTCTATCATTGCGGTGCAGCCATAAGCACCAAAGTGTTGAGATATTATGTGAGGCTAGGGCTGTACATGCCCTCTTCGCCTTTGTAGGAAAGGATAAAGTGCGTGATCCAATGTTGCACTGTGGGAAAGGTGTTAAGGTTTGGGAGAGAAGGTCTTTGAGTTAGGGTCCAAATATTAGTGGTAAGGGGGCAAGTGCAGAAAAGATGGTCGGAGTTTTCTATTGTGTTTGGGCATAAGTCACAAAAGGGGTTGGGTAATAATTGCCTTTTGTGGAGATTAGCTTTATCAGGAAGGCGGTCATGTAGCAGGCGCCATATGAAGAATTTCCATTTTGGTAAAAGGGGTAGGTGCCATAAATGTTTGAAGATGGTTGTGGTGGTGTTAAGAGGTGTAAGAGGATGTGGAGTAGTGTTGGAAGAGGGAGAAGATTTGGAGGAGAGAACTCCATAGGTCGTTGTTTTGGTAGTGAAATTGCCTGATTTATGATGGCTCCACACCATTTGATCCGGTTGGTTAATGTGTGGGAGTTCCATAGCTGTAATGGAGAGTGCATGGTGCCTATCAAAGTCGGACATGATACATTGAAGGTTCCATTAAAAGGGGCTAGTGGTGATGTAATTATGTACTTTAGCATGGGAAATGTGTCTGAGGGGGATGGCAGAGTTTGCAATGGGAACCGATTTATTTACCCATTTTTGCGAAAAAGTTAAAACTTTCTGACCATTTCCGATTTTCCAGTGACAATTTTGTAGTAGTGTACTCTCTACCTTAATGAGACTTCTCATACCCCCCGAGGAGTTAGGGGCTATGTATGTTTTTTGGCTGCCTGAGTGAAGAGCTAGGGCTCTTTTGGAAGAAAAATTTTTAGAGAACAGGAGTTGGGGATTGTTAGAATGCGCCACACTTGCTTCATCAGTTTACACTCATTGAGGAGTTCTAATGAACGAATACCTAAGCCTCCAAGTCCTTTAGGAAGAGTGGTAACTTGTTTTTTAATCCATGAAATATTTTTGTCACCATTTTTGCTCCAAAGGAAATTGTGTAGTAAGGAGTCAAGTTTGGAAATTATAGTAGCCGATACTTTGAAAGTTGGCATGGTGTGACTAACGAGAGAGATGAGGACGGTGTTAATAAGAATTGTTTTGGTTGGAATGGATAGATGTAAATTGTTCCAAGATTTTTTTTTTGGAGACTTTGTCAATGAGTGCAGTGAATTGTGGAGCTTTATGTCCCGTAATGTCAACAGGTACTCCTAGATTGGTGCCAATGTTTGAGAGCTGAGGCATAGAGAGGATTTGTTTGAAGCTTTGTTGAGATTCCGGAGGTGTGTTTGAGCTAAACTTGACAAAGGATTTGGTGAGATTTAATTTTTGTCTCGAAGTTAATGAGAAGTCGGATAGGATTTGTTTGATTGAATGACACGAAGCAGTAGTTGTTTTGAAAAATAAGAGTATATCGTCAGCAAAGAGTAGGTGATTGATGCTGACAGCATTCCTATTTAGTTTGATGCCTTGGAAGAGGTTAATATCTTCCGAAATTGTTAGGAGGTGAGATAAGACATCCATGCAGAGAATGAAAAGATATGAAGAGAGGGGGTCACCTTGACGGATACCACAATGGGGAGAGAACGGGGCGTTTAGCTGGCCATTAAAAAGAATCCTATAAGAGACGGTGGAGACACAATGGTAAATAAGATTGATCCATTTTTGTGGAAAACCATAGGCCTTGAGGACTTGACACAGGAAATCCCAATTTACTCGATCATAGGCTTTACTCATGTCTATTTTAACTGCTGCATAAGATGTTTGCCCATGTTTACGCTGGTTAATAAAGTGAAGGAGTTCCTGACTAAGGAAAGTGCTGTCATGAAGTTGTCTACCTTTTGTGAAGGTGTGTTGATAATCCGAGATGGGGGGGGGAAGAGTGGTTTGAGTCTGTTTACCAAGATCTTGGCTATACACTTATAGAGGGTGTTGCAGAGACTAATTGGTCGGAAATGGGAGAATGTTTCCGGTTTGTTTACCTTAGGAACCATAATCAATAGGGAGAAGTTCCAAGACCGAGGGAAACATCCCTTATGCCAGACAAGTTGTATCTCTTGAACTAAAGCGACGTGTACAGTGGACCAATGTGTTTTGAAAAATTCAGCGGTAATTCCGTCTGGGCCTGGTGATTTGTTATATCCTAGTGAAAACATGGCTTGTTGAATCTCAAGAGCAATGAAGGGCTGTAGAATGTTGCGTTGATCTAAGAGAGAATTAGTTTTGTTGGGGTCATAATCTGGGTCCGGTTGCATTATGGTAGTAATATGTTGAGTCATGAGATTGGAGATGTCAGTTGGATCGGTAATCCATATATGTTGGTCATTTTGCAGGGAATGAATCATTATTTGGGATTTCCGTTTACGAACCATGGAGTATAGAAGTTTAGTGGGATAGTCACTAAAGGTAGCCCAATTAAGCTTAGAACGCTGCAACCAGTATACATATTGCATTTTCATGAGGGCTGATGTATCTTGTGTAGTTAGTAAGAAAGTTCGAGCTTGGCTTAGGGTTTGAATTGAGTGGCTTTGTGCGGTAAGATCGTCGTCAATTGATTTCCAATTGACCCCTAGGAATTTTTTGTGGGCTAGGCTCCATTTTTTTAGTTCGCTTCTAATGGTAGATAAGTTCGTTGAGATTTGATAGAGAAAGGGGTTTAGATTGTTGAAGATCCAAAATGTTTGAATAATACTTAAAGTATTGGGGTGGGTTAAGCACCAATTTTCTATCTGATAAGGTTGTCTATTTTTTGTGGTAAGTGGATTGGTATTTAGTATTATAGCCGCGTGATCAGAAGCTAAAATTGGTTGGTTAGTCACAAAGGAATGGGGGAAGGTAGAGGACCAGGTCGGTGTCATATAACCTATATCTAAGCGTTCCATGATTAAGCGATGATTTAGTTGTTTATTTGTCCAAGTGAACCTTGGTCCAGAGAATGGTCTGTCCATTAGTTGAGTTGAAGTTCTCCAATCAATAAAGTCTTGCCAACTTTTGATTATTGTTGAACCACCTAACTTATCCTCAAAATACTCAATTTGATTGAAATCACCAAGAAATAAAAGGGTTGGGTAAGTCTGTGAGAAGGAAGCTAATTTCATCCAAACATTGAGCCTTTCGGCTAACACTGGTGCACCGTAAACAAAGCAGACCGTCCAATTACCACTACTAGGGTCAACCACACTACATAATACATAGTTAGGAGAAGCTTCAATACAGGAAATAGCTAAAGGAGATTAACCTAAAACTAACAAGCCGCCACTACTACCATTAGCATCTAAACAAGCTACAAACGAAGGGTTAGAAGAATTGAAAATGTTCGAAGCATTAGTTAAAGATACTTTTGTTTCAGACATGAAAAAAAACATAGGACGATGAGTTTTAATTAACCATTTTGAATATGGGATAGCAAGGGAAGACTCATCGCCGACTCCCCTTGCATTGAATGCTATAATCTTCATTGGAACATGGGTGGCTGTGAAAGGCTAGCCACCGCACCTAAAGGAGGTGAGAGAGATAATACTAATACGAATTCAAAAGCCATCGAACGAGTTGACGAGCTCTATGGAGAAGGGCTTAGTGAAAGAGCTTGAATACGGTCTTTGAGCTTTAGTTTTTTGTTGTTACCATGGGTGTTTGTGGGGGAGTGGGCCAAATGTTTTCCTGAAAAACGGGAAGAGACTTCTTCTCCCACCTCCACTTCTAAATCAGTTGCCATTTCTAGGTCAGTTATGGCTTTTGGGTGAAGCTTCAAAGAGCCATTTTCTCTCCACCATATATTGAAGCCTCCTTTGGCCTCCAGACGCTCTAGACGAATGCGTCGTCTCTTTAGAGTCCAGTCAGTAGAGAGATAACCATCAGTCCAATATTTCAATTGCATATCTACTGAAGTGCTACGGTAATGTCCCGGTGGTCGAAAACGTTTTCTTGGCCAAGAAGAAGAGATTGAATAGTTACTTAGTGTAGGCAGTAGGGTTTTGGTAGTAGGAGTTATTGGTGAGTTTGGTGGGTTAGTTTCTATGGGGGAGAGAGGGGTTGTTTCGATTGAGAAGGGGGGAGGTAGGGGGAGTTATTGAAAGAAGAGTAGGGGTGAACCCTGACACATCTGTTCGGGATGAGCAGACGTCGTCGACGATGACCAGCTCTTGAGAGGCTTAGAGTAGGCGAATAATTCATGATTGTGTGTTTAGGGAGGTTTGTTGTTGAGAGTATGGAGGTGTAGGCTGATTGCTTGTTGGTAAAGTAATTGGTATGTGGATTCCTAGATGCTCGTTAGAGATGGGGGGAGTAGTGGTGGTGGGGCAGCTGTTCTAGGTGGTGGTAGGATGTCTATAATATCATCGAGTAAGTCTGTGGAGTGAATATGAGGTAGGTTTGTGTTATGAGTTGGGTTTGATGGAGGAATAGTAGGAGTGATTTGGTTTTGGTTGTTTGTGTTGGTACTTGTACTTTCTTGAGCTTGTTGAAATGGGAGGCCTATGCAGAGCGGCCTAGGGTATCAAAGATTGGACGGGGTTGTTGAGGGTGGGAATAAGGGTCTGGATTTGAAGATTCCCCAGTTTCAAAGTGAGGATTAGGGTTTGATGTTTGTCCATGTTCGAAATAATGATTTTGTGGAGAACGAAACATAGTATTATAGAATTGAGCATAAGGATCCAGAGAAGACAAACCTAAGCGAGTACCCGGTGGTTGAGTGGTGATATTTGAAGGAGAAGAGGGGAGAGATGGGTTTCCTTCGTTGTTACTTGGGCTTGAGTCAGTTGGAGCATGTTTAGGAGAAGGAGTGTTAAGCTCATCTTCTCCTGAAAAGTATTCACTGTTTGTGCTAGAGGAGTCGAACTCAGGAACATTTGTGGGGATAGGTTGACCCTGTCGATCAAATATACGACGAATTGGTGGTTCGTCTGGTACAGTTCATCTCTTAAGAGTAAGTTGGCTTGTGTATTTCGAAATCTAAAACGGTCTGGTAAACCCTCAATGAGGTTTGTATAAAAAGGGGGAGATTTAGAGGGCCATACAAAACGCGTAGCCCGTTTTGTTCCATTGAGGTAGCTTTATGTCGTAGCCTTCTATTTGCTTCCAAGATCAATAGATGACACCATCTAGTATAATGACCTACACAACCGCATCTTTTACAAAAGCGAAAGACTCCCTCATAGCGAAAATACACCCATACAACTTTATCAATACCAATTGGGAGGAAACAACCAGGAATTAGAGTTGTGAGAGATCTATGAGCATGCATGCTAGAATTTCAGGGTTAATGGGTAGTTTATCACCAGTATGATCTATGGTTTCGACATATCCAACGTGGGATAGGGTTTGTCTAGCCCAATCGAAAGAGAGATAACCCAAAGGTAGGCCAGAAATACGTACCCAAAGACGAGCTAGATTGAAGTTTACAGATTGTGGCACGATTGTCCAATGACCTCTACGAAAGGTAATAATACGGCCATCAATGATAGCCATATGTAGTTGAAGGATTCCCTCAACATCAGAGTGCTCAGAGCAAGTAATAATATAGTAAGGTCCAGTTCTAGACACTGTAATAGAGTCACGACGTGTCCATTGTGAAGTTATAATACCTTGAACAAGTAGATGATGATGTGGGTGAGGTCCATAGAAGATACCAATGATAGTAGAGTTCCAATTGATATCACCGGCTAAACGTAAGTTTGAGGGTGGGTTAATTAAGGCACCCATTCGAAATTTGTTATTGTTTGGATCTACTGGATTCATAATTCTTTGGAGAAAAGAGAGAGAAAGGAGAAGTGAAGGAAAAAGGGAGAGAGGATGATGAGAAGAAAAGAGAGAGTTAAACGTTGAGTAGAGACTGGAGTAGAGTTTATAAAGTGGAAGATGAAAAGGTGGAGCAGTGTAAGAGGCAATAAATAGAGAAAAAGGAAGCGAGAGAGCATACCTGTGAAGAAGCGTTTTGCCAAGTGTAGTTCACCTTGAGCTTTGACAATGGTGCATGCAAGCCAAGTGTTCACCGTAGACTGAGATAGGTTGGTAGGTGAGATTTGCGCAGCGGATTATTGCGGGTGATTGGGGAAGAGATAGTTGACTGCAGTGGGTAACTTGGAATGAATGTTTTGTGTGGCAGTGGCCAATAAGAATGTTTGCATGCTACAATAATGAAGAGTTGGAGGCTCGAGGAAGATGGCAGAGAAGAAGAGAAGCTTTGTTAGAGTTATGGGGTAGCGTGTTGTTTGGAAAAAAGGTGTAGCAGCAGTCGAAAAATTTGGGCAGGAATAGATTTCTTGTTGAGAGGGGAAAACTCGCCGGAGACGAGAGGAAACTCTAGTTTTCTAAAGAGAGAAATTTCCAAGCTAACAATTTCTAGTTAACTAAGTTTCTTATCTTTTCATTTTTGATATATCAAAATGCCATGATCATGCTGTTGATGCATGTATAAGATGTATTCCTTCAAGTTTTGATTCAATTAAGGGAGGGATTTAGCATTGGGGTTAATTTTTTTTTTTAATAAAGTAAGGAAAAGGAGACGGGATGCTTAGGTGGCCCTCCGCTCGAGGAACACACCTAAGGCATCATTACAAAGAATAGTGGACAAACGGGACTGAGCCCAGTCCGTGATATACAACGTATCTACTACTAAGTGTCCTGCATTAGCTATCCAATCCGCTGCTTGGTTAGCTTCTCTGTAGATATGTTGCACTGTATGATTCTAGAAATTCTGAAGCATATTTTGGATGTCTTCAATAATATTTGCAATTTGCCAGGGTGGTTGAGATTTGCGGTTGACTGTGTTGATGACTAATTGGTTGTCACCTTCAATGATGATGGAGGAGTATTTAAGGTCGATAGCTTTTGTAAGCCCTTTGTGTAATGCTGTTGCTTCGGCTACCAAAACGCTTGTAGACCCTAAGTTGTGGGTGGAAGCTGTGAGGGTTAGGCCCTGGTGATCTCTGATGATGTTTCCTGCAACAGCACTATTGTGTTTGACTGAGCCGTCGAAGTTGAGTTTGATTGTGTTGTTGGGCGGGAGGAGCCAGCGAACGAGAATAAAGTTGGGGGTTGTGGTTGTAGTAGGATGGTTGGGGGAGGGGGAATTCCAAATTCATGGGTTCATGAAGGATTTATCGTAGTGGTCCTTTATTTTCCATTCGTAATGGTATAATTTCGCCCTGTGGAAAATCCGATGTGGGATGAAACTTGCATTGTTGAAAATGATGTCGTTCCTTTCCTTCCAAATACTCCATAAGAGGAAGGAGAATTTTGCAGCTGTCTGTTTGTGTTTTAGGAGAAGGAGCAAGAAAATTTTGACTACATTTGGGTGAGGATTAGTGGTTACCCAATCATGTACTATGTTTAGGGACTAGAACTCCCTAATTTGCATTGTAGGAAAAGGTGATCAATTGTTTCTGTTGCATCAGAAGCACAGAGTGGACAAGTATCGAAAGGGATGATATTGCGTTTGTGTAGGATGGAACGCACACTTATGCTGTTGTTGAGAATTTGCCAGAGGAAGATGTGAAGTTTGGGGGGGGGGGATATCCAGTTTCCAGATTGTTTTGTAATCCCACTTGGGGTGGTCTTGTGGGATTTTGTGAGCTAGCCAATTGGCAGACTTGACGGAGAAACTTCCAAGAGAAGTTAGGCCCTAAACTGGGGTGTCAACAGTAGTTGTGCTGGGGATAGGGATGCCTTTGATAAGGTTTACCACATTGGAAGGGAGAAAGGTGGACAAGAGCTCTATATTCCAAGTTTTGTTGGGGAGGATGTAGTAACAAACTTTTTGTTCCAGGTCAATTGATGCACAATTTGGGCTAAGGAGTTATAGCAGGCTAGTATGGGAGACCCAGTTGTCTAACCAGAAGAAGATGCTAGAGCCGTTTCCTATTCTCCAACGGATACCCTTTGGTAAGATTTCTCTTTGGGTCATGATCTTACGCCAAATGACAGAGTGGGTGGGCTTAGGCGAGTACTCAAAGACTGAGTCGTTCTTTAGGTATTTGTTCCTGACTAGCTGTGCCCATAAGTTATCTGGGTCTGTCATGACCTTCCATGCTAGTTTAGCCAGGAATGCTTGGTTAAGTGGTAATGTTTTCCTGAGTCCCAGACCACCTAGTTGTTTGGGGGTGCATATACGATCCCAAGAGATCAGTGGTATACCATTGGAGTCGGGACTTAGTTTCCAAAAGAACTTCCTATGGGCCGAGTCTAGATGTTTTGCCGTACTTGCATGAATCATGGTGGCAGAGGCTGTATAGTTAGGAATAGCCTCTAGGTTGGCCTGGATAAGGGTGAGTCTTCCAACTTTAGAGAGGAATCCTGCTTCCCAAGAATTTATTCGCTTGGGAGTTAGTGCGAGAAAAGAATGGAGGTCTGATTTGAGGGGTCTATGTCCACTAAAATGAATGCCTAGATATCTGCCTAGGCATGCTTTAGGTGTCATATTAAAATGGCTGGCCAGTACCTGTTTTTTTTGCATTGGGTACTTTTTTAGAGAAGATTATACCCGACTTGTGGAAGTTTACCAATTGACCAGAGTGTTTGCAGAAATCGTCAATGGTTTTCTTGAGGGTACTGCAAGCCGTAGTTGTGGCTTTGTAGAAGAGGAGACTATCGTCTGCAAAAAAAGAGGCAAGGGACCTTAGCCCCCTTGTCACTAAGTTGTACTCCTATTCCTGTGGATTTGTTATGAGTTTGGGCGGTGAGAAGACGTGCAAAACTTTTCATGCATATGATAAAGAGATAAGGTGATAGTGGGTCGCCTTGACGAGGACCCCTGGAGGGGTGGAACCACGAGGTAGTGGACCCGTTCACTTTAACAGAATAAGAAACATTGGTGACACATTGTTTGATCAAGGAGATCCATTTGTCTGGGAATCCAAAATGGGATAGGCAGCCCCATAGGTAATCCCACTCAATCCTATCGTACGCTTTTTCCATATCCAGTTTAAGGGCACACCAACCAGTCTTATTCTGTGATTTTTAAAGTGTTCAAAATTTCTTGAACGATGAGGATGTTATCATCAATTGGTCTATCTTTGGTGAAGGCATTTTGGTATGGCCCAATAATTTTGTGGAGAATAGGTTGGAGCTGGTTCACCATGATTTTCGCTATGGCCTTGTAAATGGTGTTTAGTAAGCTAATGGGGAGAAAATGATTTGGTTGTTCCGGTTGTTGGGTTTTGGGTATGAGGGTGATGATAGTGTGGTTTAAGGAGGGGGGAGCTTTCCATGGTCAAAGAAGCTGGAAATGGCTAGGACAACATCGTCCTTTAAAATATTCCAGAACTTCTGGTAGAACCCGGGTCCATAACCATCCGAGCCCAGGGCTTTGTGGGGGTTCATTTCAAATAAGGCTGTTTTAACCTCTTCCTCTGTGACTTTGCTAAGCAAATTGTCATGGTCTTTGGTAGATAGGACAGGAGAGATATGATCGTAGTTGGCATTGGCTGGGCCTGAAGCTTCTGAAGTAAAGTTCTTTTGAAATGCCTTCTTAAGGAGGGCTTGAATCTCAACATTTGTGTCGAGCCAGATTCCATCCTCATCCCTCAGTTTATGTATGGTGTTGTAGGTGGTGTGTTGTTTCATCCTATTATGGAAGAAACTTGTGTTTTTGTCTCCTTGTGAGAGCCAAGTCTTTCTGTATTGGGAGCCCCAATGTGCTTGTTGGAAAAACATTAGTTTTTCTCGTTGTTTGATGAGTCGCTATATATGGTTAACCCAAATGCGGTTAAAAGGTTGGGACCATAGTTTTTGCTCGAGCTCTTGGATTCTGGCTGCGTTTTCAATAAGTTTATTAATATTGTGCCCATAGTGTTTCTTAGCCCAGGATTTTAGATCGGTTTTAAGAAGGGCTAGGCGTTTTTGTACTCTATGAAATCTCAATCCCTTCAAGTTGGTTGCCCAATGGGTTTTGATTAAGGAAAGGACCTCCATTTCCAGTGCCCAAGCTTGTTGAAATCTAAAGGGGAGGGGAGGATGGTTCTCATTGTGGTGGGGGTTTTAGATGACCGGTGCATGGTCTGATACCGTAAAGTTGCCATAAGAAATATTTCCGTTGGGGAAGGAGTCTTGGAAATCAATGAAGCTGATAGCTCTGTTGATTCTTTCATAGACGATGTATGTGGGGTAGGTTTTTTTCCATGAAAAAGCGTTCTGGATACATGGGATGTCTGTGGCGTTTAGGTTTTGCATCAGTTCGGGAAAGCGACGAAGTTGGGAGGCCTGCAAGGGCCTACCATCTTGCTTATCAGCAGGTGAAAGGAATTCGTTAAAGTCACCTAGTACAATCCATGGTTTTTGTTGTTGACTTATGTAAGAACATAAGTTAGCCCAAATGACATCCTTTTCGGCTTCTTGGGCAGGGAGGTAAATTCCTGAAAGTAACAGGTCTTTGTTGGCCACTTTGGAGTAAATATGTAAATGAGCACATCTATTAGTGAGATGATAGGAGTGAAGCTTAATATTATTTTCGTTCCAACAGACCCAAATGCCACCTGAGTGGTTTACCGGGTCTATAATGAGTATATTGTCAAATTTAAGCGCTTTAAGGATTTTGGCGCTATTCGAATTACTAGTCATAGTTTCTATAATAAAGAAGATATCTGGCTTGTGTCTATTTTTTAGATACAGAAGTTCAGCCATAGCTTGAGGCTTTTTTGCCCCTTGAGTATTCCATGCAATGATTTTCATATAAAGGAGCAGAGCTGCTCAAATTCTGTCCATGTCTTATAGTATACAATTTCATATGTGTGGGCATTTCCCATAGTTCTTTGTTGGTATAAGAATCAAGTTCTAGGAGAAAAATAAACTAAAATAACATCCATCCATGCATTATACAATAATAAATCACGTGTATGGGTGATTCCCATAGTTCCTTGCTGGTTACTAAGTACCAGGTTCCAAATGACAATAAGAAAACAATAAAAATAAGAGGAGCATGAATGAGCTTTAGAAAGGTTTCTTTTGAGAATTGGAGTCTCTTGTTGCATTTTCCCATATTGTCTTTCAAGTCTAAGAGCAAGAATAAGAAGTATGTTGTCCTTAGCCTGCAACAGAAGGGCAACAGAATGTTGCCAATAACAGAAGGGCAACAGAATGTTGCCAATAACAGAAGTTAGTAGTAGGTTTGCATTGTACACAATGATTAACAAAAATACTCTCCGTAGAGGCCATATGAAAGACAATTAGCTGATCAAGTTTTTTAGTTAGGGTAGGGGCAGCAGCATACACTAAGTACCACAGTCCATGAGAGGGGGAATTAATCTTAGACAGATTCCAAGCTATGGTAGGGGAAGTTTGTGCAGGAGAAGGCCTTGCAAAATAGATAATGACAATCTTAAGCAAAAGGATACAAAAAAAGTAATAAGTATCCTAATTCCTAAAAGCCTTGCATTAGCCATGTAATGAAAAGAAAAGGCAGCACACAGAGTCCAGAAATAACCATAAAGCATATAAAACCCTTTTCATTGAAGTACATGAACTGCTTACAGACTAGGGTGTACCAAAAAGCTTGGGATGCCATAAAAAGAAAGTTTGAAACATCCATACAGAGGTTACATAACAAAAACCAAACTAAAAGTAGGCTTAAAATACATCCCAAGAGTACAAAATAACAATAGCATAAAAACACTATCATTCCATAGGTGAGGTTGAAGAGCTTGGTGAGTCCTCCCTCTTGCGCCTTTTCTGGTTATCAGCAGCAACCATAAGGTGATCAGGTTCCAGGTGTGGGTTGTGATGCATCACACTCATGGCCTGTAGAAAAGCAGGGTCCATACCATCATCATCTTCATCAACAGCAGCATGGGAAGGAGAGATCACAACAGGTCGAGGTTCCAAATTAAGATCACCTCCAGGAGGGATTTGGAATTCTGCTAGACTTTGAAAGGGGTTGTGAGACTGAATAGGTCTTGAGCAGTAGGAGTGCTGGGGTGTGAATTGACCTTGTTGCTTGGGTGATTAGGGTAAAGCACATAGTTCAAGTGGACAGTTTTAGGAAACTGTCTTGAGTGAGTAGCAGCTTTCTGATAGGGCTTTTGGAAGCCCCTAGGTTTACTTCTTCTGATGGGCTTAACAAAAAACCAACCAGTCTCAGCAGGAGCTTGAGATGGAGAAGAAGTGTTAGTAGCTAGTGAGCTAGCTTCCAGTTTAGCAACCACTAACTCAAGACAAGGTGGTGGTTTCTTAGGGCAAGTATAGAGAGAGTGATCATTCATTCCACAGAGGGGGCACATTATGTGAACTCCTTCATAAGTGAGGAAAATTCAGTGGAGTAGTTATTAGCAGTGATTGTGATTGAATTTGGAACAGGCTTAGCAATGTCAATATTCAAGCAAACTCTAGCAAATTGTGCCTTTTCATCATTTTGAAGGGTGTAGTTATCAAGTTTTTGAGATTACCAATTTTGCTAATGATAGATTTCAGGTGGTTGATTGACCAAAACTCATTAGGCAGGAAGGGGATTTTCACCCACTGATCAACATGTGTTAACTGTTCAAAGTAAGGAAAGAACCTTTCCCTCCAAGGAATGAGCACAAAATTGAGACCTTGAACAAACCAAGGACGGTTGTTCCAGATCTCAGTTTTGTCAGCAGGAGAGGAAAACTCAATAAGAAACCAACCATTGCTTAGGTATTTAACAGTTACCTTATTTGGTAAATGAGCCCAATCCTTCTTCAATCTTGCTTTCACAGAATCAGTAGAAATAGGATCCCCCAGATTTTCCCAAACAAACAAGTAGAGGACAGCTTAAAAATCTCCTCAGCTTCCAATTGAGGTGCCTCTACAGTGACACTTAGGGGGTGTGCAGCTGCACATTGTGTGTCATCAGCACTTGGACTCCATGGGGGAATGGTTGGGGAAGGAGGAGTGTTATAGTCAGCAGCCACAGATTGGGTTGGGCTTGTGGTGTTACTAGGCGCCTCAGTTGGATGGATAACCAAAGGTTTAGTGTTAGAGAGCGTGTCCCATAACTGTTACTGGGAAAGGCAGTAGCATTGAGGGAAGTTGTGAGTGCATTGACATAGTTCAGTTTGGGTGGAGTATCAGACATTAACACTACTGAGCTTGGAAGATAGACTGGGAATTGAGAATGAAGGTGGATAATAAGAAGAGAAGGAAGCAGAAGAGATAGGAGAAGTTTGTTCGAATTAGTGTGAGCTTTGTTAACTGAATGCAATGGGTATTTATAGGTTCTAAGGCTGAGTAAAACAGCTGATAGGCTATCACTCACCAAGCCAAGTAACTTAAATTGATTGAAAAATACTGATAAGTGAAGCAATCCAAGCAGATAAGCACACAAATAACACTGGAAACTAGGCAAGTAATACAGATCTGACATAACAATATAGGTAGCCATAATTGCTAATAGACCTTGAAACATAATTAAAACAGCGAAAATTAAAAATAAATAGAGGGAGTTGAAGAGATACTCCCCTGTTATTGGCTGACTGAGGCTGGTTAAGTTAACCCTTGTTAACTTGGCCCTCTTCAAATCTCTTGCAGTAATTAGCACGCAAAAAGCTCGCAGAGGAAGAGCAATGATGATATAGTTTTCGTAAATTGCACCACCAACAAGCTTACGCAGAGGAGTAATTATACCAAAAGCTTCATAAACACCACCGTAATTAACCCAATTCTCTCGTTTGTTTCTTGGGGCAAGGAAAAAACTGTGATTAAGTAGTAATTACTACTCACACACGCAAGAAAATTGCATTGTGAAGCTTCATTATAGCAGATCTTGGGAAGGGGAAGGGATTTCTTGTGGCTTTGGGTTGCAATTGCATTTCTGAGCGGCTGGGTAGATCCAGGGTTAGGGTTCTTCCTTGGTTTCTTTTTTTTCGCCTTCTCTCTCTAGATTCCACCTTTTCTCTACCTTCTCTCTAGAACTCATTAACAAGGTTAATTTGTATGATTAATATGTTGATTTTAATTGAGGGGAGTATAAATAGTTTATGCATGTTCTCATATATATATATATATATTTATAATTGTTATAGTTGTTCATATTTTTTAATTAAAATTATTAATTGAAAAACTGAAATATATGTATGAGAAAACTTTGTTCATTTTTATTAAAGAGTTAATAAAAAAAATGAAATATATGTATCATGGATTCATGTTTTAGTTTTTATACTTAATATGTGATTATGTATAAGAACTTCAACAATTAAAATGTTAGATTTTATTTGATTACATGAATTTAGGATTATTATGTCTAATATGATGAATTATACATAAA
Source organism: Patellifolia procumbens (assembly GCA_947645195.1). Taxonomy (NCBI): domain Eukaryota; kingdom Viridiplantae; phylum Streptophyta; class Magnoliopsida; order Caryophyllales; family Amaranthaceae; genus Patellifolia; species Patellifolia procumbens. The sequence continues at coordinate 341,439 of CANSGD010000295.1, forward strand.
AATGTTTTATGGTATAATAGTATCATGTTGTCCATCTAGTTAGTTGATGAAATTTCATCGGTTTTTCCCTTAATACAAATTAAATGTCAATTATGTTGATTCCATGTTAAATTCTTACTTGAATTAAAACTATGATGGTGTTTTATGGTGTTTAATATGATAATTTATTTTGTGTTTAATATTTGATTATAACACGTGAATAAATTTGTGATTAAATTCCATGTTTTAAATTCTAATTTGATTAAGAAATTGAACTGGTTTTTTTATTGATTTTGACATCTTCAACTATATAAATTTAATATTTGATTAAATTATTGGTTGGATGTTTAATTCTCATTTTATTTTAATTGGATTAAAAGAAATGTTATGAATAAAAGATGGAAATAAGTCAATGGTGATTAAATCTCATAATGTATGACATTAAAAGTTTAATGAAACTTCCAACCATTAACTCTATGTAAGATAGAAGTTACATAGGAAGTAACGTCATTTTTTTTATGCATTAAAATAATGACCTTTGAATTTATTAGTTAATTATTTGTGATAATTGACTAGTTAATTTTAAGGGGTTACTAAGTAGTTACTTACTATTGTTATTTTTTTACTTAATAAAAGCATTAAAATGTTGTATGCTTTTCTATGTCATATTGCATGCTAAGAATCTTTTGTTAAAATTCCATTATAAGTTCATAAATTGAATTAGAATGTTATGATTAAAGTTTTATGTTTTAATGTGTTGTTTAATTTTTATGTTTAATGCTTGATTATAACATATTACTAATAAACACACGATTAAATTATATGTTTAATTTCTGATTTTATTGGAAATTAATGGGTACTTAAAATTTTAACATTATAAAATTTAACATATGATTAAATTTTATGAGATGACATTTTTGGTGCCTAAAATTGTCTATTAGTATTTTTCTTTAAATTTAATAGTTGATTAAATTTGTTAGATTAATAATTAAAGCCTTTGAGAGATCTAAGGTACTAACCATATGATTTAATATGAGATTAAGTCTTGATGGTGCTATTATGTTTTAAAGTAGTTAAAACATGGATTGCTTTATTATGTTTTAAAGTTGTTAAAACATGGTAATTAAATTAATTTAATAGTTGATTAAAATGCATACTTATATATATATTTGATATTATGTATGCTTTTAATTTTGCATTTAAATTTTGTATAAATGATTTCTAAGTCTATTATGCTTGTGATTTAATTATGTTTATGTTCACTAGTAATTAAATCAACATAATAATTCACTTAGGTCCCTAAAATAAAATATTGGGTTGTTGCTTTTCCAAACGGACGCCTACTAAAATTTGATCGATAGTAATAGGTTCTGCCAAAGCAGAGTGTTACTTTCAATCTTGGGCTAAGTAGAGTGAGTTTCTGAAATTTGCATGTTTAGTTTGGTTTGGCCCACCAAAATCATCAAAACGGTTTTGGATTTTGAAACAATAATGATGGGTTTTGTGTGTTGGGTGGTAAGCTCTTTCTAGGATTAGAAAGGCTCTCCCCAACGTTGGGGATAACTTCCTTACCTGGGAGCTACAATCACCTTAGCGATCACCCATCAACTAAGAATTACAATTGTTGTAATTAGTAAAAGAGTTTACTTACCTTTTAAACTTGATTTTAAGTTGAGGCCAAAGTCCACTTATAAATCATGTTTCATAGGATCTTAGAATTACTTGATTTAAGAGGGATTCTTTGTACATTGATCAAGTGCATGGATTTTATTTTAAAATGTTAAAAATTTGTTAAAAGTTATAATGATAAACATACTTATCACTTTTGCATCTTCTACGTAGATGTCATGTCTGGTAACAACAATAATTCACATATTAACTTACATTCATTCCTTGAGAAGGATACACTAAACAGGAACCACTTTCTTGATTGGGAAAGGAATCAAAGAATTGTGCTTAGATCCGAAGGTCGAGAGTATCTGAAGGATAAGAAGTCTGACGCTTCTTCTTTAGGTATTTATGTCATTGACATTAATTTAGCAACATCTACTTCTTGGGTATTTGATACCGTTTGTGTTTCTCACATTGTTTCGAATGTGCGGGGACTAAGAAAGAGTAGAACCTTGGCTAAAGGAAAGGTAGCACTGCGCGTTGGAAATGGTGCAAGAGTTGCAGCCGTTGCAGTTGGGACTTATAGTCTACCTTTGCCTTCCGGATTAATATTAGAGTTTAATAATTATTATTATGTTCCTGCTATTACTAAAAACATTATTTCGTTTCCTGTTTTGGATAATGAAGGGTATTCATTTACAATTGAGAAAAGTTTTTTCTCTGTTTATTTGGATTCAATGCTTTATGCCACTGCTAAAAGGTATAATGGTCTATATTTTCTAGACTTAGACAAAGATGTTCTTAACATCGACAGCAAAAAACATGGATCAAGAGATACTATTCCTACTTACTTATGGCATTGTCGTTTAGGACATATGAACGCGAAACACATTCAGAAGTTACATAAAGATGGACTTCTCACATCCTTAGACTTTGAGCCATTTGATCTGTGTGAATCGTGTTTGATGGGCAAAATGACAAAGTCACCTTTTACTGGAAAGGGTGAAAGGGCCAGTGATCTATTAGGCATATTACATACTGATGTGTGTGGACCAATGAGCACCAAAGCTAGGGGGAGGGTTTGGGTACTTCATCACTTTTACTGACGATTTAAGTAGATATGTGATAAGCACTTTATTGTGCTTAATTGTAGGTCATTTTTAGTGTCCCTGCATGTAGTTTAGAGCATTTAAGCCTAGGATTGCATGTTTTTTGTCACCTTTGAGTTATATTGTCGCTTCATTATCTGTTTAGTTGTTTTTGGATGATTTCTAGGCTAACTAGCAGGTTTTTGAAGTCATATGATCATTAGAAGACTAGTTGTGGACTGTTGAACTTCAAATAGGCATAACGTTTGATCTATAAATCGGATTAAGGTGATTCCAGCGGAGGTGTTAGCTCGTTTCGATAGCTTTCCAACGACTGGTCATGAGCCCAATTCCGATAAGAGACGAGAGAGATATGATCGTTCGAAGTTGAGCTGTCCGCTGACCAGCAGGTCACCACGGTCGTGGTGAAATCACCACGGTCGTGGGTACCTGTAGCGAGAAAAACAGACTGTTGAAGATTGGGAACTGATCCTATGAAAGTCGGGGGCCACGGTCGTGGTGATTTCACCACGACCCTGGTGACCTGACTTCGGGTGTTGACCCGTTTTCTCCGTCTTAGTTTAATGACTCTTTTAATTCGTTTTTTTAGCTTAGACTCGACATTACCGATTACTCTTAGTTTCTAATTACTCTCTCTTAACCCTAAACTCTCTAAAAACACTAGTTTACTCAATTGTTTCATCTTTGAAGACCGAATTCGTTAATTAATTCAAGTAATTTCTCATCAATCTCTTTCCTTTAATTTTATTGCTTTATTTATGATGTTTAATTTATTGAATCTTAATTGCTTAGAATCCACGGTTAGTGAGTTGTTCCTAATCTAGGGTTTGGGTGAAAGCATGAATTAGGGGCTTAATGTAGATGTTCTTGTAATTGCTTTATTCATGTCTAAGATGCATTGTTCTTGGTGTTTTGACATCTTAGGGTAGACCTTGATCAAGTTTATGCTAGGGCTTAGATTTTAATTACTCTTAATTGATTGTTGTTGTCTAGTCATTCCCATGAATGAACTTAATTTCTAGACCAAGAGATTGGGTAGAAATTAAGAGGATCTTATTTAGGGGTTTTCCAATCAAATTGAATCCATTAATCAATTGGCTAAAGACCATTTGAGAGAGGATTTAGTCGATTGATTAATTGATTACTCTTGAGGACCATTCGAGAGAGGACTCAAGGACTTTAGAGGAAACTTAACCTTGCATGTTATTCTCTATAGCTTCGTAGTTGCATTTGCGTCGTGTCTTGCCCGAGTTCATGCGAGTAACCCAAGCTCTAGTGTTTTCTCTATCATATTAATTCTCCTATTTAATTATTAGTCGGTATTTATTAGCTAGTTAATTAGTTGGTAGTCTATTCAATCTTAAAACCCCCAAAAACCCTTCACTTAGGTAGTTTTGGACTTAGTGGACTATAGTCAATCCCGATTTCCTTGTAGTTCGACCCTTGACTTGCCGTTACTACGTACTTAGTAGTTGCTCGTTAGGTTTATAAATTGTGTTTGCTAAGCTGTTCTTAGTGCCTTAACGACACACTAAGAACCTCTTATCAATATGGATATGTCTATTTAATGAAGCATAAGTCGGAATCATTTGAAAAGTTTAAAGAATTTCAAAATGAAGTCCAAAACCAACTTGGCATGACAATTAAAGCACTACAATCCGATCGTGGTGGTGAATATTTAAGCCAAGAGTTTAGTGATCACTTGAAGAGTTGTGGAATTCTTTCACAACTAACTCCGCCTGGAACACCTCAGTTGAATGATGTATCTGAAAGGAGGAACCGAAATCTACTTGATATGGTTCGGTCTATGATGAGTTTTGTCGATCTTCCAATATCCTTCTGGGGATATGCTCTCGAAACTGCTACTTTCACACTTAATAAAACTCCATCAAAGGCAGTAGAAAAGATACCATATGAGATATGGAGTAGAAAAGTTTCAATCTTGTCCTTTCTACGTATTTGGGGTTGTGAGGTCTATGTAAAACGTTTAATTTCAGACAAACTCGCCCCTAAATTAGATAAGTGTTTCTTTGTGGGTTGTCCCAAAGAAACCAAGGGTTATTACTTCTACAATCGAAACGAGGGCAAAGTGTTTGTTGCTCGTCGTGGTGTCTTTTTGGAAAAAAAAATTATTTCCAAAAAGGCAATTAAGTGGGAGTAATGTATTTCTCAAACAAGTTCGAGAAAAGCAACAAATGGACATCGTTTAACCTATGTTAGAGTCAGAAACACAAGTGCCAGCTGTGGAGCTTGAAGTAGTTCTTCCTTTGGAGGAATCTTCTCCCATAACTGACCAAGTGTTGGAGTACCTGCATTCCATACACGAACCTTCTACTGTCCCACCCGAATCTAATTCGTGCGAAAATTCTCAAATTGTTGAGAAGAAAATTTCTCATGTTGCAGCCCCTCGTAGGTCTAATAGACTAAGAATACCAAACAAAAGGTTTGTTGATTTCTTGTTGACCGAAAGTTCTAGGATAATGATTTTAGAATTTGAGGAATCTACTACTTACAAGCAAGCCTTGATGAGTGAAGACTCCGAAAAATGGCTTGAAGCCATGAAGTCCGAAATGACATCCATGTCTGAAAATCAAGTATGTGATAGATTTTCCAGATGGGGTTACACCTATTGGTTGCAAATGGGTTTTCAAGGTGAAAACAGACAAGGATGGTAACATCCAGGTTTACAAAGTAAGGTTGGTTGCAAAAGGTTCAAGCAAGTTCATGGTATAGACTATGACGAAACCTCTTCACCAGTAGCAATGCTTAAGTCCATTCGGATACTCCTAACGATCGCTGCCTTTTATGATTACGAAATTTGGCATATGGATGTCAAAACCGCTTTCTTGAATGGGTTCTTTAAAGAGAATGTGTATATGACACAGTCGGAATGTTTGGTGGATCTAGAAAATCCTAGGAGGGTATGTAAGCTTCAAGTCCATTTATGGATTGAAGCAAGCATCCCGAAGTTGGAATCTCCGATTTGATGAGGCAATCAAACAGTTTGGTTTTCTCAAAAACGGAGAAGAATCTTGTGTTTACAAGAAGGAAAGTGGGAGTAACATAGTCTTCTTGGTCTTGTATGTAGATGATATACTTCTCATAGGAAACGACATTCCCATGCTTGAGTCAGTCAAGGAATGGTTAAAAAGTTATTTCTCTATGAAAGACCTTGGAAATGCTGAGTACATTTTGGGAATCAAGATCTATAGGGATAGGTCTAAGAGGATGATTGGACTTAGCCAACGAAATTATATAGATAAGATCGTCACTAAGTTCAACATGGAAAACTCTAAAAGAGGTTTTCTTCCCATGCAACATGGTATGTCGCTTAGCAAGACTCAGTGTGTAACACCCCGTTATTTCACTAGAAATTTTGCGAGTTAATTTATATGGTTTACATTGTTATTTATAACTCTAAATATAAATTCGTTTATAAAAAAATTATATTCTATTAAATAAATGGTCATATTTGAAGCCGAAAAACATTTCGGTAGATAATATGTCGTGCGTATTAATTTTGTAATATAGTTAGTTATTTGTACTATAAATTTTAGTGTTGTGTGATTTAATTTTCAAGCGTTAATTATATATGTTCGACGATAATTATATCTACTCTTATATTTTTAAACTTATAATGTCTTTTACATTTCATTATATATGTATATATATATCTATATATATATTTCAAATCGTGAATAATATATTTACTCATTTATTTATTTTGGTTGTTGTACTTGTGTCGGTATTGTTTAAATGAACAATGTGACTCTTGTATGAGTATAGTATATAAAATGTGTATGATTAGTAAGTGCATATTTATCTTACGTTATTATTCATAATTTTTAATTATAAAAATATTACCATATGTTTCATTTATGAGCGTTTACAATTCTTTGATTGTATTACGTACTAGCAAGTTGCGCATACACCATGCTTAACACATGGGGGTCCGAACATTATGGGCATTAGGGGGATAATGTAAAGTCTTGGCCAGCTTTATATTCCTTTGAAACGTTTATGATAATCAAAAGTCATACCCCTTCATTCACCCTCATAAACCACCATCATCATGCCATTATGTGCCAATTTAAATCCACCTTTAATCACCCTTATTACTTCCCCTTATGCTGAGTTTAAAACTCAGAAAATCAACCCCCTCCCCATCCCATTCACACGCCATTCACCAAGGAAAAGAAAGAGAGAAAGTCTCCCCGTTTTTCCCTTGCACACCCTCACGAAAATGAACATCGCCGGAGATCTAACCGTTGGATCGTCTTTAAATTTGGACAGCATGTTCTTAATACGAGCTTTATATCACCGGAAATCGTGGTCGGAACACCACTGACTGTTTTAGAGGACCCTAAAATCGTTTAAAAGGGGAATACTTTGTTCAATGGAGGAGAAGTCTTCAAGGGAGAAGAAGGTTTTGATGATCCGCACGTTTTCTAGGCTATTATATTATGTTTTGCGGCACTCCTCTCGAAGATCGAGGTAACTAGCGTTTTTCTATCACGTTAGGAAATGAGAAGTAACCTTAGGTTGTTAGAATTATCGTTAGAGAATTTAGTATCATGTTAGGATCAACTTAGAAGATTGTATTTGTACTACTCTTGTTAAAATCATGTTAGGCTAAGTTTTTTTTACTTGAATTCATATATCTAATGTTCCCTTATTCTGTCGTTGTTATTGTGTTGTTGAAATGACTTGATTGTAAATGAATGGAAACTTTGAATTTTGATTTATGTGAATGATTTGGGAATTTGAGAAACTTATGATTTTTGATGCTAAGCAATTCATTTTGTATGGTGATTGGTTGGTTTTGACTTGTGATGATTTTGTATGATGTTCAATGCCTTGAGGTTTTGTCAAACAAACCCGCGAAGCTGTGTGGTCGCGGCCCGTGACCCAGTTCGCTGTCCGCGAACAGATTGGCCAGCCTGTTTTCAAATGGTCATATCTCACTCGTTCGTTATCGGAATTGAGCTTGTGACCAATCGTTGGAAAGCTAACAAGCCAAATTTTAATGTCCCATCGGAATTTTCTAAAAATATTATCTATGCTGAGTGTTAGGTCTGTTTAAAGTTGTTGTTGTGTGCATTCTGTGCATAGTTAGCTTACAACATGATTCCGTGTTTCGTAAATGACTTTGGTAGTATTGTGGAGTATCCTAAGGCATGTTTGCAAGTATAATTTTAGTACTTGATACCATTTATTAATTTTTATGCCAAGTTTGAGTTGTCGACGTCGTAATGTTTGGGGGAGAATCACACTTCCCTTAGCATCACTTCGCCAAGAGTTATGTACGGAGAGTATTGTGACTTGATCATAATTTACTTCGTACCCAAACTCAGATAACGTTTTGATGTTTTGTATGCCTTTTGTTGTATTTGTAGTATACTTTGATTAGTTTACCGTATCAATTTGGGATTTGTGAACTTCGATGATTTTGAGGATGTGATGATTTTAATGATTTTAATAATTTAAATGTTTTTTTAATGATTTTGACGGTTTTAATGGTTTTAATGATTTTTGATAACTTTGATGATTATAATTACTTTGATGGATCTAATCGTTTTGACGAATTTGATGAATTTGATGAATTTGACGAATTTGATGAATTTGACGAATTTGACGAATTTGATGAATTTGATGATTTGAAGTATATTATTTTGTCTTTGAATTTAAAGTTTGGTTTTTAATTGAGTTGAGTAGCCTAAGGGACGGTGTCCCGAAGGTAACGAACATGCACTCCGAGGGGTCAGGGGACATCACGTTGGGTGTTACCCTGCATTGGAGATACCTAGGACTTGTTGTCGTCCGAGAGGTCGGGAGATACTGCGTGTATTATCCCGCATCGGGGGTTTGGCCATTCTTAGACACAGACGGTAGGGAACGTAACCCATAGGCCGTTCTGGAGGTTGCGACCTGACATTTCTTGAGGAGGTGGGCTACGGGTCACTAGCGTTCGCTCTCTCTATGTTAAATTGTTTATTTTCAAATTGTTGGTGTTTTTGTGATCCCTTTGATGTTGGTCTTTCGAAATTCTTTATTTTAAACATCTAAAGCATCCTTCTGAGTACTTTATGTTAAAGTTTGACGTTTGTTGCAATGTGTACTTTGCCTTCTTTTGTTGCTATTTGTGTTGTCTTGTCTTTGACGTTTGTTCTAACTTCATTTAAGTTTACTATTTGTTTCCTAAATTGGGCTGGGAGAACTGCTAGTTACTCCCCACTGATTGTGGAATTTTTGTTAATATATATTGCAGATGACGATGCTGTTTAGAGTTGTTACAATATGGATCGGGGTTGTGCGTTTACCCGTGTAAGCAAGAAGGTTGTGCTAGTCATAGTGTATGAGCATTATGAGTCTGAGATTAGGACTAGTTTTCTAGTTGGTCTCAAGTAGTTTACCTTTGTTAGTTTGAATGTTAGTTTTAGAGTTGATCTTTTGGATTTTGGTTTTGTATATTTCGAATTTGGTTAAGTTTTGAGATTATGGATAGTTATGGTCATGGATTTGGCTTGTTTAGTTAGAGATGAGGGTATGAGACCTCATTCCTCTTTATATATATATGATTTGGAGTTTCGATTACTATTATGGGACTCGTTGTTTATTTTAGTTTTAATTTTACCCCATAGAGTGACATTCTCGTCTCGGTGGTATTTCCGCTACCACTGATTTGATCGTTGTTACATTTTTTTAGTTAAAGCTTAGTTGGTAAAAGACGGGATGTTACACAGTGTCCTTCTGGACCTGATGAGATTAAGCGAATGAGTAATGTTCCTTATGCGTCAGCTATAGGATCCATTATGTATTTCATGATTTGTACTCGCCCAGATGTTTCATATACCTTGAGCATGTGTAGCAGATTCCAATCAAATCCAGGTGATGCACATTGGAGTGCAGCTAAGAGTATCCTAAAGTACTTAAGAAGGACTAAGGATAATTTCTTAGTGTATGAAAGTGAAAATAAGTTAATTGTTGTGGGTTACACAGATGCGAGCTTCCAAACTGACAAAGATAGTTTTCGATCCCAATCTGGTTTTATCTTTTGTCTAAATGGAGGGGCAGTGAGCTGGAAAAGTTCAAAGCAAAGCATTATCGCAGACTCTGCAACATAAGCTGAGTACATTGCTGCGGCAGATGCAACAAAGGAAGCTGTTTGGATGAAGAAGTTCATTTCTGAGCTAGGAGCAGTACCTAGCATTTCAGATGGCATTGTTTTACGTTGTGATAATAATGGTGTCATTGCGCAGTCTAAGGAACCAAGATCACATCAAAGGTGTAAACATGTACTTAGGAAGTTTCATCTCATCCGAGAAATCGTCGAGAGAAAGAATGTAATAGTTAGTAAAGTTCATACGGATCAAAATGTTGCTGATCCGTTGACTAAACCATTGCCACAGCCCAAGCATGAGAGTCACACTAGGGCTATAGGGGTTAAGCATATAGGAGAGTGGGTTTGATTGTGCGGTATTTACTTTAATTAGCTCATTATTACATTTGCTCTTTATAATGATTTCATTATGTTTATCAGTAAAAGGTTATGATCTTATTTAATCTTGGTTTAGTATTTGACAGGCTAAAGTAGTATCACCTAATCAAAAGTAATCCTAAAGTCCTCTAACAAATAGTAGTCAGGGAAGTAGGGTCGAATCCACAGAGAAGCAATGTTCTTTTCCTTATTGTCGGTCAAAACTAGATTATAGGGAACGAGTGTTGTGGGTAATTATACTAAACTAGACTATAACTATATTAAGAATAACAATAATAAAGAGTCTAGGGCATGGGTTCGCCAATGAACAATATTTCGGGATGAAACACAACAATCAATAATTAATAATGCAGTTAAATAGGTTGATTTGCTCTCTCGAGTCGAAATCAACCATAGAACGATTTTAACAAGCTCTCGCAATTTATTAATACCAACTCTACCTATTGAAACTAGCTTTAATATCAAGTTTATACCTCTCGGCGCATAACCTAATATTGCAACACTATAACAATCAAATCTGGCCAAATTGGATTGAATAGAAATAAAAACATTCAATAGGAATCAACATAAATCAATAAAAAATCAATACTTTATAAACATCCCTTCATAATTGATCATGGATCCCCTTAAACCCTAGAAATAGACTACTCAATCATATTTGGGGAAAACATATTCGTAATTAAATAAACAGACATGAATTAATAATCAAGGATTGAAGAGAAATAAGAAGATAAGAGAAAGAATACCAATTGTAGAACCAATCTTGCAAAATCAAAGCTTCTATTGAAAATTCCATGTAAATTGGGGAAAAAACAAACTAGGGTTCTTGAGTAATTGAGAGAAAAAGCATTCTAATCTAAAATGAATTAATGATGGAAAATAAGGTAGAAAATAAGATGGGAAATAATAATATTCCCTTGAGTCCTTATACCTTTCTATTTCCTAAAACAACTAGACAAATAGAGCCAAAATTCGTCAAAAGATAAGACCTTATTCGACTAATAGTAGACGGAATAACCCGCGAGCGCGGGTTTTCATCCTTGCAAAGACCATAACTCGCAAACTAAAAGTCGTATAGAGGCGTGTGATACACTGTTGGAAAGCTCTTAAAGTCTAGTTTCCAACCCCACTTAAATCACTCAATTCCTATATCTGGATAATAAGTTATGATCAAAAGAGTGCACATGACTCGATTCCCATATTCTTTTAACATGTTTCCGTTCTGTTTTGGGTTGCAATCTAACTTGAAGATGCCCTTTGAACTTCTCAGTTGACGTAGCTCCTTCCTAGATGATCCTCATGCTTAAACTTGTCCAATAATACTCCAATTGTGTTCTTAGTACCTGAAAACTATCAAAAACACACACGAGTAATATTTTCTCAAGTTAAGTAACTATATGCAACTAAATGATCCTAAAATGCAACTTAAATGCATCATGAAATACCTATATCAATATGATTCATCAAACTCCCCCAAGCTAAATTGTTGCTTGTCCCCAAGCAATCAAACAATAGACACGGGAAGAATATAATAACCTACAATATGGGACTAAAACAGGGTTAAGCACACAATCCAAAACACGAGAGATATCAATACTACACGAACAAAGCATCGAGTATCTACGAAACAAATCCGCATAGCACGTCATGTGACCAATCAACTCAACAATCTTACCACAAACCCTTTCCCTCAAGCTGGACTTAACAAAACTTGACAAACCTCACTATAGATATGTGCACTCATACCCTCATGTGTTTAGGGCGAAAAACAATGACACTCAACCTATATATATCAACTCAGAAGAAGAAATACTCTTTAACTTTGACCTTTTGACTCACCTTCAACATGAAAATGCAACACACAAAGATCAAAAGGACTTTCAAGGGTTGTAATGAGGCTAAGGTTAAGGGTATGGAAAATATTTTGGGAAATGTGGTGGAAAAACCAAGAAATGGGAGCAAATATCAATGTAAATACGGTCTAACGAGGCATTCACAACTCCATACACACCATCATTACCAAAATATCACTAATAGGATCTTTCACGCATAGTAACCCATATATAACCTTTTTCATTTTTCTTTCAAAATATGTTCACTTCCTTTTTTCTTTTTCTTTTTTTTTCATTCTTTTCCTTTTCCTTTCTAGTTCTCTGTAATGCCAAAACTTCTTTGAACAACACTTGAAATTCAATGATAAAGCTCATTAATAACCTTTTCCTTCAACAAAGCCACGCATCAACTACATCCATGTAATACAACCTGACCACAACTAACACTCGCTCCCCCAAGCTAGGCTTGGGACAATAATCAAATGACGTCAAGGCTTGTAATATGGGTAAAGGTATCAAATAAGATTCAGAAAAGCTCAGCAGGGATAGAGAGGAAAAATATGTAAACAAGTAGAACTCTGGAGCTAAAATCATGAAATGAACGCCTCAATCATATCAAATAGTGTACATAATCAAGTATCAAGTTACCAGGTCAAAATCAAGATCAATACATCAATTGAGGAACTAATCACTCATCAAAGAACAGAATTGACACGGATTTGTCAGTTTATTAGGCACAGAAGCTCACATGGGTCAATTGACAGGCTAAAGTCGTATCACCTAATCAAAAGTAATCCTAAAGTCCTCTTACAAATAGTAGTCAGAGAAGTAGGGTCGAATTCACAGAGGAACAATGCTCTTTTTCTAATTGCCGGTCAAAACTAGATTATAGGGAACGAGTGTTGTGGATAATTATACTAAATTAGACTATAACGATATTAAGAATAACAATAATAAAGAGTCTAGGGCATGGGTTCACCAATGAACAATATTTCGGGATGAAACACAACAATCAATAATTAATAATGCAGTTAAATAGGTTGATTTGCTCTCTCGAGTCAAAATCAACCATAAAACGATTTTAACAAGCTCTTGCAATTTATTAATACCAACTCTACCTATTGAAACTAGCCTTAATATCAAGTTTATACCTCTCGGCGCATAACCTAATATTGCAACACTATAACAATCAAATCTGGCCAAATTGGATTGAATAGAAATAAAAACATTCAATAGGAATCAACATAAATCAATAAAAAATCAATACTTTATAAACATCCCTTCATAATTGATCATGGATCCCCTTAAACCCTAGAAATAGACTACTCAATCATATTTGGGGAAAACATTCATAATTAAATAAGCAGACATGAATTAATAATCAAGGATTGAATAGAAATAAGAAGAGAAGAGAAAGAATACCAATTGTAGAACCAATCTTGCAAAATCAAAGCTTCTATTGAAAATTCCATGTAAATTGGGGAAAAACAAAACTAGGGTTCTTGAGTAATTGAGAGAAAAAAATTCTAATCTAAAATGAATTAATGAAGGAAAATAAGATAGAAAATAAGATGGGAAATAATAATATTCCCTTGAGTCCTTATACCTAACTATTTCCTAAAACAACTAGAAAAATAGAGCCAAAATTCGTCAAAAGATAAGGCCTTATTCGACTAATAATACACGGTATAACCCGCGGGAGCGAGTTTTCATCGTGCAAAACAGCGTCATTTTGCTCAATATGACCCGATTAAATATTGAATTTTATATTATTATTTAGAAAAAAGATAGGTTATTTTTATTTAGAAAAAAGATAGGTTATTTTTATTTTTGTATGTGGATAAAGTGATCTATTGATTTTATTGTTGAAATGATTAGCTATGGTCGACACTCATTATAACTTATGTGCTTAACTATTACTTCCCTCGTATTAAAATGATTGCAACAAGTTATTTTGCACGCATATTGAGAAAGAGATTTATTGGTATGAATAAGCAAATTAGGCAAAATAATTTTAATACTACCAAGAATGAAATTATAGGTTACTAGTCCTTGAAATTATTTTGACTAATTTGCTCGTTTATACCATTAAATCTCTTTCTCAAAATGCGTGCAAAATGAGTTGTTGCAATTTTTTTGATACGGAAGAAGTAGTTATTATATAGTTTTGTATTTGTAAAGATCCCTTTTTTAGATTATAGATCTTGTTAAAGAACGCTCCCGGAGTATTAATCACCATTCAATATATTTTTCAAAATGATACTAATTTAGGGATATATACCAAAGTCACTCATCAATCGATTGAATTAAAATTTTCAATTTTAGTTACCTTATATAACTTACCGGTTTAAAGCTCACAAACCTCATTGGCAAGTATTAAAACTTGCAAAAGCTACTTATTGGCAAGTATAAAATAAATTAATAAATTTACCGGCTTAAATCTCACAAACTTCAATTATGGAAATAATAAAATTTAATGTGGAAAAATACAGTAGAAAAAGTGCAAAGAGGTAGAGATGAGATAAAAAAAACTAATGACAAATCTAAAGGTATTTGGATCAATAAGTTAGGACTTTTGGGGAAAAAATATAAATTATGTTAACCTTGAATACGGGTGAACACAAGACCATTTTATAATTGATGAAGACTATTGAGATTCTACAAAAAAAATATTTACCCTAAATATACAAGTGTAATTGTCGAACCATTTCAAAAGTGGTTGAAAGTAAATAAATTATAAAGGGGGAGCCTCACTTTTTCAAATAACTAAGTTTTTTTTTGTTAAGAATCACTACTTTTTGATGGTAAAATTTGCAGTTCATAATGACTCTGCCCTAATTATTTCAATATTTTACTCTAGACGTATAGGTGTATTATAAAAAGTAGTTAACAAAATAGAAATTTTAAGGTTGTTGTTTAGAAAATGGGAAAGCATTATAGTTGTAAAACACTTGGTCGAATAAAGATATAAAAATATGGTTGTCGTATTTACTTTAGCGTGCCAAATTTTATTACAAAAGGTTCATTATATGATAATTATTTTAATTATATCTAATGTAATTTTGTAAAAATTTATCTCAGTTAATTTGTGTCATAAATTTTATGTATCCCTTTAAAAGGACACATAACAGTTTGTTATTTAATTCTAAAATTTAGTTTTTTAACAAGTAATATCTTTGTTTCTTTTTATCTAAACCGTTTAACTTTCAATTACCAATCTTATAAATATAACTAATTATAAATATTAAGAGATTGCGATCAACTATTTTAAATTTCATATGCACGAAATTATCAATGAAATCAAATCATATAAATAGGATAAAATGTTAAAATCAAAATATTTGGAGAAAATTTTGATTAATAGTTAGCCTTTCTAAAATTTATTTGCGTATAATTTAATATTTTTATTTTTCTTTCCCAAAAAAATATGCGACACTTAATAATCATAAATTTTATATAAAAGTCATTCATAAGGATACAACATATAGGAAATAATATCTATTTATATAAAAGGGGTTAAGATAATGTTATGTCTCATTTTTTCATTTCAAGAAAATTTAAATTTCTTTGAAAAATTCAAGAATGATTTCAAAATAATAGATCATATGATGAGAAGTTGATGTTAATGTCAAATAAATAGATTTATTAATCGAACTTAAATTTTAAAAAAAACATATATGGGATATAATCATATAATACATATGAAACTTATCCACAGAGAAAATAGAATAACAATTTTTCCCGAAATTTGAATATCAATAATGAGCTTGAAACTCACGGGTTAGAGCAAATAGAAATGTTGGATGTATTGATCTAATATATTGTTAAATAAAATTTGGCCATTTTACCTTTTCAGATTGGGTTTCTTTTAATAGAGATGTTTTGATTTTTTATACTATTCATATTATGCTGTTTCACCATCTTGTGTTCTTTTTATGTAAGAAAAAACATATTTATGTGGGATCTTGCTTAATTCATCTTAATATGCACTTTCATAATATCAACTATGCACTTCCATTTTAATATCATAGCACGTAACAACTAATTCCATATCCATTAGCAAAAAAATGGCTTTTTTCTCTCTAATGGAAGCTTGGTGAGTTGGCTCACTCGATCACTCGGCCATTAACGGGAAGAAGAAAAATCGTCATACTCCAAAATCAACTGAGATTTCAAGGTTGGTTGGCTCGGGGGAAACAAAGCAGTGCTGCGCAGAAGGAAAGCTTAGCTTCATCATCCAATGGAACAGTACCTCTAACTGATACAGGTAACTCTTCATTTGATTTGCTAGAAGCTATTAGTAAAATGAAGAGGTTGTTCTTAATCCACCTGTAGTAAATAATGAAGCTATTGAACGGATTGTTAATAATCGAGGAGAAATAGGTGAAATCCTTTTTGATAAACCTCAAAGTGTTCCTATTGAGACCCCTGTTGATGTTTAGGAGACTGTGACTAATGCTAGTTGGGCCTCTAAGATCATTGGGAAGAAGCTCACTTCGAGAGGGTCTGCTCTTAAGTTTGTTGCTTCTGTAGTGAAAAATGGTATTGTTGTAGCTTAGTTAAAGAAGGAAGAGATGGATCAAATGACTGAAATATGGAAATATGTTATTATTATGTATGTTATTGGCCAAAATCCCACTATTGATGCTATTTTGAGATTTATTGAGACTGAATGGAATCATGTCAGTAAACCACATATTTTCCTTCATGAAGAAGGTTATTTTGTAATCAAGTTTGTCTCAATGGATGATAGGAATGAGATTATGTATAATGACCCATAGCTGTTGAATAGAAGGCCTATGGTGATTAAACCATGGTCTCCTGCTTTTAATTTTCATGAAGAAATGCTCAAAATCATTCCATTGTGGGTTAAATTCCCTAATCTACCTCTAAATTGTTGGGGTTCAGATGCTTTGAGTAGAATTGCTAGTCTTCTAGGGGTGCATTTGTTTACAGATGAGTGTACAACCAAGCAATTAAGAATCTCTTTTGCAAGAGTTTTAATTGAGATTGATGTTACACAAGTACGGCCAGATGTTGTTAGTTTGGAATATAGTGATGGTAATGTTATCCAGCAAAGAGTGATCTATGAGTGGAAGCCAAGGTTTTGCCAAAGGTGTAATAAACTGGGACATGATTGTTCTAGAGCTAATCAAACCAGTTTGGAGTTGCAGAAGAAGGTGGTTTAGAAATGGGTTCCTAAAACTGTTGTTAAGCTAACTGAGCATGAAGAGGTAAGGTCTGGGCCAATTGTTGCTTCTGATGAAGGTGAAACAGAAGGACAACCTAAGAGTCTCCCTCCAACTCCTCAGGTACACAATTATGGAGAGAGGATAGAAAACAGAATGGATAGTGGAAAATGGACTATGATACAAGCAAGAAGTAATAAGAATATCTTAGCTTCTTTACAGGAGAGTCCAGGGAGTGTAACTCATGTAGTGGATGAAGGTGGAGGTAGTTCATTCCATCTTAATACTGCTCCATGATTATTTGCTCTTGGAATGTGAGAGGGATCAATGATCCTTCTAAGCTTGTTGAACTGAAAAAGTTCATCATGGTGAATAAAGTTAGTTTGATGGCTGTGTTGGAGACTAGATTTAAAGTTGGTACAAGTATAAAACTTAGAAGTAAACTTATGAGAGATTAATTGTGGTGTGATAATTATACTCATTCTCCTAGAGGAAGGATTTGGATTGGTTGGGATCCTGGTTTGGTTGCTGTTACTGTGCTTTCATCTCATGAGCAGTTTGTGCATCTAGACATTACTGATAAGAATAGTAATGATAGGTTTGCTTTCACTGCTGTTTATGGAGGGCACACTATTGAATGTAGGAGATTGTTGTGGAATTTTATTAAGGTTACTACTCCCATTATTGCTAAGCCTTGGTGCTTGCTGGAAGATTTCAATGCTGTTTTATACACAGAAGATAAGATTCATGGTTCAGTTATTTCACTGCAGGAAACTAGAGATTTTGTGGAGGTTATGGATACAGTTGATATTTGTGAAATCAGAAGCATTGGTCACTATTACTCATGGACGAAAGGCTATGGTAGTAGTAAAACTTCTTCTAGGATTGATAGAGGGCTGGCAAATTCATTATGGTCTACTAAGTTTCCATCTGTGGTGATTGACTATCTTAACCCTGGATTGTCAGATCATTCTCCTCTATTGATGAAGTGTTCCAGTTGACATGAATGTGGTGGTAGGCCTTTTAATTTTTTTAATTACATGGCTGAGCATCAGGAGTTTGTTGAGATAGTTTCTTCATGTAGGGGTTATGGGGGTACTGTTATGGCGCAGCTATGGAGGAAGTTGAAAGCTCTTAAGAGCATGCTTAAATGCCTTCACGGAAGTGAGTTTGCTAATGTTGGGAAGAAAATTGATGAGCTGAGATCAGAATTGGATGATATACAGTCCCAAATGATGCAGCAGAATGATGAGGTGTTATGTAATAAGGAAATTGATTGTATTTCCAAGCTAAAGAAGTTTTTGAAAGTTTTAGGAGATTGCCTTAATGTAGATTGGAAGCAAACTTGTTTGCCTAGGAAGGCTGGTGGTCTTGGTTTCAGAAGTATTGATTGTTGGAATCAAGCTGCTCTTGGTAAACTTGTTTGGGCAATTACAAAGAAAGAAGATTCACTTTGGATAAGATGGATCAATGCAGTTTATATCAATAATGTTGATTGGTGGGAGTACAAATCTCCTAGCAGTGCTAGTTGATATTGGAAGTGTATTTGTGATATAAAAGAGCTTTTGAAATCTAAAATCTCTGCCTCTGATGCAGCTCCATACATACCAGATCAGGAATATCTACAAGCTTATTGTGGGTGATAATCCAAGATGCTTTTCGGATAAGTCTGTGTGGTGTAGATTAGCTATCCCAAAGCAAAACTTTGTGTGTTGGTTGGTTGTCCAAAACAGGCTATACACTAGAGATAGACTGCTAAAATGGGGTGTTCTTGATGTTGCTCTTTGCCCTATTTGCCTGAATTGTGATGAAACACACTACCACCTTTAATTCCAGTGTGTCTTCAGTGTGAGATTGATTCAATTAGTGTTGAGCTGGCTCAAGATCAGATGGGTTGATAAGTCTCTGATGAACTGGTACAAATGGCTTGGGAGGTGTAGATGTTCACAGTTTCAAAGGAAGGTGTATACTGCCACCATTAATGTTGTTGCTTATGTTGTTTGGTTTGTTAGAAATGAAGCTGTTTGGAATGCTATAGTTAAATCTCCAGTTTGTGTTTTTACTAAGATCAAAAGTGATGTAATTTGCAGAATCAATGCTCACTTACCTGTTAGATTGAGTAGTGATGATAGGTCATGGTGGGATACTCTAATGTAATGTTGCATAATTCCTTGAGTAGTTGTTATCAGTTTCCATGTGATGAAGAGTCCAACCTAGTTGGTTTGTTTAGAGCATGGAGGCTTTAGGGTGTATGCCTTGTTTTGAGCTTATAATATTATCTTACTTGTTCATATAAAAAAAAGTTGGGCGATTCCAACTCTCATTTCTTCTTTCAGGTTATGACTGAGAGGTACTCTAAAAATAGCATTTCCATCATTTACAATCAAGATGGTGTTCCTTTCACTCAAAATGCTGATACCAAGGAGGAGGTTAGGTCTTTCTACATGGATCTTTTGGAATCTGCTGCTGATAATCTTGCTGGTGTTGATATTGTTGCTGTAGAGGTAGTATGTTATCTCCCCTTTCTGCTAATCAGCTTATCATGCCTATTACTACTTCAGAAATTAATGCAGCTTTGTTTAGTATAGATGATAAAAAAACACCTGGGATTGATGGTTATAATAGCCTATTCTTTAAGAAAAGCTGGCCTATTGCAAAGGAGGATGTCTATAGAGTTTCTCTTTCTTTCTTTGATTCTGGTGTTATGTTGCCCTCTATTAACTACACCTTAGTTACTTTAGTTCCTAGGTTAGTAATTCTACCTATGTGAAGGACTATAGACCTGTTGCTTGTTGTTTAGTGGTCTATAAGATCATGCTAAAATAATTACTTCTAGACTTCCAAAAGTGATGCCTGAAGTGATTGACCTTGCTCAAACTGGTTTCATTTCTGGGAGGTGTATTGCAGATAATGTAATTTTGGCTTCTGAGCTTATTAGAGGCTATAATTACAAAAATATTTCTCCTAGACGTGTGATGAAGGTTGATTTAAGAAAGGCATATAACTCTTTGGAATGGCCTTTCTTGGAGACTATGCTACAAGGTCTAGGTTTTCCCTCTATGTTCATTGGTTGCATTATGAGCTGTGTCAAGTCTTTTTCATATGCTGTGTTGGTTAATGGTAGGCCTGATGTGCCTTTTGCAGCTAAGAAGGGGTTAAGACAGGGTGATCCTATGTCACCTTTCTTGTTTACTTTAAGGATGGAGTATCTCTCAAGGAAGCTGGATGAGGTTAAGCTTCTAGTCTTAGTGCCAATATTGATAAGAGTGAGGTGTTTATAGCTGGTGTGTCTGAAGACATCAAAGCTGCAATTCATGATAGGCTGGTTTCAGAGTAGGAGTCCTGCCTTTTAGGTATTTAGAAGTGCCTTTATCCCCTAAAAAGCTCTCCTGCACTGATTGTAAAACTCTTGTTGATAGAGTTGCTACAAGGGTTAGGTCTTGGGCTGCTAAAAAACTCTCATATGCTGGTAGGCTACAGTTGATTGCTTCAGTGCTGCAAGGGGTTCAGCTCTAATGGTGTCAGATTTTCATTTTGCATAAGAAAGTTTTGAAAGAAATTCAGGCTGTTTGTAGAGTTTTCTTGTGGACTGGAGGGGAAAACCCTTCAAAAAAAAGCTCATATTAGCTGGGATCAATGTTGTTTGCCTAAGAAATTTGGTGGTTGGAATTTGAAGAACCTTGTTCTTTGGAATCAAATAGCAGTTGTTAAGCATTTCTGGGCAGTTTCAGAGAAGCAAGATAGACTATGGATCAAATGGATTCATGCCTACTACATTAAGCTTGCTGTTGTGTGGTTGTTTAATAATCCTAGTAGGATGTCTTGGCCTATGAGGAAGATTTGTGAGAACAGGAGATTGATTGATAGAATGCAGCCTGATATGTTTTAGAAGCATGGTAAGTTTTCTATTAAAATAATCTATGATCATCTTTTACCTGTGCCTGCTGTTGTCCCTTGGAGAAGGTTAATTTGTTTTAACAAGGCCTCTCCAAGAAGTGTGTTTATTACTTGGTTGGCAATACAAAATAGGCTTGTAACTAGGAGGAGGCTGTTTCTTTGGGGTGTTTTAGAATCTGACAGGTGTTGCTTTTGTGAAACTGAAGCTAAGGAGGTGCAAAATCTTTTCTTTCAATGTCCCTTTTCAGATCAGGTTCGGTTAGCTATGCTCCAGGCTATTAATAGAAACAGACCTGTTAAGAGCTTTGATGATGAAGTGGTGTTGGCAGCAAAGATGTGTAGAAAGAAGAGTCAGAGTGGTATTACTTATGGCATTGCTTTCTCTGAAACAGTCTATGTGATTTAGATTCAGAGAAATCTTAAAGTTTTTACAGGTGTATGTTTATCAGTTGAGCAAGCTTGTAAGCAAATTCTTTTTAAGGTGTTTTGTTGTACTCCTAGTTAGTATGTTGTTCTAGGGGGTTTGTTGCTAGATTATGTTGCTAGGGTGTTCCTTTTCTCTATAGGCTATAGCATATGATGAGCTTGACTGTGAAGCCCAACCTAGAAGGTATGCATAGTTAGGTGCAGATGCTTTTATTAGCTTTTAGAAGATTAGGAGGTGCATTGCTGGTTGTATCCCTTCTTTTTTGGTTATTAATAAAAATTTAATTGCCAAAAAAAAACTATTTATAATTTCTATTCATGTACAATTAGAGATATTCGTGATCAACGATATACATCAGCAAACATACACAATATTAATGTCCCATATTCGTAAAGGAGTATATTTTTCAATTTTGACTATTCTTTTAACAACTCATTATATAAGATAATCCGACCAATTGATAATAACATTAGCTAACTTTTAAAAGAACCTTTTGTAACAGGTTATAACGATTAAAAACACAATTGACAAGTTGGAAAAGGTTTAGGCGACTGGTAGTAGTAAAATATTATTGGGCGAACTTTTGAACTAAGTTTTTTTCCATGTAAATACATGGATTATAAAAATAGAGAGAATAATGAGTTTGAAATTCTCGAGTGAAATAATAAAAACGTTGGCGGTATCAGTCTATACTTATTAATCACATAACTAGGCAATAATGTATTGAAACTTTTTTGTCATGGATTTACTTAAAAACGTGACCCAAAATACTCAAATCACAATTATTTACTCTCGACTGAGTTTTACGGGATAAGATTATTCTAAAAAATCCAATAACTTTTTGTATCACGTGTACTTTTAATTTGCCCGAACATTAAAATTTCCCGTGCATTTTGCACGGGTCTAAATACTAGTATGAATACTACAATTATTCCTTAGTTAACCAATATTACAAGAAAATAAAACAAAATGCTAAACAACTTATTTTTATAGTAGAATTTCCTAGAAAAGAAAAGTAATAATGAATAAAAGAAAGGAAAAGCTGTCAGAATAAGTCAACATTTGCGTTGACCGCTTTTAACAAGTCTACCTTAATTTATTCCATTAACAAATAGACCTTGTACACACTTTTGCTTTTAATAAGTTCTTTTAAATGTTTACCTGCAATAAGAGGTTGTAATAGGTAAAATCAGTTTCATTACAGGTAATTTAATTAATCTTTATTTTTTTCACATCTCTATTATATAAGTAAAGAGGTCGGGGTGGACACCAAAAAGAAAAAAAGGAAAAATAAATAAAATAAATTAATGAGCTTATTAAGTAATTAAGTTTTATTTCCAAATTTAGCCATCAGATTTTTAATAAAAGATGTTCAAAACTTCTAACTAAAATATATAAAAATCTACAAAGAAAAAACAATTAAAAATAATATCAACGATTATATTTTCTTGAGATCTAGAAATAGACACCCATTTTGCTATATTTTTATATACTTCCTCCGTTTTTTTAAATGTGACACTTTCTATTTTAGGAAGTTTTAAATTAAATGTGACACTTTCTTTTTTGGTCAATAAACTCTCTCTATCTCTCTCCTCTCACATGGGTCCCCTTATTTTTTTCTCTCTATCTCTTTCCTTCCCAAAAATTGCCTAGGAGTCCGTGAATCTAAAAGTGTCACATTTAAATAAAAACGGAGGAAGTAACTTTTTTTTATTTTGAAATACATGAGTAATTGATTGTTAATGAGTGAAGGCACATTTGATCAAATTGAACATAATAAAGTATTTTAGCATGAGTAAGAAATATAACTATTTTTAAGTACTTTTGAATTTTTTTATTAATTTGGACAATGAGCAAAAAATACCTTACCGAGTACTATATAACAAAATTGTAGTTGATGGTGGGGAGTAAGGGATGTTTTCAAAGAAAAATGAGCCAAAATGAATTTAGCTTGAAAATAAAATTTGTTGTGTACCTTCACATTTTATCATGTTACAGTAGCCAAAACACACATCGTATGCAAATAAAATTAGGATTTTTTGTTCAAAATCACCTAAAATTTTCACGTTTTTAGAAACTCCCACCTTAATGAATTTTTCTTTTAAATTTCCACCTATCAGTCCCAATTTTATTAGAAACTCCCACCACTTAATGATTTTTGTTGAATTTCGTTAACAAAATCGTTAAGTGGGCCCCATATATGCATTTTATTATTAGTTTACACTAAAATTGAAGTCAATTTCATCAATTTAAGGGCAAATTCTCAATAAATTTAGAGCAAATTTGGAACGAATTACAACTATTTGGAAAGAATTGCAACTATTTCAAGTTCCATTTTGTTAAGAAAATGTATATGTGGGACCCACTTAACGATTTTGTTAATGAAATTTGACAATAAACGTTAAGTGGTGGGAGTTTTTTAAAAAAAATGTAAATGGTAGGTCGAATTTTTTAAAAAAAAATTATTAAGGTGGGAGTTTCTAAAAACATGAAAAGTTTAGGTGGTAAGATGCCACTATCCATAAAATTATCTACTGTAGATTATGAAATTTTATGATAAAATTATTGCGTGCGTAGAAATCTAGTATTATAAAAGCAAACCCCATTTCTCTTTCTAGCTTGCTCCTTTGATTCATGAACTCTCCATTTTAGGTTCATGCTTCTTTACGTCCTTTTTGTTTACTCTCCAAATCGGAGCTGTTCCACTCTAACTCTCCATCCTTCTCTCCCTCTCCCTCTCCCTCTGCCTCTTAAATTTGCAAACCTAACTCCATTCTCAAACTGTAAACTCTAAATTGCATTCTCATTTTTCTATTGAACAATTCAAAAATTCGAGCTCAATTCTCAAGCATGAAGCGAAAGAATGTTGAGCAAGCTACAACCCAATTCATGTTTATATGAAGTAGAATTTTACAATGTTTTGGTCAATTCGAACGCTTAAAGGCTGAAACTGGATAAGAAATTAACAAAAGAAAGATAGAATAAAATGATATTAGTGAAAGTAGAAAAAGAAAGGAATTGTAATGGGAAGATGAAACCTTTTATTTGATTCGGCTGATGCAATGCTTTCATATTCCCATTACAATTCCTTTCTTTGATTTGATTCAGTTGATGCAATGCTTATCTATGAATCAGAAAGAGTTCATACACGGGTTCCTCTTTCCAATTTGCATCAATCTTCCGCAAAGTTTCACCTTCTACCACCAATTGTGGTCACCGTATGCCGCGACGTTTAGCGGTTAAAGCCTTCTCAAACGACGCTGCTGATATTAAAATAGTTAACAATCCCTCCATTTGTACCACAGATGAGCTTCACTATGTTCACATGCTAACTCTAATTGGTTCTGATTAATAATTGCCTTTGATTTTACATTTTGGTACTATGTTCCATTAATAATTGCCTTTGATTTTACATTTTGGTTTTGATTTTGGTTAGGTCTTCAAATTTGTTGTTCTGTTTTTTTGATGAAATACACAGGTGGGTTTACGTTGGGGTGGTTGGGGGACGAGGGAGAGATTTTTTTTTAAAAATGCATATAAGAATATAGAAGGAAAGTTTTCTTCAAAAATCAAGAAGTCAAAGGGAAGTGGGGGAATTAAGAAGTGAGTTTACAGGTTCACCAGGTCATATGTAAAAAAAACTTGTTAGAAGCAAAAGTGTATACAAAGTCTATTTGTTAATGGAATAAATTAAGTTAGACTTGTTAAAAGCGATCATCGCAAATGTTGACTTATTTCTGACAATTTTTCCTAAAAGAAACAATTAAATTACTTAAAATTACACTTAATGATTAAAATACGAATACGGAAACTCTCCTTTCATATTTTTTATCGTTTGGGGACTCACCTATTTTTCATCGTTAGGAGATCAACACTAAACTAATGACTGATTCCTGCGAGTTTAATTGTTAAAACAAAAAATCAAGAAAAAAATATGGGTTTTTTTAACAGACATATATCGACATATCTAAAATCAGATAAATTAAATTAAGGAAGAAACTAAAGAGGCAAAAACAAGCAAGCAGCGAAGGACATCATCTATTCCTTTATCATTTGAGTACACTTTCAAAGAAATTTGAGTTAAGGCTCGTTGTTACTTCTTCAAGCAATTCAGCATTATTAGGTAAGCATCTACTATAAGTTACAATTTCTTTCATTAAAAATTGGAATTTCTTTTTATAGTTTGATTCTCCTTAATTTAAAAATATATATGTTGGGACATTGATTAGGGTTGGGTTTATGTGAAATTTGCAAGATTCCTGTATATTTTTAATGACTATGATTTAAAATTGTTGCGAAAATGTGAATGTGTTCATCACTTAATCTTTTATGTGCTGATTTTCAGCATCTATTGTTGCAATTCATTTTCCTCTCTTTAAGCTAATCATCTTTATATCCTTAAATGTATAGAAATTCTTGGGGTTCCTTGAAGATAGGAAGTATATGGGATTGATTTTGGTTTCATGTTCATAACCCTCGCTCCTCAGTCCTCACCTTTGCTCTCCTGCTGCCGCTACCGCAATTTCTGCACAACCAAACTTTCGCCGGCAGACTGCCTCAAGTGGTAACTGGTAAGGTAAGTTTGTTTGATTTATGAATATGTAACGCAATTTCTGCACTTAGAGATATCTGCTTGTAAAATTGAGCTTCCTATTCCTAACTGCAACTATATAATATTAAGGGCAATGTTTCAATACAAACACTAACAATCACTTATTGAGCTTCCTATTCCTATTTCTAACTGCAACTATATTAATTTTGCTGTAATTTGATTATTTTGGGCTTCCAACTTGCCCCCACTGAAAATCCGCCATTGCTTACAAGCATATATAAATCACTTTTTAAAAAAAAAAATTGAAGTTTGATTATTTTGTTTCTCTTTCAGTGTCTTAGAGTCTACATTGCTTGCTTGCTTTCGTGGGGTTGTGTATCGATTGTTGTTTGTTACAATGAGCCGGCCAGCAACTCGTAACAAGAATAAACGCAATAGACCGGAGGATGAAGTTGATGCGAAATCTGAAATCTTGAGGTGTGTAACAACCTATATTGAATTTTTGAGAGTACCCTTTTCTTTCAATTGCTGCTCATTGCAATGAAGTAGGAGTATTGTTTTTGCTAATTTAGATACATTGTTTAGGAGGATTCACGCTACGGGGGAAGTTGCAGATGATGATCTAGCACAACTTTACAATATTAGAAAAACTATTTGCCAAGGATGTCGTGTCAATACAAAGGATAATCCCAATTGTTTTTGCGGGCTAATCCCACCTGCAAATGGAAGTCGTAAAACTGGATTGTGGCAAAAGATTTCAGATGTAATTAGTTCATTTGGTCCTGATCCAACTAAGGATCTTAGATCTTCGGTTGATGTTCCTGCCGGCTTGACAAATTTGGGTGCCACATGCTACGCCAACAGCATACTTCAATTCCTTTACATGAATAGGGCTTTTCGTGAGGGTATTTTTTCTGTTGAACCACATGTTCTTGAGCAGCAACCTGTGTTGGATCAATTGGCTCGCCTTTTTGCACAGTTGCATGACAGTAAGATGGCTTTTATCGATTCTGCACCGTTTATCAAAGCGCTTGAGTTGGATAATGGTGTTCAGCAGGATAGCCATGAGTTCCTTACTTTGCTTTTGTCCTTGCTGGAACATTGCTTGAGCCATTCCGGGGTTGCTAAAGCAAAAGCAATTGTTCAAGACCTTTTAGGGGAAGCATGTCACATGTTACCAGGTATAGTTGGTTAAGTTACTTTTAAATTTTATTGTTTTATTCTGTTACTCATGGACATCGTTATATCTTCAATACATTATATGCATTTATTATGGTATTATCATTAGTAAATTTAGGGTATGTTTGGTCAAGTTTCTGTTCTCAAAAGTGGTTTTCCAGAAACATATTCTAGAGAAATTTCTAGGGTCTTTCGGCCACAATTTTAGAAGTACTTTTTAAAAAACAGAAACAGTTTTACCCGGTTTGGTCCATTATCTATAAGAGATTATCTATACTATATATATCTTTATAGCTGAAGTTTTGTCAAACATAATACGGAGTGTTTATTTCATTGGAATATATAATCTAACAGAAGTATAGTATTATTAGTATCAAATTCATTGGGAATGTCAATGTATGAGTAGAAGTTTGACTATGCATAACAATTTTGTAAGAAATTAAGTGAATATGATGGAGTTGTGTTCAAAAGTTGATAGACACCATCTTCCCACCCTCTCTGCCACCATCTAAACTGTCACCACGAACAAATTCCTACGTTTCTCTTGAAAACACCACACCTCAACCAAAGAAACCTAAACTCTTCTGAATATCTATTCTCTTCACCCCTCTCTCAACCACAACCAGACACCAACAGCATTGTTGCTGTCGTAAACCGCCATCATTTACATCTATTCCTGCATATCGATCACCAAATAAAGTTTAATCAAGTCTGCTTGTAATTCAATTTAATCACAGCGAAACTTGACGAATAAATCAAAGAGTGGTCTTCTTGAATGATCATTTTGCCCAGTGATATTGGTCGGCATTCGTCCCAAAACGGTACTACTAAGATTTCTTGGTATAGGTGAGAAAGAAAGGTCATCCTTCGTTTATTTTTAGATTTGGGTCTACAATCTAGTGTATGGGTAGAACTTGTCTTTTGCGAAGAATTTTAGAGCTTATGCTTTTGTGAAATTTAGGCGAGTATAGCTTATCATTTGCAAAGAATTTCAGAATCTGAGAATATTTGCAGTTGAAGTGAGGAGGAAGAAGAGGGAGGAAGTGGGTTCTTATTTGGAAAATTGAGGATTTGGGCAACATTGGCCAAGCAAAATTTTCATGAAACGAGCTAAGTGCTCCCATGCTTTGAGGAATTCTATTTCTAAGCCCCCTAGAAGCTACATTTAGTGGTTGTTTGGTTGACATGAGAAAACACGGGCAATAGAAATTCCCAAGAATTGGACAATGGGTGGGTTGTTTGGTTGACACTAGAATGGCAAAATGTAGGAATTTGCAATTCCTAGAAATTTCAACTTCCCACAAAATGGAGAAATTTAATTACCTAGGGTCCCCTAGGTAAGTTGAAATTCCCATGGGAATTTATTTCTCCCATTGTCAACCAAACACTTTAGCCAAATTCCCGTGAATTTGAATTGATTTCCTGTGAATTAGAATTTCATGGGAATTTCCACTTCCCACATAAACCAAACGACCACTTAGTTTCTCAAGAAGTAGAAACTACATTGTAAAATATGGTGTTTGGCCTAATCTTTTTACCTTTTGGGTCCTTGGAGCTTGGCTAAACATCCTTTTGTTATATCTAGAGATGGTGCGTTGTGGCACAAACCAATCCTTATTTAAGTAGTGATGGCTATGTGAAATATTGTTAGTATTATCCCTTCTTGCTTGTGTCTTCATTGTTTTTGTTTGTCTATTTGCTGGACCATTAATGCTCTTCCAGATAAAGTAAAAAAATAATAAGTTATGCATCTTGTTTATGTCATTGGAGAGTGAAAGATTATAAGTTAAATCAACACCCTCTTGCTCCCTTTTTCGGATTGGATTGACTAAGTATTCTGACGTACATGAAAAGTTGTTGACGAAGAAGATAACGGAGATAATGGAAGGATTCTTGAACCGGCAAAATTAACTAATTAATGGGCTCTTTGTTTTGCCAAGAATTGAATTTCTCTGTCTGTAGAGAAAGTGTACATAGATAAGGTGTGGTTTCAAGTTATATTATACATTTTCGGTTTAGAATGATTCTGTAAAGGGATTTTCTTCTCTGTGTTAGCATGGAATAGATGCCTACTTATCTAATGTTACTCATGTTTAGCATCGGTTTGACATCTAAACTAGCTTCTCGGTACGAGACAAGAACGGAAAAAAAGCATGCACATACATCTATATATTGAATTTTATATGCGTATATGGACAAATACTGCTTTATATCTTGTCAACCATAGCATCATCTCCAACAAAATATCCGATCTTTTATTTCCGGACTTTACATGTGCAATGTCTTGAATGTTGTTGTTGATATTTAAGTTATTTTGTAGATCATGGTGCTTGTATATGATATTACTAAGTTTTAAGAACTTTCTTGCTTTTCTCTGTGTTTTTGAGCTTGGGCATGGTCTTCGAATTAATTGTTGAGTCTAGTGTCTTTAAGCTTATTGTAAAAGCTTTGCTTCCAATCCTGTGGCTTAGACCTGAGAGTCCTCATTAACTTCGAGTTCTTGTAGTGGGCTAATCCTGGGATTTGATGTTTAGAAGGTTCTTAAGAGGTTGGCTGGGTGCAGGGAGCGGACTTTTTTCCGTTCTTTCTTCTCTTTCTTGTGTATGCGTGTGTGTGTGTTGGGGGGGGGGGTTGACTTTTTGTATGCCTTGCTTGCTTATGGTTTATGAGCAACTTTTCCCTTTTTAAGGTGCTAGCAAGTGGTAGGTGTATTCAAAGTTACCGATGCTTATCTGATGTTTTCTTTAGTCAGGGGTTGATGGCAAAAATAATCATCTTATTGCTTGCGTTGGTTTGTAAGTCTAAGGTGGAGGGCAGCTTGGATTTTAGGAAGGGTGGTGGTTTTACATCATGATCGTGCTTCTTTCATGAATTTTCTTTTGCATTTTCTTAATTGGCTCTCTAGCCATTTTTTCATTTTCCACCTCAAGGAATGCTAACTTCACTTATTTTTCCTAACTTTCTTATTTTTACCGAACTTAACTTAATTTTTCAAAACTTAATAGAACTTAACTTATTTTTTGTAAACTTAACTAATTTTTGTGAAGCCTGTCTTATTTTTTTGCTGAATTTAATTTATTTTTGGTGAAATCTTTTTTTGCTGATAATGTATAATTAAAATTAAAAAATAAAGCTACCTCCGTTTTTTTAATAGGGACGTTTGCTTTTGCGCGCGGACCAAGGAAAAAGTGTAAAAGTAAGTGAGAACGATGGTAAAAGTAAGGAAAAAGGTAAAGAGAAGGAGAGAAAAGGTAGTAAAGAAGTGTAATAATTAGGTGGGCCAACCTACCATTAATGGGACAATGTAGAAGTGTCCCAATTAAAAAAACACCCATAAATGAAAAATGTCCCAATTAACGGAGGTCGTTGTTAACAATAGCATAAAACTTTAGCATCATAATAATAAAATATTACTAGCAACATAATAACTAATGGAAAAAATATAAAACAATAACAACTTTCTAGTTTTCCTATTGTGTGTTTGGGGGGAACAAAAAATATACAAATTTTTTATATCCATATTTGTTGACTTTCAAATCCGTATAGGCTTTATTAATGGTTAGTGTGGTTGGAGGATAATATTAATCTACGACTATCATATTCTAGTCTAATTCTTGTTATCCATTGTAAGGCCTTGTTCTTTTAGACGGAATGAATGGAAATTAAGTTTGCTTGGGTTACTTTCCTCTTGCCTCTCACAATTTCCTATAAATAATTTCAGTTAAGTCTAGTCCAGTCCAATAGAAGAATAGTCCTAAGTGACTATGAATGTTCTTAAAGTGAAAATAAAATATATTGGTGAAAATAGATTCTATATATACTTCCGTTTATTAGTTGTAACGTTTTAATGTGATGTTTGCCAACACACAAACTTCTCCCAAATTTTGGCCGCCATGAAATCAATGAAGATAAAAGACATGGATCTAAAAGAGAACGGACCAATATCAGAGAAATACGGGAGTTGAAATAATTTTTCTAAAAAATCTTGGATTGTTCTATAATATGTCTTTTTAAAATTTTATTTGAAAGATATAATATGATTATTTTAAAGTAGTTGAAAAAGATACAATGTACCTTTTTTCGAATTTTTGAACTAAATTTTTGTGAAGTTAACTTATTTTGTTGAACTTAACTTAATTTAAAAAATTACTTACCCTGAAACCAATAAAGATAAGTAAATACAGTATAGACCAATACCATAGAAATGTGGGATCCTTTTTTTCAAAAAATTCCCGGATTGTTCTTTAATATAAGTATTTATAGTAGTTAAAAAAGATATTACAATTTCTTTTATCATTATTTATAAAACAGATTTCCTTGCTTGTTTCGAATTTTTGAACTAACTTTTGCTGAACTGATTTTTGCTTAATTGTGCTGAGCTTCCATGCAAGGCTTATGTGTCCATGATAGTTGGATGAAAGCAACATTGTATATTAATGATATGCTTGTGCTATCGTTCGAAAATGCGGTTTGGACGCGATCACGGTGATGGTCACAGTAGTGGTAAAAAGAGATGATGCAATTATCATACCACCATATATCTTCCAGGACGGAGAGATATTGCTTGAACTGGCCTAAACCACGGCCTTTTTTCCAAACCTTTATGATCTAGGTATCATCGGTTTGGTAGATTTGGAAACTGCGGCAAATACAAAGTGGCTTTGTATTGTCACCATATGTAAGGCCTTTTCTCTTAATCAATTTATTTTTATATGAAAGAATTTTGCTATTTTTATTATATAAATATCAAATTAGAAACTAACAGTGTTTAGAATGATAAAAATCGAAATATAGTGTTTAGGAGAAGAAAATGGAGTTAGTTCTTCATACTAAAGATAGTCACTATATGTGAATTAAATGTAGCTTTTGCTTCACAATTTGAAGTTTGGAATCTTCATGACATTCAACATGGTTTGAGGTATGTATGCTTTGAAATAAGATGCACTCAATTAGTATAACCTATTAAAATCGATTTTTTTTTGGATAGCAATATAATTTCATAAGTACTTTTGTTGTTCACTTTCGTGGGTTCATCATCATATTCGGTGCCATTGTGGAGCAATGATTACAATTTCCAAGTTATTTGAAACTCTTTTTTTTTTTTAAACAGTGGATGTGACTAATGTTAAGAAAATTGCAATTGTAAACATTGTAACCAGAGCATTACATGGATTTAATTAATTTTTTTGTATAATGTGGCTTAAAGGTGCATATCTAGAAGAAGATGAATTGGGTTTTTTACATGTAAAGTGGAGCTTTGATTGTGCTTTATCTCTTGGATATGTGTCACTTGAGAAGCGAGATGGGTTTTAGGTCTAAGAGAAGACTGGTAGAAGGTGCCAAGTTAAATAGAGACGGATTAGGTTTTTGTATAATGGGAACTGGGGCTGTATCTCTTGATTGTACCACTCGGAGGTGAGGTGAGTTGACTTTAGGAGGAGAATGCACAAAGGTCTTTGGAGGCGTGTGTTTTTGGAATTCATTTGGGTGCTTTAGTTGGAGCTTAACAACCCAATTTCTTATAGTAGACTTATAATGTTGTAATGCTAGTGAAATTGGGGTGTTATGGGTTGGGCTCCTGTTTTTTTTTTTTTTTTTGGCTTCTGTATTGTCTGTTGCTGGATTATTGCTTTCAGATATGAGAGTGGTTGCCATTCTTTTCTTTGCGTAACTTCATTCTCTTCAAAATGGTACCTTTTGTACAAAAAAGAGAAAAGCCAGGATACCCAGATTTCTGATAGAGTTGTAATTCATTTACTTTTTGGTAAATTTATTCCTTTTAGAAAATTTTTGGTTCTACCTTAAGCCTCTTGTGCTTTCTAAAATTCCCTGTTCATAGTAGTTTCTTATGGAGGAAAAGCTGCTATAGTCCTGGCGTAATAGTTATTGTAGAAGATATTGTTGTGACACTGCTTTATCTCTTTTAGATGTTCAAAATGTGGGCAAACTTCTGAAGCCTCTTCAAATGTGGAGGACTTTTATGAACTGGAATTGAATGTGAAGGGTTTAAAGAGCTTAGATGGAAGTTTAAGTGATTACCTGAGCGAGGAAAAACTTGAAGGGGATAATCAATATCACTGTGATTCATGTGGGACAAGAGTTGATGCTACTCGCTGTATTCAATTGCGCACGCTTCCGCCTGTATTGAACTTCCAGCTTAAGCGATGTGTCTTCCTCCAAAAGGTAATCACATGAAATTCATTTTCCCGCTTGTTGCTCTCTATAACAATAACTAGTTTTTTTTTTTAAAACATACTTTGTCTTATACAAGAGCTCTTTGCTTAGTGACTGGCTACCTCTGATTTCATTTCTGTCAAGTTTCTTTTAGTTCTGAAGACCTGAAAACCTCAGCTAGACTTGAACCTACCTGCCAATTACAAATGTAGATACGGGTTTTGGTTTAAACTTTAATCCTCAAATTATTAGGGGTTACACTGTGGGGTTGGGATTTGATGGGGACGGGGGTATTGATGTCTTGAGCTAACTGTAAGCGTTGCATTCGGCTTCAGCCTTAAGTTGAGAATTTTTCGGTGTACATGCAACCTGGTTGCCACCTTTCCCTTTTAATATCTACTACCTCTGTCCCATATTAGTTGCAACAGTTTGACTTGCACACTTGCCAATGCTCAAATTTGACTATTAATATATCTTACTATCAATTAGTAAAAATTATGAAAAATTGATAATGCCAAATTTATACATTGAGACAAATTTAACATCTATTTACTAGCATTTGGTTTAATATGTTAGTTAAAAATCATGGTCAAAGTAAGGCATATGAATAGTATAAAAGTCAAACTGTTGTAACTAATATGGGGCAGATGCAAATTCTGAAATTCTTCTATCTCCTAGAAAGTTAAGGCCAATGTCAATAAATTGTGGGTGAGGAAGATCGTTTCTTGGAACAAAATTGTAGATTACTTGTAGATTACTTGTAGATTTACTTGTACAATTGACAAGACCCTCTCCAGAAATCTTTTTTTGAGTGCTTAGGAAGGGATTGTTTAAAAATGTTCTTTAGGGGGCAGTAATTTGGTAGAACTATACAAAAATTCCGCTCCATGAGGTGAGACCGTGAGAGTCATTATGCAGTGTCTTCTGTCTTTTGTTGGCATTGGAAAACTCTTTTGGAGTTTTGTTAAAGCTGTGACAGTATTTTAAGACTTCAAATTGCAATCTGGAGTTAGCTAAGTTTCTGCAGATTCTTGGTCTTTTTTTGGAACGTTTCATCCCTACTGCTTTTCATCATATCTGTTGAAGTTATTCGTTGTCTTCAAAAGCGATTCGTACTCCACTCGGCCAAAAGTTTGACTCGAACTTAACCGGGGTTAACTAAACTCTAGTTCGACTCAAATTGAGTCGAGCTGAGCAAGCCACAAGTGAACTCAATAAGCTGTGAGTAGCTTGGTAAATTAGTCCCTTCTATTATACTTACATTGTACTCTTCACTCTCCCACCCCCAGTTGTTCTTTTACCTATTCCACCTCTCTCGGGAATGGGTGGTTGATTTCAGAAAGTAATTGATTAGAGAGTCCTATATGATTTACTATAAAGTAGTAGAGAGAGAATTAAGGAGAGGGAATGGGTGGTTGATTGCAAAAAGTAAGTGGGAAAAGTTGAAAATTTTGTTAGTGGCCCCATAATTAATGCAGTAAAAGTTTCCGTTATATAGAAAGTGGAACAAGTATTTTTAACACCCCCTAAAAGGAAAGTGTAACAAGTAAAAAAAATAATAGAGAGGGAGGAATGGTTCAATCTTTTAAGTGGGTATTTTAACTTAGAGAGTTAGAGCACTTCCAAAGAACGGAACTACTAGAACGAAAAAGACAAAAAAGATACATTTAAAAGGATAAAGTGGACAAATACAAACCCTATAATTTACCGCAATCGCTTTGTCTATCCTCTCAACACGGTCAACGCTCAATTAGAGTTGGCTCAAGTCGGTCAACTCTCATGTTGAACTGTTTTCCGAGTCGAGTCAACCTCAACCTAACTCACTCAATTTGCTCGATTAGCACCTATTACCACATTATGCAGGTTTAGAGTGCTATAATAGGAATCATCAGTTTGACATGGTGCTTGTCTTCTTTGCTTACTATGTGAAACTAAAGGTTTCTCTGCAGTAGTTTCTATCAGCTTTCTTTTTGTTTAAAGTTATTATGGCGGTTAATCTTTCTGCATTACCTTTTTAGACAACGACCAAGAAGAAAATCACCTCTGCATTTTCTTTTCCCGAGGAGCTGGATATGGGACAAAGACTTGCAGAGCCCTCTGAATCTGCTTTGATTTACGGCTTATCTGCAGTGCTTGTTCATAAGGGAACTGCTGTCAACAGTGGCCATTATGTGGCTCATATCAAGGATGAAAGCAGCAAACAGTGGTGGGAGTTTGATGATGAACATGTTTCAAGTTTGGGGTGTCATCCTTTTGGAGAAGGCTCGTCGTCTGCCTCTAAGACAGATGGCTCATCTAGTCCAGCAGCTGAGAATGCTGTTTCAGATGAGAATCACATTGACATTGACCAGCGTCGAGCATCTAGTGTAAATGGTCATGTGGAGAGTTATTCATCAAGTGATGCGTATATGCTGATGTATACCCTTAAATCTAGAAAGGGTATTCAGAATGGGTCGATGGTGTACAATGCTCACAATGAGAAAATTGCTGGTTCTTCAATTCCAGTCAACAGTAGTCTTCCTCTTCCACCTCATCTTTCTGATGAAATAAAAGCTCTAAATGATTTGTACCTTGCTTCGTGTGAAAAGTACAATTCCAGAAAGGAACTAGAGGTGAACACCATGACAGAGCGAAGACAAGAAGTCCGTTCTGTTCTTTCTGAAGCCCCTGTCCTTTCCCTCGAAGAGCCATATTTCTGGATATCTGTGGACTGGCTACGACAATGGGCTGACAACGTGACTCCTTCGTAAGTGTTCATCGTTTTCCTTTTCTGTTTGTATATTTTTCTGTGTCTAATTTTGATGTTTCTGATATGAGTTATGCATCATAAATCAATTGTCTATCTGTTGGTAATGATATTTTCAGACATTGCTAAGAGGAGAAAGTCTAGCTTCAGTACTAAGAAATGGATGACTTAATTTGTATATCTTCCCTTTACAGTGTAGTAAGTGGACAAGACTGAGATGGTAGAGAGGAAAGGACCATGTTTGCTTGTAATAGGAGATTTGATAGGAAGGAAAATGATGGTAATAAGTTCATAAAATTTTCGCTTCGTGCTCCCAAAAGCAAAGGAATTTTTGTGGACAGAGAAAACCGAAAGCTGTCATTTCTCTAGCTCAGTTTTTCTTTCTTTCCCTTACTAGCTAACAGTACATTGGGTTACTTTCAATTCTTTCCATTAAAATCAAAGACCAGAAGAACAAATTAATTTTCTTTTTACTTACCTTTTCTTCCGTTGCTTTGCTAAAAAAAAGTCCCAATGAAGTTAAAGGATTGTCAACGAGAAGGAGGTTGGGGAGGCTGAGCCTCACCCAGGTATGAGTGCATTTGCTGACTGGTCCAAGATGCTGGAGAAATCAGGAGTGTTTTATATCAAGGGACAACCTGAGGTTGAGAGCTCATCCAAGATAATTGCGTGTGTTAGCTGGTCCAGGATACTGGAAAAATCAGAGTGTTGTGTATCAAGGGACAACCTAAGGCTTGTTTTTTTATCATTGAGATGAATGAACTTGGGGAAAGTGTGTGAGGCATACTGGCAACTGGGAAGACTGTGTGAGATTCTAGGCAGGGTGGAAGAGTGCTTAGACTAATGCTGGTTATTCTGTTTCTGAAGCGTAAAGTTGATGGGATCCTTTAGTAAGGTTTTGACTCATACCAAGTTTTTCCACGGGAAATGGGTTGATGATCCTTGAGAAAGAATTCCAGAAATAGTGAAGATAGTAATAGATTCGTTATTCTATGGCTTCTGAATATGTGCACCTTTTATGTATTCGAGGTAGTTTATTAGGAAAGATTTTCTAAAGAGGCATTGGGACAGTGTTTATGTGAAAGAAGGTTTATCGTTGGTCAAACTCAAGAGGGGAAGATTATGATGCTGGGTCACGTCTAGAAAGGATGAGCTTTTAAATTGCTGAAAACCATAGTACTCCGGATTAAGGTAACATACCAGAGGAGATGTGTCTGGTTCCAGATTCTCGGTAGAAGGACGGTCACTTCTGTCTTGATAAATTTTCTGCGGTTTGAGGAAATGGTGTTTTCTTTTCTCGTAAAAAAATAGGTAGTGATGGGTGTTGTTTATTTAATTCGAATGTTGACGATCTTGAAATTAGGGATTTGTTATTGGTAAAGCTAGGTATTTTTTTCACTAAATTATGCATGTCTAAGTTGGTCGATCCAATAGGCTGGAGTGTGGAGATAATATCTTAGAATTTGTTGGAAAGAAAAGAGTTGCTTTTTAATCTCAAATTCTCAAGGATGCAATAAGCTGTAGAGATATAGATGGCAGTAGACTCCCCTATTAATGGTGATGAATGATGAGTTAATCCATACCTCTATTGTATAAGGGAAATGGGGGTGGTCACCAAAAATAAGAATAAAATAAAATAAAATAAAACAAATTACTGGGGTAACT
The DNA here is from genome assembly GCA_947645195.1 of Patellifolia procumbens. NCBI lineage: Eukaryota > Viridiplantae > Streptophyta > Magnoliopsida > Caryophyllales > Amaranthaceae > Patellifolia > Patellifolia procumbens. Next base: position 379,297 of record CANSGD010000295.1, read on the forward strand.
AATTTATTTTAGGTGATTAATTACCTAAATTTTAGGAAGTTAAGAAATCTACCCAATTAAAAACAAGAGAAAACAAAATCAAAACTACAATAAATTATGTGAAACCAGCAGAAACTAAACTTAGGGAAGTGACGAACATTTAGGGTGATAAAGCTCCTAAAATTAAGGAAGTTGATACAAAAACATATTTTTAAAGAAAAAAATGTTAATCTTTGTCATTTAACAAAATGGTTATAATTTTGAATAGAGATTAGGTGTTGCAAGTCGATTGAACGGTATAGGGAAGCACAATGAAAGAAAACTAACCAAGTAAAAAACACTACTCTAGGTGTTGATTAATTTTCTTTGTTATTGCATTGTTGCATTACTAAGATACTTTTTTATTGGCACAATGTTTTTCTTTACATAAGAACTTTCACGCCTCCCAACGCACAACTTTAAACGTTTATATCTTTAATTGTGGTTAAGAAAAGATTATAAAAGGTAGATATTAATTAAGTTTATATCGAGAGGAATCTAACAAGATCCCACATTACTAAATTTGTCGTTATGTATAAATCATAATAGAAAGAGGTCGGGTAAATAGTGTAAAAGTTCCAATGTTGCAATAAATTTGGAAAGGAGGAAGTATATAATTAGAGGTTATTATATACTTACGCCCTGACGATGGTCCAAGATTTTTGTGCATTGAATTTAGTAATAGTTCAAAGAAATTGATGTCAAAGTAGTGTGAAAAATTATCAAACATAAATAAATCATCTTATCTACAATATGGATTTTGAATAACTTGGTTTGCATTCATACATCATTATTGATTTTTATAGAAGAAGCACTAATAACACGTTGGAGTGGTGGTTGAAACTCCTTATTTCATACTCAAGGTTACGAGTTTGAATTTTCACGTTGCCATATGTTTTTTAGGAAAAATTATTAATTACCACCTTTTATAAACAACATTTCGTAAATTACCACCTTAAAGATTTTTTTTGATAAATTACCACCTTTTATATGCAAATCTTTAGAAACTCTCACCTGTTAACGTATCCCGTCAAGAAAAGCATTATGTGGGGCCCACATAGTTTTCCTCTTCTCATTTATCTCTCCTCATCCTCTTCCTCAGTTTACCTCTCCACTTACCACCATTACCAGAGATTTTTACCCCAATCTTTCTCTCCTACACATAACTCACTCTCTCTGTCTCCTTCAACGTTGTTGAGCAAAGCACTAGGCCCCAACGCATCATTGTTTTCGAAGACGGAGCATTGAGGGGAGCAAATTCTCCTCTTTTTGTCATCTGGGTTTATATACATCTCACAATGACACTTAATTTTCTCCGTTTCAAAACATCATTTTTCTCCTTCCAATTGCATTTTTCTCCTTCATGTACTTTGATCTCATCCTTCATAGCCTTCAATTTCAGTTGTAGCTGCCATGTGTTTATCTTGCAAAATAAGCCAAAAATTTCACGAATCAATGTCATAATTTAAGCTTCAACACAAAATTAGGGTTTTACTTTACTCAATCAATTACTCCAAGAAGTAATATACACTTACATTTTTGAAGTGAAAATCACATAATTCATTTCGATTTCCTCCCAATTGAATGCAATTGCCCACAATTTTATACTCTTTGCAATTTCGTTCCACTTGTACTCTTCAATTCGAGTAAAATGTTAGGGTTAGGGCCTTAGGGGGTTCAGTTGGAATTCAATTGAGGTTTTTTTAGTTCGTTAGATTAGTTATGTGTGGACCCCACTTAACACTTTTCTTGACAGAAAACGTTAACAGGTGGGTCTCTCTTAAGTATTTGCAATTTTGCATATAAAAGGTGATCATTTATAAAAAAATCTTTAAGGTGGTAATTTACGAAATGTTGTTTGTAAATGGTGGTAATTAACAATTTTTCTTTTTTTTTTTAATATATGAGGATGAAGTGGATAGAATATCATTCAAAAAGGGATGGTGACACGTGGCGGATTGCTATTCTTGCGTATTCTTTTTAATATATATATAGATAGATTTGCCAATTAATTTAACATTTTTCATGTTTTCGAACACATCGCGTGCATATGAGGCTAGAATAAGAGATTATGGGTTTTTAACTTTAAAAGAGATTATGGGTTGTTATATCTAATTCAAAAATTAGTCTAACTTTTTTAATGTTTTTGCACACATTGTATGCATATGAGGCTAGTTTATTAATAAAGAAACCCTTTTGATCTTGAGGGTTCCTTCTGTTCTCTATCATTTATTTCATCTCACTTGTTGGGAATTTCTTTAGTGGGAGGCAAAGATCTAGGGACAATTATTCAATTCTTGAAAGATTTTTCTGCGACTTACTGTTTTACAAATCTATATAATAAATACTTCTGGTATAGGGTTGTTTTACAATTTGGTTAGTGAATAGATCCTATGCTTCAACCTTTTATTCCTTTGGATAAATACATAGTTGCTATGAAGAGCGGTGATTACCCGTTTTATATGAAAACATTATTATTGCTTGCAGTGCCATAGACAACAGCATTATTCAGTGCATTCATGGGAAAGTACCAGTGTCAAGTATTGTTTCCATGAAGCGGTTATCAGCTAAAGCTTGGACCTTACTATGTTCCAAGGTATGTACTGTTGAAGTAGCTAGCCCGCCTCCCCAAACCACCCCTGTGTGCAAGGAATTCTATTTACTCACTCTAAATTGAACGTCTGTGGTTTGCCTTCTTTTCTGTTAGGACAGGACATTCTATAATATCCACAAACTTGATAATTGAGTACTTGTGATTCCAGAATAGCGCACAAAACAACAAATGGAGCTTCAAATCATTGTTATTTTCCCCAAGGACTTGCTAGTTATTGCATTGTCTGTGAATTGGTAATTTCAAATTGACTAATAATCTGTTTAAAAGAGTTCCTTAAGTGGGCTTATGAATGCAGGGAGTGAAGTATGTTACTAGGACTCAGCACTCAGGATCACACACAATCGCACATACTATTTGTCTAATTCTTTGACCTTTCAGTAATGACAAAAAAGTCCAATATAAAAAAGGATCAATCCCACATATTTTTTCTTTTGGGATAGAGGAGGGGAGGGGGAGGTTGTGGATTCGCAGTACTAGATATAGACTGATAGTCAACGTGTTAGCAAATTGCAGAGCTTAGTCCAAGTGGAGAAATTTTACTTATTTTTAAGGATTAACTGGGCTGCTTTTTGGAAAAGCAATATGTTTGTCTAGTGGCTACTTGGATACAGTATCGGTATTTTCAGGTGAATTGTGATCATTGCTTGAGAGATCAAGGACTCTTTTGTGAAATCCTCCTTGTGGCTGAGGGGGTTTTCTTTTCTGCCTTTATACTCCTTTTGGGTGTTGAAACTATGGATATAGTTCTGATGGATAATTTTGGTTCAACTCGTGGAAGATAAGATTTACTGTGCTTGTACATTATGGCCTAACATAAATGTATTCGCCTCCTGTTTGCATTGACTATCTTATTCTGACAAAATTTGTATGTGATAGTATGATGGAGGTCCTTGTCTGGGCAAGGATGACCTATTGCATTCAGTGCTTGATGGATTCAGCACGTGCTATCGTTTCTGCTGATAGCTATAGAGATAGAAGGGCATGCATGAAAGATCTAGCTGAAGCTGCACTTGCAGGAAAATGTCCGGATGGTAAACGTACTACATTTCCAAAACATGGTAAGTCGGAAGATATTTTCTTTCTTTTTGTGACTGTTCTCTTCATCCGTTTTCAGACAATTCTTATTTTTGTTTTTTCTTCTTTTTTCTTTTTCCTGCTGAAGAGTTTATTGAATTACCAAGACATGTACAATTTTATAACTGGATCTTCTGGATGTGGTTTTCATGTTATCCTGCATATTCAATGGTACATTGAGATTAGAAAAAAACTTATATGATTGTCAAAGTTCTGCATTTCATGTTTCAGTCTTTTTAAGCCTCTGAATCTGTTTTTCCTCCTCTGTATAAATGGCATGTAATTAGAGTTTCCTGATAGGTTACATCTGTGGTTGCGGAGAAAAGCTACTGATAACCCCTCTGAAGCTGATACCGACCTACAGCTTCAATAAGGTGCCCACATGGGCAACTTATGCCTGAGCAAGCTTCTGGTGCTAAGAGATTATTGGTTCCTGAGAATCTATGGATTTTTCTCCATGAAAATTCTAACTTGGTGAAACCAGATGATCACTTAGGATGTTCAGCTTTTCCATCAGATGCAGAGACATGTACAGAGTGCTGTCAGGAGCTCACTGAGGTGGCTTCTTTTGAAGACACTTTGAGGTGGCTTTTCCCTATACTATCATTATCTAAAATAAATATTCACAGATGACTGATTCATCCCTTCGCTCTGCAGAGAAGTCAAGTTGAAACAGCGCAGAACCATGAGAAATTGGCTCTTGGAAAAGCTGTTCCACTTTCTTCTGATTGCAAGTACTACTTGCTGCCATCTTCTTGGCTGTCAACATGGAGAAGTTATATAAATACAAGTGGAAAGAATGTGTCTTCAACTGTGGAGCCTGAGCGCCTAGATGATGTCATCAGTTCACTTATATGTCAAACAGTGAGTTTTACCTTCATGTAATCCATAGCGCTCTTCCGTTTGGTAGTATACTAGTATGCCATAAATATATTCTTTTGTTAGATGATAGATGCAAAAATTTGTACCATACCTTTCTGGGAGGGGGTTGTTGGCGGGGATGATATTTTGAAAAGTGATGACTTATGCCGGACATAGTCGAGCTCAGTACCACGAGACACCAGTGCTCCAAATTAGTAAATCTATTAAAATATATTGTGGCAGGATCTTGCTGTAATTCTATTTAGAAATAGTTCGGATATGCCTATAGTGAATTTGCTTGAATGTAATTCATCACTTCAATGTTTTGATTAATCTTCTTCCACTTTGTTTCCAGCATTCTCGACTGCTGGAGAGGCCTTTAGGCTTGACATGCAAACGTGGGGTAATATCGCCGAAAGTCTCTGCGGTGAGTGTTTAAAAGACTTTTTGCTAACATGTTGATGAGTGTCATGGATGTGATACCGATTCAAACTCCTTATGTCATCACATGCTTCTGTGCCATATCTATTTTTGATCTCGACGAGTCTTTTGCCTAAGCACGATCACTCGTATTTTTAGTCTCTCTGGTTATCCTTTTTCAATCGTAGATAGATGGCCTGATGATGGTAAGTGAAAATGACTGGAAACACTTCTGTGAAGAATGGGCTGGCAAAGAAGAAGGGAGGCATACTGGCTGAGATTGAATTTAAGAACTCGGTTGAGGGATCTTGCCAGGAGATACCAATTACAGAGGATCTTATGAAGGATGATCAAAACAATGATCTGGAGTCTAGGGAGTCTGCGATAAAAGCTTAATTCTGAGGTATTTTCTGAAGTTCTATTGTTATATTAATATAAATAAATATATTGAATGTTTTTACAGAATTCTGAGATGTCTGTGTAAAGCCTTCTTTGTTGTAAGCATTACCAGTGATTGGGGGGTGGGGGTGGGGTTGGAGAGTCCCTCAGTAGATAAGCAGGGTGGGGGCTGTGTTTCTTGTAAGTGTTGGCCTACTCCTCTTTTATTCTTGGGCTTGTATGTATATCGACTTAATCCATATTACCCGCTCTGCTCCTAAATGGTTGCATGGTTGCTTTTGTTATGGAGAATAAGTTGTACAGTAGCTTGTAAGAAGTGTGAAAGTGGGTAGGAGGAAAAAAAGTAAGTCAGGAGAGAAAATAGAAGAATGTGGAGAAAGAGAACCGTAAAGGGGAAGTAAACACTATTTATTTATGGACGGTAGGAGTTTGTGTTTTGCTAATCTCAATTTTGTTTAAGAAATAGAACTTTCATCTCCGTATCTCTACGTGTGTAAGGATAGTTGTGGAATGAATATGGGGGTGATTGTAGTAGTAATACATGCAAATGCTATACAAGTTTCTTTTAGCTTCTAACTTTCAGTTGTAATGCTATTCCAAGATATGTGAAAGAATGCATTGAAGAGAGAGAAAGCTGTGATTTAATGCGGAGGCTCAGTTATAGTAATGAGGACATTTGTGTTTGCTATCTGGTGGCAAGAAGTTCAAAAATCACTTTTGGGGGAGGCTTCTGGGAACACTTATGAGGCGTGTGGGGACCTCAAGCTCCAGAAAGACATCTTTTGTTTAAAAAATTTAAAAGTTTCAGGTTGTACGACAATATATCAGCTAAAGATGATGATCTGGGAATCTTTTGGGGTGGGTTGCATCTCTTCTAACTCTCCTTTGTCAGCTTCAGTACAGACTTTTTTATTTTTTTATTATGTACTTTTACTCCTCCGTCCACAAATAAACAATCTAATAGGTTTGCATGCCCATATTAACATTAAATTTAGTCAGTGATCTTTGGAATACACAAAATGTAAGTCACGTCAGACGTGAGAAAGATGAAAAGGTGAAAAAAGAGGATTTGGTTACATGGTTGAAACTTATGATAGATACAAGTAGAGATTGGACAATATTACAAAAGCGATAAGAATGCCGAATGAGGTCTAGCAATAGGTGGAGGATTAGTTATAAAGAGTATCAATGTCGAGATTGTTTATTTACTCTTATTTTATCCTTGTAAGGTTTGCTGTATGTTTATTGATCAAATATTATTTTTTCACCAAGTGGCTTAGTGGTTAGAGCACTTTTAGAGGTTGGGAAGGTGTGTGGTTCGAGGTTGATAACTCTATAATTAAATTAGTAAAAGACAATGCCTTTAAATATATTCTTAGTATAGCTAATGGGCAATGCAGGCTTTATTGGTAAATAGTGTAAATGATAGTGAAAAAATTAAATCAAACAGAGGAGGACCCCATAATAAGATATGGAGAGAGTAGTTGGAGTGGCGCGTCACAGATACAGTGGGTAGGGTGGGATTAATAATTTTCCATTTAAGTTAATAGGATGTTTATGTGGATTACCCGATATATTATACAAGTTGTTTATCTGGATGAAGAGAGTATATTTAGCTATTCAAGTCTATGTTATGGCGTTGGTCAGCTCTCTTTCACACTCATTGTATAGCAACTTTTTGAGAATTGGTGTGGAGAATATTAGAAGTTCATGCTCTGACACAAAGATTGTACATGTCTGTAAGATGTAAGAATATCTTGCTAGGGTTCAAGAACTACCTTATTAGAAAAAAAAACAAATAATTTTTGTGTACGCTTCTAGTAACAGACAATATTGCAGGAACCCTTCTTAGTTCTTAAATTGTTTCTTTCTGCAAAAATGTGTCTTAACTGGTTGTTTCTTGTGGTTCTGGTTGTATAAATCGTTTTGGATAAGTAGCTTTACTGAAATGGCAACTCGTCCGCAAATGTTGCCCAAGGGGGTTGTTTTTTGTATGGCTTCTCAACCTAAAATACTATGAGCGAAAGCTTAAAGAGGATACTTGATTTTGGAATTTCTTCTAGTCTCATACTTCATGTATGTGCTTGAGAATAAGATAATGTGATTATTGTTTCACCAGTTCTTAGTAGTATTAGGACCTGTTTGCAACATGGGCGAAAACGACGACGCATGTTATTTTATTCAACCACATTGCAAAAGATTTTCAAATCTACAAAATGGATGGTACTCAGCATTGTAAAGAGGCGTGAAAAAAAACCGTGTTTTAGGGTGTTTTAAGGGATATCTTGTGTTCTCAGCTGATATATGGCGGTACAATAACTACATTATCTCCTTCCTGCAACCTCTTTCCGTTACCGTGATCGCAACCGAAACGCATTTTAAAACATGTTTCGCAAGAGAAATTCCAGGCATGGTGGTCATGCGGGGGCTCAACGAATCATGTTCAGATTTTGGCTGTCTTACGCTGTTAGTGATTCAAAAATTGACTGAAATCTGAATTATGGTTGTTGCCGTTCCTAGATGTGGAGGTGGGTTTACCAAGTGTTCTTAGATTGCAGTTATGTGAGATTTAGTCACCTCCGAAGAAGAGATGCTGGTAATCGCCCTTTCCACTGGATACTCCCTCCGTTTCTCAAAGATTGTTACACTTTAACATTTTGCACTATTCACATATTTCACTTTGACCATCACTTGTGACTTATACATAAGAAAAATTATAGTCATGTGGGATCTTGTTAGATTCCTCTTGATGAAGTAGTATATTAATATCTAATGTTTATAATTTTACAAATACATAATTAGAGATATAAACGCTCAAAGTTTTGCATTGGCATACGTGAAAAGTACAAGTGTAACAATCTTTGAGAAACGGAGGGAGTATGATTTTGTGGCGTGATTCAATGTAACGGTTTCTCGATTGTGGAGTGCTTATCTATGTTTTTGTGTTTGGTAAGTGGCAAAAGTGGTGTATCAGTTATAATGCCTTAGTATGATCGTTAAAGGCTATCAAATGCACGCAAGAACAGACAAGATGTTAACTTAGTTGTTGCCAGTTCTTATTTATTGGCACCTGTAGCCTTTGTCTTTGTTACATGCTGTTTGATGGAAAATTATGTGTTGATAAGAAGGACTTACCTGCAGGTGGTTAAAGAAAACCAGATACTCCATAAAGGACCCAAGGTGATCGAAGGGGAATCTGATACTCTAGCCGATTGTAGTGTATTACCTGGGGACTTACTCTGGTTGTGATTCAGAAATCACGAGTTCCATTGACCTAGCTGGCTAATGGCGTCTTCCTGATCAGTATGCCACCAATTTAGATGCTATACTGCATGTTATAGTATCATTATCCACTTAACTATGTAAGTTTACAGATTAGCTTTGTTATTAGCGTGCTTTGATGGTCTGTGGTCTGGGGAGGGGTCTATCAAATGTCCGCGCTTTGTCCTTGAATGCACCCACTTCTTTTTTGGGCTGAAGGCTTTTATATATCTGAACTCTTAAGCCCTAAGTTATACTGGTTTTTGGCTCACAAGGTTTCTATAGGTGACGTAAGGAGTCAGAGACCATATAAACACTTTGAGCTGGTAATACAGAGTTCTCGATAATGGGAAACTAGGTAGTAAATGTTTACAGTTACCTATGGATCCAGTGATAAGGGAAGAAAGGGAGAAATTATGTTGAGTTTATGGCTAGGGGTGGTACATCTTGATTGGTGTCACTCAGCTCGCAGACTGGCGTTCTTGATCAACCTTTAATATAACTTAGACCCTAAGATATAGTATAAAAGACCTTTTATGTGACAATGGTTTTGTATTCATTATGTGCCCCCTTAGGACACATTTTGAGAACAAAAGTACATGGTCTGATCTTT